>JBBGZY010000884.1:2182500-2560000 GCA_037952925.1 Lithobates clamitans
TTTGTGTAAAATATGGCTGAGATTCTTCCCTAGTGTTGAAAACTCCATGCATGGTGCAAGATATGTATATAAAATCAATGAAACATCGATACAGTTGATGCCCGATTGCTGTCTCTTGCATATCACTCCACTCCCAGTACATAAATACAAACGACCCATTGTGAAACATTTGCTAAACTCAGCTGAAGCAATACTCCCCATCCATTGGAAGTCCGGTTATGCCCGATGGTCAAAGACTGGATACATAAGGTAAATGCATTTTATGATATGGTGGAATCTCTGGCCATTGCTACTGATGCTATGGAGCGCTTCCATAAAACTTGGACAGCATGGATCATTTTTATGTTCTCTGACGATTATGAAAGTTTATTATGAAGCTGAAAGTTTATATGGTTAGTCTTTACTTCTCTTATACCTGGGCTACTTGTAATGTAGTTCTGTTTTTTCTTTGCCTGCTGTCACCCTGTGTGGTGATATTACTCCGAATACCTGAGTTTATACTGCGCAATGGACAACTACCCCCTTTAATCCTATAATTCTATATTTTATTTTCTTGTATTTTGTTTTAATTCTGTATTACATCTTTGTGTGCTATTGTCCATTCTCCTTTTTAGCTTCAACTTTTACTTCCTAATTTACTTTTATCAGCCCAGAGTGCTCATAATTATCAGTACACCTTCCAAGAGTGTATATTAATATAAACGGGTAGGTATCTGTGCTGCTGAAAAAGGTACTAATATTGTAAGAGCAAAGCAGCCAGCACTATTTGTTGATAAGCAAATATAAAAATATAAAATGTCCACATGCGGCGCTAATAAAAAGCAACAGTCTTTGAAGTATTAAAAGAGGAAAAGATGATCCCTTCACCAGTTTTCAGTGTGTATAGGGAAGCACACCACACCACGTGAGAATCAAATCTGCTTACCAGATATCCGCAAGTGATAGGCATTGATTAATATCTTCCCAAGGGATTACATCTGAACTCGTCAATCACCAGTAAGTAGAT
Organism: Lithobates clamitans; assembly: GCA_037952925.1. Taxonomy (NCBI): domain Eukaryota; kingdom Metazoa; phylum Chordata; class Amphibia; order Anura; family Ranidae; genus Lithobates; species Lithobates clamitans. The sequence goes on from JBBGZY010000884.1 coordinate 2,183,507, forward strand.
GGTTAAAATACACTGCAAAGCTTGCATCCATTCACTTGTCCCAGGCAGCAACAAAGCAGTAAACTTCCAGCAGTCAGTGGGCGTCTCACCCAATCAAGGGGATATCGTAACCAAATGGAAATAAAGCAGCATATAGTGAAGCCTGCCTCACGTGTGAAAGGATTTATTGTAGCAACTTACGTGTACAGTCAATAAGAATGATCATCATAAAACAAAACAGCCGCAGCATTCGGCGTGCTTGTGTCTCATAGCCAGCCTGACATGTTTCATTCAGCTATTGATAGGTTTACCCCACATTGGCATGAGAGTGTCGCTAAGAGAGATCTCACATATGGAAACCCACTGGATTTATTATTTAAAATGCTACACGCCATTCGGGTTAAATGTAGATTGGGACGTGAATAGCTTCATTAATAACAGTTGAGGTCTATTAACCACTTTAGCCCCGGAGGATTTGGCTGCTCAATAACGGGCCATTTTTTGCGATATGGTACTGCGTCGATTTAAATGACAATTGCGTGGGCATGCGACGCTGTACCCAAACAAAAATTGACGTCTTTTTCCCTCAAATAGAGCTTTCTTTTTGTGGTATTTGATAGTCTCTGCGGTTTTTATTTTTTGCGCTATAAACAAAAGAAGAGCAACAATTTTGAAAAAAAAACACTATCTTTTACTTTTTGCTATAATAAATATTCCAAAATTTTTTTTTTAAAAAACTAGTTTTTTCCTCAGTTTAGCCGATATATGTATTCTTCTACATATTTTTGGTAAAAAAAATCGCAATATATTGATTGGTTTGCACAAAAGTTATAGGGTCTACAAAATAGGGGCTAGATTTATGGCATTTTTAATATTCATTTTTTTACTAGTAATGGTGACAATCTGTGATTTTCATCGGGACGGCGATATTGCGGCCGACAAATTGGACTCTTTTGACACATTTTTGGGACCATTGACTATTATACAGCGATCAGTGCTATAAAAATGCACTGATTACTGTATAAATGTCACTGGCAGGGTAGGGGTTAACACTAAGGGGCGATCAAGGGGTTAACTGTGTTCTGTAGGTGTGTTCTAACTGTAGGGGGGATGGGACTGTCCAGGATGAGAGAGTGATCGGTGTTTATACTTGGTATGAACACACGAAATGTCTCTACTCCCCTGAAAGAACTGGGATCTGTGTGTTTCATGAGCGATCACGGGTGCTCTGCGGTCATTGCGCCCGCCGGGCACTCGCGTCGGCTCCGGGCACATGGGCGCCCCTAGTGGCCAAAAGGCGAAGCAACATAAGGTAAAATAGTTTCGCCCAGCCGTGCCTTTCTGCCGCAGTTAAACTGCGGCGGCTGGTCGGCAAACGGTTAATTATCCTTAGAGTTGATTGTACAGCTCAAAGGTAGCAATAGGTGGTGGTACCAATCGCAATGACTAATATATTATGTTTTATGATATTTCGATGGGAGATAGTTTACTAAATGTCCACTAGGGGCGCTTAGTTTCTTAGAGTTATAGCTTTTTATATATTATTTATTATTATTATTTCAGGTACTTGTGTAGCGGCGTTAATTTATGCAGCGCTTTACATTTGTGTTGTACATTTTCATTGGTCTCTGCCGTCGGGGAGCTTGAAGTCTAGGGTCTAGGGCTGAAACAACTCATCGATGAATCGACAACTAATAGATTATGAAATTAATCGATTACTATTTTCATAATCGATCAGTAACATAATGGGGTTAAGAAAAAACTAAAATGAATCCTTTATATCGCTACTGTAAATATTACTTTCACTGTTCTACAGTAAAAAAATGAACCCCTTACAGTAGTGATTATCTGCTTTTTTTTGTACTATAAAGGGCTAATTTATTTTTTTTTAACCCCATTATGTTACTAAATGTCTTATGCCCCATACACACGATCAGAAATTCTGTCAGAAAAAACTTGGATTGTTTTTCCTGACGGTATTCCGCTCAAGCTTGCCTTGCATACACATAGTCACACAAAAGTTCTTTGAACTTTCGACCGTCAAGAACGCGGTGACGTACAACACTACGACGAGCTGAGAAAATGAAGTTCAATGCTTTTTTGCGTGTCCGAATTACATACAGACAAATGCATTTTGTGTTTTTTGGTGCTTTTTGCAGAAACACACTACAGTTCATTTACATGGTTTCCTATGGGACACGTTCACATGTTTACTTTTTTCAGCCACTGCTTTTTCGGAAGAGCAAAAAGCACTGCAGAAACATCAAAAGAAAACTGCATAGATGTGTACCGAGCCTTATGCTGGCCACCTGGATCAATTTTCAGACAAGAATATTCAGACGAAAAAAATCTTTGTACATTCGCTGAATGTATGTTTGAAATTTTCATTTTTTTTTTAACATTCTGTTTTTAAAATGAATGTAATTTCTGAACAAAAACCACATACATAGTTACATAGGTGAGGTTGAAAAAAGACACAAGTCCATCAAGTCCAACCTATGTGTGTGATTATATGTCAGTATTACATTGTATATCCCTGTATGTTGCGGTCGTTCAGGTGCTTATCTAATAGTTTTTTGAAACTAGCAATGCCCCCCCGCTGAGACCACCATCTGTGGAAGGAAATTCCACATCCTTGCCTCTCTTACAGTAAAGAACCCTCTACGTTGTTTAAGGTTAAACCTCTCCTCTTCTCATTTTAATGAGTGGCCTTGAGTCTTGTTAAAGTCCAGTCCCTTACGTGAAAAAGTTATATTCCTATTGTGGGGTCACCAGTATGGTATTTGTATATTGAAATCATATGCCCTCTCAAGCGTCTCTTCTCCAGAGAGAATAAGTTCAGTGCTCGCAACCTTTCCTCATAACTAAGATCCTCCAGACCCTTTATTAGCTTTGTTGCCCTTCTTTGTACTCACGCCATTTCCAGTATATCCTTCCTGAGGACTGGTGCCAAGAACTAGACAGCATACTATAGGTGCAGCCGGACCAGAGTCTTGTAGAGTTTGAGAATTATCGTTCTATCTCTGGAATTGCATGCCAATATTCTGTTTGCTTTGTTAGCAGCAGCTTGGCATTGCATGCCATTGCTGAGCCTATCATCTACTAGGACCCCCAGGTCCTTTTCCATCCTAGATTTCCCCAGAGGTTCTCCCCCTAGTGTATAGATTGCATTCATAGTTTTGCCACCCAAATGCATTATTTTACATTGAACCTCATTTGCCATGTAGTTGCCCACCCCATTAATACATACACTGTCTGAAAATTCCTTTGACCAAGAGAAGTCTTCTATTATTTGCAAATTTTCCCATCGCTGTGGTTGAAAATGAACGTCGATTTGACCCCACTAACGATTAGAAGATTAGAAGATCGAATGAACATTCTTAAAATGATTTTTTTTTTCTGAAGGAAGACATTGTTTTTTAAAAAAAACAAAAAAAAATGATCTGTGTCTGATATTTACCAGATTCACCCTTTAATAGTATTTACAGTATATTTCTCCTCTAATAGTATATACAGTATATATGTCCTCTAATAGTATATACAGTATATCTCTTCTGTCTGTTATTCTCAGAGTGGATTATATATATTGCTCCCTAACCGTATAGTCGGTTATCTATATTTACCACTGCATAGAGCTATTTACTGTAAGAATAAATTGCCTTTTTTTAAAAACTACATATTAACTAAATTATACACCACACTTTTTTTTAAGGTTATTAACCGATTAATCGAAACAATAATCGGCCAACTAATCAATTATGAAAAAAATCGTTAGTCGCGGCCCTGCTAGGGTCCCCAACTCACATTTATGCATACTATGGTCAATTTAGAGAGGATCCAATTGACCTGCCGACATGTCTTTGGAGTGTGGGAGGAGGCCGGAGGAGGCCCGCGCAGGCATGGGGGGAGCATACTGGCTCCAGGCGGGTGGTGTCGATGTTGGGATTCGAACCAGCGAACCTTTTTACTGCTTGGCAAGGGTGCTAACCACTACACTACTGTGCCACCCATTTAATAAATGTTTTTATGATTATGATGTAACACACCATATGGCTCATGTGATCCTTCAGTTAAGAGGTGTGTATCCTTAATCGCTATAGTAAATGTATTTATTTGTGCATGTATATACCTAACGCCAACATGATAGCGTCTAGCAGCTAGAGGATCTGTTATCCGTAGGTGCGTCTGTGCGGGGGCTTCTCCTCCGTCTCTCACATCTGAGAGGCATTTCCTCTGTATGAAACGCAGGCACAGGATGTGATGCGTTCCAGCAGAGTATTTCCGGGTTTTCGCATCATCCTGGGGGTTGATTCCGCCGTGATTCGCGTCACCTGGTGATGCACTTAAAAGGGCGTGCTTGTATGGTGTGCTTCCCTAAACACACTGAAAACTGGTGAGGGGATATCCTCTTTTAAGCACTTACTGAGCGCCCGCCATCCTTATACGTCGGTATTTTGAAGAGGGATATCGTTGTCATTTTAGTGTAAATATGAAATCTGAGGTCTTTTTGACCCCAGATCTCATATTCAAGAGGTCCTGTCATGCTTTTTTTCTATTACAAGGGATGTTTATACTCCTTGTAATAGGAATAAAAGTGACACAATTTTTTTTAAAGAACAGTGTAAAAATAAAAAAATGAAAAGTTAAAAAAAAAAAATAAAAAAAAAAAAATAATAATTTAAACGTCCCCCTCCACCGAGCTCGCCCTCAGAAGCGAACGCATATGTGAAATATTTAAACTGTGTTCAAGCCACACATGTGAGGTATTGCCGCAATTATTAGAGCAAGAGCAATAATTCTAGCCCTAGATCTCCTCTGTAACTCAAAACATGAAACCTGTAGAATTTTTTTTAAACATCACCTATGGAGCTTTTTAAGGGTAAAAGTTTGTCACCATTCCACGAGCGGGTGCAATTTTGAAGCATGACATGGTGGGTATCAATTTACTTGGCGTAACATTTATCTTTTACGATATAAAAAAAATTGGGCTAACTTGTCTGTTGTCTTATTTTTTAATTCAAAAAATTTATTTTTTCCCAAAAAAGTGCACTTGTAAGACTGCTGCACAAATACGGTGTGACAAAGTATTGCAATGAACGCCATTAAAGTGGGGTTCCACCCAAATTTTGAACAATATCTGTATGTATTCTCTTCCTTGCCTAGATGCTGACATGCCGTTTAAAAAAATTTAAATCGCCGTAATTACCTTTTTATTTTTCTATTCTTCTTTGCACTTCCTGGTTCTCCTCCCATGGGAGTAGGCGTGTTTCTAGCCTCTCCCAGACTCCTGGGAGCTAGTCTTAGGCTTCCCAGGATGCCACTGAGCATGTGCGGGAACGAGTGGTGAATGCTGGGAGCACAGCATTCACCACATCCAGGAAATAAATGCTTGTGGGCTTCAAATGCCCACAATGAAGATGGAAACCGCCTGCAGTGAATAATAAAAGTTATTCTTTCCGACGAAATCTGACACAGGCGGACATATTACACACAATATGTGAGTATGTAATGCTGAGAAGAAAAGTTTGTGAATGAACTAAAAAAAAAAATAACGATAGGTGGACCCCCACTTTAAATGTTTTTAACTTGTAAACACCAAATCTCAGAAAGAGGCTTGGGGCTTAAGTGGCTAATACTTCAAATACTGTTGCTTTTTATTAGCGCTGCATCTGGACTTTCTATACGAGTGTATATTACTTAAAGTGATTGTAAAGGTAATTTTTTTTTTTTTTTAAAATAACAAACATGTTATACTTACCTTCACTGTGCAGCTCGTTCTGCACAGAGTGGCCCCGAACCTGGTCTTCTGGGGTCCCTCGGCGGCTGTTTCGGCTCCTCCCCGCAAGCATTTACCACCTTAATGCGAGCTCCCTCGCACGGTGGTGAGTGCTTGCGGGCGCGCTCCCGTGATACAGCCGGCGGCTATAGCCGCTCGCTGTATCACTCGGCCCCGCCCCCTGGCGCGCCGCGTCATCAGATGTGATTGACAGCAGCGCGAGCCAATGGCTGCGCTGCTTTCAATCCATCCACTGCAGCCAATCAGCGACCAGGCTGAGCTGCAATGAGGACGAGCAGCGAAGATTCGAGGGGTCAGGTAAGTAAAACGGGGGGGCTGGGGGCGGCGGTACTGTCAAAATTTTTTTCACCTTAAGGCATAGAATGCATTAAGGTGAAAAAACTTTTACCTTTACAATCCCTTTAAGCCTTATTGCAATTTTATACACGTATGGCCCGTATACATGATCAGAAAATCGTACGAAACATACCGCATTCTAATCGATCGTACGATAATCTGATCGATAGTTTACAGCTTTTGAGAGCCAATCACGACAGTTCATCCGATGGGACAAACCTGAAAATTTTTTCCCGTACAATTTTCATCTTTATCAGTACATCTGTTCAAAAATACAATACAAATACAGTACATCACTTACAAATTGTTATTCTGTTGTACGAGAAGTTTTGTACTTTTAGTAAAATTAATTTTTGGTATGAGACTAGAATGCAAAGAAAAAAAAAAAAAAGATAAACAGCAGCTGTAAAAATGTCCACTGTGCATGAGGCTAAGGCCTCATGCACATTAGACTTTTTCACAGCTACTGTTTTTGGCTTCATGTGTTTTTTTGTTTTTTTTGTTTTCTGCAGCCAGTAAACTCCCAAGCATATTATCCTATGTGTCCATGCACACACAGGCTTTTATCAGCTGTTTTTCACAGGGTAGTTTTCTCGCCTAGAATTAGTGGGTCTGAAGAGGAGTTTTTCAGCTGTAAAAATGCCGAAAAACATGGCTATTCTGCGTTTATAAGCAATTTTGAGCCATAAGCTTTTGTGGGAGTAAAGTTTTGTTATAAAAAAAAAAAAAGCTAAAAAACTTACTTTTTTTACAGCAGCATTCTGCAGCTAAAGCTACTGGCGTTTTTAGAACGTCGAGTGTGTATGAGGCCTAAATCTTACAAGAAATGCAACAAGTAATGCAAAGGCGCAATCAGGGCAGCTAAAATATAATATAAGAAACGCATAGCTATAGCAAGTAAAACAAACCCCAAGATTTTTTTTAAATATATGCGTAGTAAAAGGTATGAAAGAACAGATATGTCCCTGGTGCGGCTGCATTGATGGGCGCTGGTGCGGCTGCATTGATGGGCGCTGGTGCGGCTGCATTGATGGGCACTGGTGAGGCTGCATTTGATGATGATTGTGCACACAAAAACCATCACAAACGCATGCAGAAATCATCACAAACGAATACTGACACTACACACACATAGACACCATGACACCCAAACAATAAAAATTACTTCTCGAGACGGGTACTTCAGAATTTTTTTTTTTTTTTTTAGATCTGCAGGGGTACTTTACCGTAAAAGGTTGAGAAACAGTGCTCAGCAGTGCCCCTTCATTTCTCAGCAGTGCCACTACAGTACTCATCAGTGTTACTTAAGTGCCACTATAGTGCCTTATTAGTGCTAATCCGTGCCACTACAGTGCCCTATTAGTGCTTATCAGTGCCAAATAGTGCTCATCAGTGGATCATCATCAGTGCCAACTTAGTGCACATCAGTACACCCTCATCAAAACGCAGCAGTGCAGCCTCTTCAGCACCCAGCAGTGCAGCCTCATTAGACCAGCCTCATCAGCACCCATCAGTGCAGCCACACCTGTACAGGTGTCCCCCCAGCAGTTTATTACCACAGACCACAGTCACCAGTATGTCGAAAAAACGTTTCCAGTGAGGAGGCATACCAACTTCTAAGCTTGACCGACAAGAGCAGCGGGGAGCTCTGAGTCTACTTTGGATTACAAACCCGTTTTAAGCAGTGGGTCTGCTACATAATCGGAAGAGGAAGAAAGGGTGCCCACCAAAAGAAAGCTTTCTGGCAAGGAGCAGGCTACCCCTAGGAGAGCAGTGGCATCCACCAGGAATGGAGTACCTCTTCAAGAAAGGCCAGGCACTAGTGGGGTTGACACCTCAACCCCTAAGGCAGTGGTTCTAATCTCCTGTCCTCAGGACCCACTAACAGGCTAGGTTTGCAAGATAACTGAAATACATCACAGGTGATATAATTTGCTGCTCGGTGATTGCAGTATTCTAGTCTGCATCTCCCAAGGGTAATTCTTAAAATCTGGCCTTTTAGTGGTGTCTGAAGACAGGAGTTGAGAACCACTGCCCTAAGGGTTAGGACCCATGCCAGCCTTTCATATGCCCTTCAAAACCCTCTGGCTTCCCCATAATTCAGGAGCAGCTAACATTCCCCCTTTTACCGCCCAGCCAGGTGAACACAGAATTTTGCCCCCATTCTATATATCTAATGATTATGCGGTTCCTCCATTACATCAACACCCAATGCCCTTTCCAGCATATGACAAATTGTATAAAATTCAGCCAGTTATTTATCCCTGACAAAAATATCTGCGCAGATTAGTCACTTGTCCCCTTCACTGGCAGGCTGGGCTTTAAGCAGTTTATCCCCAGCAAAAGAGCCAGATATGGAGTTTAAACGGGGTACACCTATGCCTTCCTTGTCTATGAAGAAAAGGACACCCAGCTGTGTCCCCCTGAATGTCCAGATTATAACGGATCAAGTGGAAAAGTCATTTGGGAGCTTGTATAACCACTCCTTGAAAAGGATTCTCGTCTATATGTTGATAATTACTACACGAGTTTGCCCGCAATCTTCAACGGAGGAAAACTCTAGCATGTGGCACCATGAGCGCTAGTAGGAAGGGCTTCCCGCAAAGGCTCGTTAATGCAAGACTACAATGAGGAGAGTCGGCGACTTTGCAGAACAAGGAAATATTGGCTATCAAGTGGAAGAACAAACGAGACATCTACATGCTTTCATCAATTCAGTGACACATACTGTACTTGCAAATCCCCGGAAGGAACGGCCCAATCCATGAACCAGAATATGTTCACGATTACAATTTGTTCATGGGGGGGGAGTCAACTTCAATGATCAAATGATCCAGCCCTAGCTTTCTATAAGATCCCAACATTTGTACAAAAAAATCTTTTTTTTCAATTTGGCCATTTATAATACATATATGATTTACTGCAAATCCACTGAGACCCCTGTATCCTTTCTTGGCTGTCAAGAGGAAATTGTCGCTGCTTTTTTGTACCCTGAAGACCCACCAGAAAGCATTTGCTCAGATGCAGTGAGCAGACTCCACAAACACAATTTTTTCCGAAAAATCTCTTCTGGAGAAGGAGGCCAAAGATGTAAAAAACAAAATGTTGGGTGTGCTCCAGAAGAGAAGTTAGACGAAACACAAGTTTTTATTGTCCCCAGTGTTCTTCCCAACCAGGTCTCTGCATAGGTGACTATTTCCGCCGTTACCGTACTTCTCTACATTATTAGTGAAGTATGGTAAACGTAATTTACCTGCTGTCTAAACTGTACATACCTTTGCCTGCCCTGGAACTGACCCTGGCCTGTTATTCGACCACACCTCTGCCTGCTGTCTAAACTGTCCATACCTCTGCCTGGTCCAGAACTGACCTTGGCCTGTTATTCGACCATGCTTCTGGCTGCTGCTTAAACTGACCATGCCTCTGCCTGTTCTGGAACTGACCCTGGACTGTTTATTGACCACGTTTTTTTGCCTGCTGCTTGAACTGATCTTTTACCCTGCTTATAATCACAGGGGTCACACATATGTGAGGGGCTTTCATAATAGTTTTTCCGGATGGAGGAAACTATTTTTGTTTTTTTTTCCCGCTTTCGTAATTCGCAGATTAGGGTCTGGAGACCGAAGGCTTCAAAGAGATTTGGATGGGAGAAACCTCTACCCCTGTGCCCAGGTCTTACCTGACCAAGGCCCTATACCTAATAATTCTGCCTGTAAAATAAAATATGTGGCGCTATTCCATCAATCAGTGACAGTACAAAGTGTGGTGAAGTGTGCAGAGTATAATCCACCTCGTGTGGTAATAGACCAAGCAACAGTAAATACTGGCCAAGAATTGATGCCACCATACAAGAGTATATCAAGAAAAGCGGATGCGATTCTGCGATAAGAAAACTTAAATGAAAATTAAACAATATACAAAGTGACACAGTGCTAAATGAAATAAAGCAGTCACCCCTCAATAGGTGAAAAAATATCTGTAGATATAAAAATGACTTCCCAAATGAATACTCACAACAAAAATCATATATAAGTGAAAGCAATCAACTGCAAAGTGACTCAGTGCTTAGTGAAATAAAACGGTCACCCCTCGTTGGGTGAAGAAATATAGTAACTGTGAGTGAGGAAAAATGCCTTCCCAAATAAATTCCTCAAAACCAAAAGTACATGACACAAGTGATGCCAGTGGCTCAAAATAAATCACTGAAAATAAATACTAATACTAATAAATAAAGTCGCTTCTTCTACGTGAGCTACGAATAAGCAGTGCTAAAGTGACAATATAGTGCAAACAAAATCTTGAGATCGGCAAGAATAAATGTGCATGAATTGCGAAAAAATAAATATTGACCAAATAAAATATTAAAGTCATGCCATAACAATTAATAAATGCAATAATTGAGTAATGAATAAGTGTTTAAAATAATTGATAATGAATAATTAATATTGGTAGGACAGCTAATCCCACTCCAGAGATGCTGTCCCAAACGGTGACAATAGTGCAATATAGTCCATACAACAGTGCAATAGTGATGGGTGATTTCCGCAAAAAGTCTTAAGACACAGTGCAAGAAATGTGCAGTGACTGGTAATTTTTCTTCTATGCACGTTCTGGTGCAATTCCCAGATGTTTCCCCCAGCCTCTCACCTCCAACAGCGGCCCCCAATGAGCCTAGTAGGGCGGGTAGATGTTTCTAGGAGAGGATGTGTTTCCTGCAGCGTGTCTTTAAACATCCAGTAGGTCTGTCTCTCTGCAGCTCAACCCACAGCTCCCGGCACTCTCAGCGGTTCCAGCGGTTATTAAGAGCAAAGAAAAGATCTCATGGTGTAGTATTCAAAAACCCATTTATTAAAAAAAAAAGTAGTAACTTACATTGAAATATACAGCAAACAGTGAATATGAGGGAAGCTTCCGGGTTCGGCCGTCCCCGAGAAGCGTCGGCACCTGACGACTCCTACCCTGACGCGTTGCGTCACAGCACGTGACTTTATCAAAGGGATCCCTTTGATAAAGTCACGTGCTGTGACGCAACGCGTCAGGGTAGGAGGAGTCAGGTGCCGACGCTTCTCGGGGACGGCCGAACCCGGAAGCTTCCCTCATATTCACTGTTTGCTGTATATTTCAATGTAAGTTACTACTTTTTTTTAATAAATGGGTTTTTGAATACTACACCATGAGATCTTTTCTTTGCTCTTAATAACCGCTGGAACCGCTGAGAGTGCCGGGAGCTGTGGGTTGAGCTGCAGAGAGACAGACCTACTGGATGTTTAAAGACACGCTGCAGGAAACACATCCTCTCCTAGAAACATCTACCCGCCCTACTAGGCTCATTGGGGGCCGCTGTTGGAGGTGAGAGGCTGGGGGAAACATCTGGGAATTGCACCAGAACGTGCATAGAAGAAAAATTACCAGTCACTGCACATTTCTTGCACTGTGTCTTAAGACTTTTTGCGGAAATCACCCATCACTATTGCACTGTTGTATGGACTATATTGCACTATTGTCACCGTTTGGGACAGCATCTCTGGAGTGGGATTAGCTGTCCTACCAATATTAATTATTCATTATCAATTATTTTAAACACTTATTCATTACTCAATTATTGCATTTATTAATTGTTATGGCATGACTTTAATATTTTATTTGGTCAATATTTATTTTTTCGCAATTCATGCACATTTATTCTTGCCGATCTCAAGATTTTGTTTGCACTATATTGTCACTTTAGCACTGCTTATTCGTAGCTCACGTAGAAGAAGCGACTTTATTTATTAGTATTAGTATTTATTTTCAGTGATTTATTTTGAGCCACTGGCATCACTTGTGTCATGTACTTTTGGTTTTGAGGAATTTATTTGGGAAGGCATTTTTCCTCACTCACAGTTACTATATTTCTTCACCCAACGAGGGGTGACCGTTTTATTTCACTAAGCACTGAGTCACTTTGCAGTTGATTGCTTTCACTTATATATGATTTTTGTTGTGAGTATTCATTTGGGAAGTCATTTTTATATCTACAGATATTTTTTCACCTATTGAGGGGTGACTGCTTTATTTCATTTAGCACTGTGTCACTTTGTATATTGTTTAATTTTCATTTAAGTTTTCTTATCGCAGAATCGCATCCGCTTTTCTTGATATACTCTTGTATGGTGGCATCAATTCTTGGCCAGTATTTACTGTTGCTTGGTCTATTACCACACGAGGTGGATTATACTCTGCCCACTTCACCACACTTTGTACTGTCACTGATTGATGGAATAGCGCCACATATTTTATTTTACAGTTGTTCTTTTTGGGGAATTGAGTGAACCTATCTATGTTGGCGGCTCTCCATCGGGTATCTTACCGTCAGTTTTATTAATCCCTTACTCTCATTGTGGTTTTGCGCACTGGCACTTACACATTAATAATTCTGCCTGCTGCTGGTTTACTGCCATCATGCCTCTGCTTGCTGCATGAACTGACCACACCTCTGCCTGCTACCTGTTTTATGGACCATGTTCCTGCCTACTAGCAGGACCAATATTTTGGCTGTGCTGACTATGTATCTGCCTGGACAATTCCTTTGCATGTGCTGACCATATCTCTGCCTGCTGTCTGTACTGACTATGGACAGTATTCCTGCTTGCTGCCTGGACAATTCCTTTTGTTGTCACTGACCACATCCCTGCCTACTGCCTGGACCAATGCTCCCCTTTATGGTCAACTGCACTGCTAAAATCACAGGTAATCTTTTTGCTTGCACTTTGCTCAGCAGAATGTATTTTGGGGTGTAATTCTTGGTATGTACATGCTATGTGTTAGAAATATGAAGGGCCTTCAAAAATGTGATAGGTTGTCAGGAAATTGAGTGTGTAATGCATGTTTTTTGGATTTTACTTGCTATGTTTTAGAAATATCTTATAAATTGACAACATTGTGTAAAAAAGAATAAGTTTTCATTTTCTTTCCACATTTTCTGAAAAATTGTGGAAAAAAAGAACATTTTCAAAAGACTTATTATGCCTCATAAAAATATGTTGGAGAGTTTGCTTTCCAAAATGGGGTCATTTTGTGGGAGTTTCCACTGTCCTGTTACTCCAGGGCCTTCAATAGTGTGATGAGTTGTAAGGCAATTAAATGTATAATTTATACTTCTAGCATGCCTGAAGGTGCTACTTGAATGTTGAGCTTCTGTATGTGGCCAGGCTGTGGAAAACTCACACGTGGTATCACCATACTCAGGAAGATTTGCAGAATGTTTTTTGGGGTGTATTTTTTTGTTATTTACACGCTGTGTTAGAAATATCTTATAAATGGGCAACATTGTGTAAAAAAATACGTTTTCATTTTCTTTTCAGATTTTCTGAAAATTTGTGGAAAAAAAAATGTTCAAAAGACTCATTATGCCTGATAAAATATAAACGTTGGGGTGTTTTTGTCTCAAAATGGGTTCATTTTGTGGGTGTCCCCATTATCCTGGTGCCTTCAAAAGTTAGTGTGATATGTAAACAGAAAATTAGATGTGCAATTTATTGCCCTAGAACGCCTAAAGGTGCTCCCTGCATGTTGGGCCTCTGTATGTGGCCAGGTTGTGCAAGTCTCACACATGCGGTATTGCCCATACTCAGGAGGAGTAGCAGAATGTGTTTGGGTTGTAGTTTCAAATATGCCTAAGCTGTGTGTGAGATATAACTTGTTAATATGACAGTTTTGTGGAAATAAAAAAAAAATAAAAAAGAATTGTGGGAAAAAAATTACAACTTCAAAAAACTTACCATGCCTCTTACTAAATACTTTTGAATGTTTACTTTCCAAAAAGGGGTCATTTGGGGTGTATTTGTCCTGGCATGTTAGGGCCTCAAAAAAATGATAGGCCGTCGGTACATCAGGTGTGATCAATTTTTAATGATTGGTACCATAACTTGTAGACTCTGTAACTAACCGATGCGGTAAGGACATGACATAAGAGGGTGGCTCCATCGTGTATTATTTCCCAAAAGAATTTTATTAAAACAAAGAGTAACTTACAGTTTAAAATCAGATAATTCAGCAAACAGCAGAGTACTTCCGTCTCGGCCGCGACCGGAAGTGATGACACCTGGGTCTTCCCTGACGCATATCGTCACTGAACACGTGACTTTATCAAAGGGTAATGGAGTGGGTGCCAAAGGTGTCTATATAGTGAATCCTGCTGTCACATGACAAACAGCTGCATAGTAAATGCATCCTGTAGCTTCTAAGCTAACAATCTATCATAGTGCAAGCATAATATTAAAATGTAATCCGCTACGGGAACCTAAATACAGAAATATATTTAAAAACATAGTAGAATGACCTCTAACCCGTCCTAAACAATGTCAACAGGAAATGATGTATACAGGTCTTTGCAGACCATGAGAAATTACTAGTGACAGCTGGTCATCAAAATATAAAAGGCAATTCATCAGGACACAATTTATATAACATCCTCAATAATAATATGATGAAATGAACCCAATATCGGCGTACATTCTATCAACGCGTATAACAATATTAATCAGCATGATAAATTAAAAAACATATTATAAATAACAAATAATACCTCAATAAATATAAAAAATATAAAAATTCTACAATTAAAAACTAATCCTATAATGACCACTTAGAGAAAAAAAAGAGGGAGTGCGAAGGAGGAGAAAAATTGCAGAACTAATAATTAGAAATAAAACAGTTCAACTCAAATTCTACGTTATGTCCTAATGGAAACAAAGTCCGCATTTCATGTATCCATCTGGACTCTGGCTGATTTTGTTAACTTTATTGCCTCCTCTCCAATGTGGTTTATATTTTTCAATGCCACTTATCCGTAAAGACGAGGGATCTCTATTATGTACCTCTGCATAATGCCTTGACAGGCTATGTTTTACAAAGCTGTTTTTTATATCCTGGACATGTTCCCTCAGTCTTTTCCAGAAATCCCTTTTTGTTTTGACAGGCATTCTAACAAATAGATCACCCCCTCAGTTCGGCAGGAAATGAAGTCTCTAAGGGTCGGTGCCCTCCGATACGTGAATCTGGGCTTCTTAGGGAGAATGGCACTAAGATGACGGTCTGCTCTTACAAAGTCCCAATGTTTCCTTACAGTTCTTTCCCTTAGAGACCGCTTGGCAAAAAATGTATTCGATCCCCCTACTAAGAAGAAGTTTCCTTTTTTTGAGGGAAAGGGATATTATCCCTGTAAGAGTTGTTACGCCTGTTGACACACTAAAGAGAGCAAGAAAAAAGTCTAATTTTACCTCCACTGTAACCACCAAAGAATATGTGATTGAAGACTTCATTTCCTGCCGAACTGAGGGGGTGGTCTATTTGTTAGAATGCCTGTGTCAGATCCAATATATCGGCAGAACAAAAAGGGAATTATGGAAAAGACTGAGGGAACATGTCCAGAATATAAAAAAAGGCTTTGTAAAACATAGCCTGTCAAGGCATTATGCAGAAGTACATAATAGAGATCCCTCGTCTTTACGGATATGTGGCTTTGAAAAATATAAGCCACATTGGAGAGGAGACAATAAAGTTAACAAAATCAGCCAGAGTCCAGATGGATACATGAACCGCGGACTTTGTTTCCATTTGGACATAACGTAAAATTTGATTTGAACTGTTCTATTTCTAATATTTCTGCAATTTTTCTCCTTCTCCACACCCCCCCCCCCCCCCCTTTTTTTTTTCTCTTTCTAAGTGGTCATTATAGGATCAGATTTTATTGTAGAATTGTTATGTTTCTTATATTTATTGAGGTATTGTTGTTTATAGAATGTTTTTAATTTATCATGCTGATTAATATTGTTATACCCGTTGATGGAATTTACGCTAATATTGGGTTCATTATAATATTATTGAGGATGTTATATGAATTGTGTCCTGATGAATTGCCTTTTATATTTTCACCACTAGATGTCATCATTTCCTGTTGACATTGTTTAGGACGGGTTAGAGGTCATTCTATGTTTTTAAATATATTTCTGTATTTAGGTTCCCTTAGTGGATAAAATTGTAATATTTTGCTTGCTCTATGATAGATTGTTAGCTTAGAAGCTACAGGATGTATTTACTACACAGCTGTTTGTCATATGACAGCAGGATTCACTATATAAATAGAAACCTCTGGCACCCGACTCCATTACCCTTTGATAAAGTCGTGTTCAGTGACTAAATGCGTCAGTGAAGAGCCAGGTGTCGTCACTTCCGGACGCGGCCAAGACCGGAAGTACTCTGCTGTTCGCTGGATTATCTGATTTTAAACTGTAAGTTACTTTGTTTTAATAAAATGCTTTTGGGAAATACTGCATGTAGGAGCCACTCTTTTATTTCATGTTCGCATCGCTTAAGCCTGGAGTCACCCCCAAAAATCCGCTATTGTTGGGACAAACGTTGGAAATCGATCGCTGTGGTGGGACGTGCTGTTTTCCATACTGAAGGCTTGACTCGACCCGTAGGGGTCCCCATCTGAGGTGAGAGGCTGGGGAATCGTGTGGCGCACCGCGGATATTATATATGTGATTGGAGGAATTTGACATTGATCGAAAGTTGTTTTTGCACAATTGGTTTTTTTTCGCACATGGATTTAATTCATGAACTTATTTATGTGAACTTAATCATATTAGTGTTTATCACTTGTTGGACTTTATTTTTTGAATTTCACCTTTTACACTCCAGGAGAACAGTGGATTTATTCAGAAATTTTTATGTTTCACAGTTTTTTTTGTTTTTTTTTATGTCATATCATTAGACTAGTATTGTCATATATTTTTTCACTTTTACGAGTGGTCTAGAGAAGAGTAGAGAAGATTTGTTATTTTTATTTTCACTTGCACTTGCCTATTCTGTTCTACACGCTTACTTGTCAGGTGTGTGAGCAGTTCTATTTAGTATCTATATACATATTGATTCATGCACTTTAGTTAGCGCCACATACTTCACTTATTCAAATAATATACACTGATTTGGGTTATTTTTACCAAAGAAATGTAACAGTATAAATGTTGATCAAAATTTATGAAGAAAAATTACTTATTTGCTATATTGTACAACAGAAACTAAGAAAAACTAATTTTTTCCCAAAATATTTTCCCCACTGTATAACCCCTTCCTGACCAGGCCAACTTTCAGTGCTTTCACAATTTGAATGACAATTACTCAACCATGCAACACTGCACCCGTATGAAATTTGTCATTTTGTTTTACTAAAATAGAGCTTTCTTTTGGTGGTATCACTACTGGGGTTATTTTTTGTGCTATAAACAAAAAAATGTTTGAAGGAAGAAAAATACTGACTATTACCCTAAGAACACCATCCCTACAGTCAAACACGGAGGTGGAAACATGATGCCTTGGGGCTGTTTCTCTGCTAAAGGTACAGGCCAACTTTGCTGCATTGAGGGGCCAATGGACAGGGACATGTAGTGTAAAATCTTGGATGAGAACGTTCTTCCCTCAGCTGGAACACTGAAGATGGGTAGTGAATGGGGTCTTCCAGCATGACAGTGACCCAAAACATACCGCCAAGGCAAAAAAGGAGTGGCTTAAGAAGGATATTAAAGCGGAGCTCCACCCTAAAGTGGAACTTCCGCTCATCGGATTCCTCCCCCCCTCCGGTGTCACAATTGGCACCTTTCAGGGGGGAGTGGGAGGCAGATACCTGTATAATACAGGTATCTGCACCCACTTCCGGGTATAGCTAGCCGCAGACTCCCCGCCCACCCCCATTGTGTTGTGGGAAATACACAGTTCCCACAACACAATGGGGACCAGTGTAGACGTGCAGCGCGACTCGCGCATGCGCAGTAGGGAACCGGGCAGTGAAGCCGCAACGCTTCACTAACTGATTCCCTCAGTGAGAATGGCGGCGGCAGCACCCGAGGATCGAGGGATGGTTCAGTCTCCAGTGTCGACATCGCTGGACCCCGGGACAGGTAAGTGTCCTTATTTTAAAAGTCAGCAGCTGCAGTATTTGCAGCTGCTGACATCTAAAAAAAATTTTTTTAGCGAAACTCCGCTTTAAGGTCATGGAGTGGCCTAGTCAGTCTCCAGACCTTAATCCTTTAAACATTTATGGAGGCAAACTTTGAGTTGCCAAGAGGCCTTAAAGTGGATGTAAACCCAATTTTTTTTTTTTTTTTGATGTCATAATGTTGAGTATAAGATTTCCTATCATTTGAGCCCAGTCTTGCCACAAAGTTAATCCAGCTCTGAGCAATCCTCTTTTATTGTTCAGTGAGATAAAACTTGACAAACGGAGAAAAACTTTGTCAAATCCTCCCCCTTGCTATGAGTGATAGGTGATGTACATATCTCGTGCACTAGCCCAAGACATGCATTATTTTTTAATTCCCACCCCCACTCCTTTCTTCAGCAGCTCTGCAAGGATTGGCTGTTCCACACCTCATATACAATTTAAAGGCTGCGCTGCTAGTGCAAATACATGATCATATTAACTGAAAATAGCATAATACTGCGGCTGCTTGGCACGGCTGCACAAAGCACCGTAGGTGTATGTCGGCTGCTTTAAGAGCTAAGTGCACGCCCACGGTGCGAGGTCGGAACCAATGCGCATGCAACCCGCAATCGCTCCTCAGAGAGCCAGAACAAGGATCTGTTAATGTAAACACAGATCCCTGTTCTGTCAGGGAAGTAGCGAGATCTGCTGTTCCTAGTGATCAGGAACAGCTATCTCTCTACTCCCAGTCAGTCTACTCCCCCCACAGTTAGAAACACCTCCCTAGGGAACACTTAACCCCTTGATCGCTCCCTAGTGTTAACCACTTCCCTGCCAGTGACATTTATCCAGTAATTAGTGGCTATTTTTTGATCTGATCGCTGTATAAATGTCAATCCTCCCAAAAAAGTGTCAAAAGTGTCCGATCTGTCCGCCACAATGTCGCAGACCTGTAAAAAAAAAAAAACGCTGACCACCGACATTGCTATTTCGTAGGCGCTAGAACTTTTGCGCAAACCAATAAATATATGCTTTTTTTTTTTACCAAAATTATGTAGAAGAATACATATTAGCCTAAACTGATGAAGAAATTTGTTTTTCTTGCATTTTTGAGATATTTATTATAGCAAACAGTTAAAAAAAATGTTTTTTTTTTTTCAAAATTGTCACTTACTTTTTGTTTATAGCGTAAAAAATAACCGTAGAGGTGATCAAATGCCAACAAAAGAAAGTTTTATTTGTGGGAAAAAAAGATAAGTTTTGGGTACAACATTGCATGACCTCGCAATTGTCAGTTAAAGCTGTATCTCAAAAAATGGCCTGGTCAGGAAGTGGGTAAATACTTCTGGGGCTGAAGTGGTCACTACTGGGCATTTTTACCCCCTTCCTGCCAAGGCCATTTTTCAGCTTTCAGTGCTTTTGCACTTTGAATGACAATGGCGCGGTCCTGCAAAACTGTACCCAAATTAAATTCTTATTTTTTTGAGACCACTTTCTTTTGGTGGTATTTTTTTTAATCCAATAACTAACTTTTTTTTTTATTGACTTTTACATACTCCAAAAAAAAAATGCAGTACATTACAAACAAACTCTATATACAATCCAGATACAGATGCCAAAAAATAAAACCGCTCACAAAAAAAAACAAAAAAACACCCCTACTCAAAATCAAACCTCTCTCCCCTCAACCCTTGCTAACTAATCTTCCTTTTGATACCCAGGCCAAAATTGGCCAACCACCTTCTCCATATAATCTCAAATTTCCCTGGACAGTCTCGATGCAAAAACACATACTGTATTTATCGGCGTATAACACGCGCCGGCGTATAACACGTACCCCAAGTTTAGGAGGGAATTTTAAGGAAAAAAACTTACATTAAAATGCCCATCAATGCAGCCTTATCTGTCCATCTGCAGCCTTTTCAGTGTCAGTGCAGCCTTGTCAGTGCAGCTTTGCCCCAGTGCAGGTGCAGCCTTGTCAGTGCAGCTTTGCCCCAGTGCAGGTGCAGCCTTGTCAGTGCAGCTTTGCCCCAGTGCAGGTGCAGCCTTGTCAGTGCAGCTTTGCCCCAGTGCAGGTGCAGCCTTGTCAGTACAGCTTTGCCCCAGTGCAGGTACAGCCTTGTCAGTGCAGCTTTGCCCCAGTGCAGGTTTGTTAGAGCAGGTTTGCCCCAGTCCAGCCATCTCAGTGCAGCTTTGTGCACTCGGTGTAGATTCAAATATGGCGCAGAGACTGCAGGGAGCCGAGATACACATACCCGAGTGTTCTCGGCTTTTTTCGGCGCCGCCGTCACGCCCAGTCCCGCCCAGTCCCGCCCCTGGACCTGTGTTATGTCCATCATAGGGCGGGACTGGGCGTGACTGTGAGCGGCGCCAAAAAAAGCAGAGAACACTCGGGTATGTGTATCTCGGCTCTTGAATGGAGCCATACCGAGATGGCTCCATTCCTAACAAGCTGTTAATAGTCCAGATTACTCCCCACCAGTATCGATGAAGTTTGTGACATTTCCATAACGTATGAATGAGGTTCGCTGGTTCGCCCTTACATCGAGGACAGAGAGGGGAGTACCTCCGTTTCCATTTAACCACTTGCTTACCGGGCACTTAAACCCCCCTCCTATCCAGACCAATTTTCAGCTTTCGGCGCTGACGCACTTTGAATGACAATTGCGCGGTCATACAACACTGTACCCAAATGAAATTTTTATCATTTTTTCACCACAAATAGAGCTTTCTTTTGGTGGTATTTGATCACCTCTGCGGTTTTTACTTTTTATTAAAAAAATGTAAAAAACTGAATTTTTTTTTAAAAAAAAGTTTATTTTTTTATATTTTGTTATAAAAAATTTTAAACGGGTATTTTTTCTCCTTCATTGATGTACGCTGATGAGGCGGCAGTGATGGGCACTGATAGGCGGCAGTGATGGGCACTGATGGGTGGCAGTGATGGGCACTGATGGGTGGCAATGATGGGCAGCACTGGCAGGTGGCACTGATTGGCACTACAGGTGGGCATTGATAGGTGGTACTTGTGGGCATTGATAGGTGTCACTTGTGGGCACTGTTAGGTGGCACTGTGGGCACTGTTAGGTGGCACTGTGGGCACTGTTAGGTGGCACTGTGGGCACTGTTAGGTGGCACTGTGGGCAGTGTTAGGTGGCACTTTAATTGGGCACTGATGAGGCAGATGTGCCTCTTCCACTTGGGGACCGATGTCCCTCACATCCGATCCGGTGATCGGCTTTTTTTTTCTACTCGCGCTGTCAGCGTGAGTAAAAAAAAAAAACGATTACCGATCTTTTGTTTACATCATGTGATCAGCTGTCATTGGCTGACAGCTGATCACATGGTAAGGGGCCGGGACCGGCCCCTTACACAGATCGGTGATCAGCCGAGTCTCAGAGACTCGGTGATCACAACGCGCCCAGCGCGCGCCCTACAGGGCGCGCGCAGGGAGCGTGCACAGGGGAGGCCGTCATATGACGGCCTCCCGGGAATGTAGGTCCGCGCTGTAGCCGTCATTCGGCTATAGCGCGGATACCAAGTAGTTAAATAGTTTCTCGGGAGTATGATTCACCTTGTGTAAGATAAATAGTTGTGTTAACTTTTGTGTGGTAGATAAAGATACATCAGGGACTGTAGATAAGGCCGTTGACTATTGAGCCCTTGATGGAATAACTACCAAATCTTGAAATTTAGTATATAGTACCCCATATAGTCGTGATATTTTATATATTTTTCCATTATTTGAATAAAAGATTTTAAAGTATCCTCCTGAAATAATTGATTCAGGTACCTTCCGGGTCCTACTTTGATATCTCACACAAGGTTTTGCCCTCCGGATCGAGATGCGGAATGCACGGACTAGCCTACTCGCACACGCTGTATACACCTAGTGCCAGGCCAGGCATTTCAACATGTGAGTGTAACTGCTGCTACTTTTTAAACTCTCATTAAAATACTACACTCTGGGGGTTATTTACGAAAGGCAAATCCACTTTGCACTAAAAGTGCAAAGTGCACTTGAAATTGCACTGAAAGTGCACTTAGAAGTGCAGTCGCTGTAAATCTGAGGGTAGATCTGATATGAGGGGAAGCTCTGCTGATTTTATCATCCAATCATGTGCAAGCTAAAATTCTGTTTTTTATTTTCCTTGCATGTCCCTCTCAGATCTACAGTGACATTGCACTTGTAGTTTGCATTTGTAGTGCAAAGTGGATTTGCCTTTCGTAAATAACCCCCTATGAGACTTCTATTCATGTCTCCTCTGGAGTCATTTTTCACATCCTAGTTTCATCTCGAGGGGCCATTGGAGTGGAATTGTGCTGACAGTGGAATTAAATTATTCCAAA
This sequence comes from Lithobates clamitans, assembly GCA_037952925.1. NCBI lineage: Eukaryota > Metazoa > Chordata > Amphibia > Anura > Ranidae > Lithobates > Lithobates clamitans. The sequence goes on from JBBGZY010000884.1 coordinate 2,205,931, forward strand.
AGCACTTTTTGACAATCCTGTAAAAAGGGATCCAAACATCTCTGGTGAGTGGCCACCTTCCCATTGAGCACTCGTAGTGGTAGAACTAGAAGTTACCGTATATCTCGGAGCAATCTACTTTGGTGTTGGGATTTATCACTTATGGACTTGTAGCTTGCTTTTATTGCATTCACCCTATTTTTCCACAGCAACTTCTTGAACTTTTTAGTGCCTCCTCCTTAAATTTTATATACACAACCTTATCACATGGAATAAATATTTAACTTGTTCAGATCCACGCTATATTCGATTGACAGCTACAGCGCGGATCTGCTTTGCCGGGAGTGCATCTATTGACGTCCTCCCCTTTCAAAGCTGGCCTATCCCCCCTGAAGGGGGCACGCGGTGCGCGCTGTGATCACCCGAGTCAATGAGACTCGGGTGATCACAGATCTGAGCAAGGGGCTGATTCCGGCCCCTTACCATGTGTTCAGCTGTCAGCCAATGACAGCTGATCACGTGATGTAAACAGAGGATCAGTAATCTTTTTTTTTTTTTTTCCTTCTCACGCTGAAAGGGTGAGAAGATAAAAAGCCGATCGCCGGCTTCTGTTTGAAGTGACATTGGTCCGAAGAGGAAGAGGCGAAGCTGCCTCATATGTGCCCACAAGTACCGCCTGCCAGTGCCACTAATCACTGCCCACAGTAGTAAGTGCCAGCAATCAGTGCCACCTATCAATGCCCACCAGTGGTGCCAATCAGTGCCTCATAAGTGCCACCTAGCAGTGCCGCCTTATCAGTGCAGCCTATCAGTGCCCATCAGTGTAGCCTCATCAGCGTACATCAATGAAGGAGAAAAATTACCTGTTTGCAAAATGTATTAACAAAATATAAATAGGTTTTGTATTTTTTTTTTTTTAAAGTCTTTTTTAATTTTTTAAACAAAAAAAAAACCCTAGAGTTGATCAAATACCACCAAAAGAAAGCTCTATTTGTGGGAAAAAAGTGATAAAAATTTCATTTGGGTACAGTATTGTATGACCGCGCAATTGTCGTTCAAAGAGTGACAGCGCTGAAAATTGGTCTGGGCAGGAGGGGGGTTTAGGTGCCCAGCAAGCAAGTGGTTAAAGGAATGTTTTTTCTGACATCTACATAGTGCAAGCTTTTCATTTTCTGTCACTTTACTTTTCTTCAAGAGACATAGTAGTCTCAACCTTGCATTTGGTCTACTAGTCCTAATTGCCTTTACTAAGAAAAACTTGACTGAAGACCGTTCCTATCCAGTTTAATCATAAAGCATTTGTGTTCCAAACAATATTTTTTTGGAATGTTTGTGTTTTGAATATTGTAACAGAAAAGCTAACCTTTAGCTATGAAATTTAAATAGTTGTTTGTCTATATACTTTTTATGTCTTTTTTGCTAGTGTGTGCTAACTTTTATAGGATGACCGACTGAAAGAGCCACTGCAAAGACTAAAAGTTGCTATCAGCAATGTGATGCCTGGACAGCTCAACAGGTACCAAGAGGACTGCCAGGCACATCAGGCCAAAAGTACAAAGTAAGTTTTTTGTTTTTGACTGACTTTTTTTTCCCTTACTGGTCTATAACCCCTGTACTTGTACATAACCTTTGCCTTACTGTCATTCAAGGAATTTCTTCTTTCTTTTCACTCTGCTTGGTATAGAAGAATTTGGGTACATGTAAACAATTTCACTTGTAGCAAGATAAGAAAAACAGCAAGGTTGCCAGGAATGAGTTATTGATTTTAACCCCTTCATGCCCAAGTCTTTTTCTGGCACTTGTTGCTTACAAGCTAAAATCAGTATTTTTTTGCTAGAAAATTACTTGGAACCCCCAAACATATATATTTTTATCAGAAACCCTAGAGAATAAAATGGGATTCTTGCAATATTTTATGCCACAATGTATTTGCGTAATGGCCTTTCAAATGCTTTTTTTTTTTTTAAGAAATACACTTTTATGAAATAAAAAAATTAAAAAAAGCAGTAAAGTTAGCTCTATTTTTTTGAATAATGTGATGCTTTAAAATTGCACACATTCGTGGGCTGGCGACTAGCTACGATACTTAAAAATCTCCATAGGCGAAGCTTAAAAAATTTCTACAGGTTACATGTTTAGAGTTACATAGGAGGTCTGGTACTAGAATTATTCTTTTCGCTTTAACGATCACAGCGATACCTCACATTTGTTGTTTACGGTTTACATTTGTGGGCGCGACTTATGTATGCGTTTGCTTCTGCGCGTGAGCTCGGAGGGACTGGGTGCTTACCTTTTTTTTTTTTTTTTCTTATTTTATTTTTTTTTATACACTGCCCCCTACTGTTCAAATCACACATGTGAGCTATCGCCGCGATCGTTAGAGCGAGAGCAATAATTCTAGCTCCCTCCTCCTGTAACTCAAAACTGGTAACTTGTAAAAAATTTTAAACATCGCTTATGGAGATATTTATGAGTTAAAGCTTTTTGCTATTCCACGAGCGGGCACAATTTTGAAGCATGACATGTTGGGTATCAATTTACTCAGCGTAACATTATTTTTCACGATATAAAAAAAAATTGGGCTAACTTTACTGCTGTCTTATTTTTTTTTTAAGTCAAAAAGGTGTATTTTTTCCCAAAAAATTGCGCTTGTAAGAGTATTACAACAACCGCCATTTTATTCTCTAGGGTGTCTGAAAAAAATAAATAATAATCTTCGGGGGTTCTAAGTAATTTTCTAGCAAAAAAAACAGATTTTAACTTGTAAACAACAAGTGTCAAAAAGAGGCTCGGTCCTTAAGTGGTTAAATCTGGCGCCTTTAAGTCTTCAGTAAACCAGACGTGATGTCATGACGCAAAAGAAGGACAAGAGTTCCTGTTTTTTTTTTTTGCTTTGTTTTGTTTTTTTAAAGTGCCTTGATGATGGTCATGTCTATGCAGTCTCTGCACATAGGAATAGCTAGCTTTTCAAAAGTTCCATCTGGGATTAGGTGACTGACTTTTTCCAGGTCCGTAATCTATGCCATTCAGAAGAATGGTACCTGGACCCTGCACTGAACACGGGACAGCCTGTAAGGTTGTTAGTCGGCACTGGACACCCCAGAATGATATATTTATTGCCTTACAGACTGGTAGAGTGCTATGTTTGTCCAGGCCAGAGATCCCCAGCTGGGGAGTTGAGTCCATGAAGGACTTTGTCAGGTTCCACACTTACCAGACAGATGAGTCCACGTGGGCAGAGGGTAGGCTCCCTTACGTGTCCGATTCGGGGCCCCTGGTAGAGCAGACAGGAGGCCCGCGAGTGCGGAGTGGTATGAGAGCCTGAAGTAAAGTCCTGGAGCACAGTGGTCTGGCAAGCAACCGGTAGAGCTTGAGACTGGGTGGAGCAGATGCTGAGCAGGAGTTAGACCAGACTTGGTCACACACAGGCAGAGGTCGGCAACGGGCTGGCAGCAACGGTACAAGGGAGCAGGCAGAAGCGAGATCAGACAAGCCGGGGTCGGGTTCAGGCAGCAGTCAAGGAAGGTCCAAAGGTAGCCGGGTCACAACGGGTAAACACTACGGAGATACAGGAACACAGGATGATCACGGGACAAGACACAGAGCTGTTTGATCAGGCAGCACCGGGTCAGTGCAGAGGCAGGCTTCAAATAGGCTGATTGGCGCCAAAACGCAGCGCACGTGCCGATTCGCCAAGGCGCGCCGCGCGCCCCCGACACCAGCACGCACGCCCACACCACCGGGCACGTCAAAGGCAGCGCCCACAGGCGGACGCGCGCTAATGCGGACGCGCGCACGCACAAACGCCCGGACGCCACCCCGCACACCACGGCCGGTCAGCCCAGGCGCGCCGGTGCCCACAGGGACACGCGCCCCAGCACGCACAGGGACACGAACGCCAACACGCCCCGGCGCGCACCAGCGCCCAACCAGGTAACCTCTCTGACAGACTTTAGTGGCAGATTCAGCTGTGATGGGTGATGATTGGAACCCTGTGTCCTTAAAATTATATGTTTATTTACTTGTTGATTCACTTTCCTATGTGAAATGCATGTGCAGCTACCTGGGCCACCCCAATCGCTGCATAACTATAGTAGAGCTTAAGAGTCCGGGAGGCTCTAGGTGCTAATTGCAAGATGCAAAGGTTTTCTTTGCCCTTTGTATGCATTCAGTTATGAACTACACAAAAACACACAGGAGGGCACAAATGCCTAGTGCATTACCAAAGATCTATTATAATAAAAAGCAAAAATGTAACAACTGGGTACTCACAAAACTGGAAGAAAGGAAGGAATAAAAAACGTGGATTGCAATCCAGTGCATGAATCATGTGAACAGACAAGCAATACTTTAGTGCTGGCGAGCTGTCACGTTTCGGGGGTGCACCCCCTTCCTCAGAGCTGAGCTAAACCCTAATAGTCAAATACACTCTCTAATGCACCTCTATGCCACCCATACAGGGGAGGCACTTGAGTCAAAGACTGGGTTAAAAGTCAGCCCAGGGGCGTGGCCTGGACATGGCTGAGTAGGGACACGTTTTGGTGAAGCTCCCGGCCTTCTCCTATCTCACCCGGATAGATTTGCTCCTTTGACCGCAGAATGCTCTCCTCCAAGAAGCGCACAGCAAAGAAGGCTAAAAAGAACAACAAACTATCACCCCCAGACGCAGCACAAGGAGAATTATTAAGGATTTTCCATCACCTGCAGTCGAGCTCCCCGGAACTTAAGATGGCGGCGGCACATGCTTCCCTTGCTGCAAGCTCCACACACGATATCCCTCCGGACTCACCTACGGGATCTCAAAGCCCGGAGCTTCTCGCCAATGTACTGCCATCTCGATCATCTGGCTTACAGACATCATCGCAGACACCCCTGCTATACGGTGCAGACGAGGAGTTGAGAGCCATCCTCCAGGCCTTACCAACGAAGGCAGACATCGAAACTCTGATAGGCAAAGTAGAGGCAGCGCACCGCAAAGAGATCAGAGCAGTCAAGCAAGAAGTGCACTCCCTCTCGGACAGACTCACGGCGGGAGAGACTACCGTGTCGGAGATCGATCGCAGAGTGTCGGTGTTGGAGTCACAACACAGGGCACAGGCGGAGGCGGCGATAGGACTACAACTTCATATGGAAGAAATGGAGGACAGAAGCCGCAGGAATAACCTGCGACTCCGAGGCCTCCCTGAGGCTACGGGCCCGGCAGATCTAGCAGACACGGTGGCAGATATCTTCCGGAGAGTGGCGGGGGATCAAATACAGGGGCGCATGGAGTTTGACCGCATACACAGAGCTCTGGGCCCCAGATCGGAAGACCCGACCAGACCCCGAGACGTTATATGCCGACTCCACCACTACGCTCACAAAGATATTATTGCAAGGAAAGCATGGGAAACACAAGACCTAGAACTGGATGGAGCGGCACTAACAATCCTTCCGGATATCTCAAGAGCCACACTTCAACGTAGAGCATTACTGAAGCCCCTGCTGGAGGTGGCGAGAAGACACAATGCTACTTACCGATGGGGATTCCCTCTGTCGGTCACCTTCCGGAAGGACCAGCGCTCCTTTGTGCTCCGTACCCCGGACGCTCTGCCGGCTCTATTTGAATTTCTTTCAGCTGAGCCTATTGAGGTCCCAGACTGGCTGAGTTTTATTCCACGATCACAAGGGCGCAGAAATAACCCCACGATGAGCGGTGGACTGCCCCCAAGACCTCCGAGGAACAGGCGACGATCCCGGGCGATGTCCCCTGAAGATGGCCGAGAGGCGTGAGTACTTGTTCCCCGTTAAACGTTACCCATCCTCTCTTGCGGTCTCTCCCCCAGTAATTCACCCACTCCCGTTAGATACACCCTGGTTCCCGTGCGCCGGATGATGGACGGCCCCTGTGTTATGTCCCTCCACACCCTGTATGTCTCACAGACGGAGCCGATGGGTATTATACCTGCTGCTGAAGCGAGAGCCGTATGTCCCCCTCGGGATCCCCCATATCTTGATTAGTGAACTAGACATAAAGACAAACCACATGTACACTATTTGGAAAAAAGAATTGCTAGTTCACCATCAAACTGAGACTGAGCCCCCCTCTCAACTAGAATCCGGACTTGAGCTTGATAATCCGACCCAGAGGTATCCTGAAGAGATCCACTCCCCGACACCGCAACAACAAGGGAGATTACGGTGCTTTATAAAACCCTACCTCTGATACTACCCTGATCTACTCCACGCCCAGCACACCGTATAAACTAGATAACATGAGTCTCTGTACCTGCAAAGACAGGATCTCAGTACCGTGCACCGGCTTGTACTGAAGGGATTTTGTACCAGATCAAGGTCCCCCGGAGAGATTTAACCCCCTTTGGTGCTCTGAAAAAGCTGTCCGGTGTCTTGATGCGGACTAATTTTTCTTTCTAATATAAGTGCGCTAATCGCTGTTTTTTCCACAGGATAAGGGTACATTATCTATATACGGTGTGATTTCAGGCCCAATCCTGCAGCCTTGTCCCAGATGTGGGGCTCTGGGTTTGGGCCTCATGCTTACAGTGGTTGGCGCAGTGAGAATAATACTCCGGAAGGAGGGGGGAGTTCCGGGGATGTGGAGGGAGGAGGACGGAAGCCGCCGAGAAGAGATCAGGATGCCATAATTCTGGGAATACACCCTGGGTCGTGAGATCTCCTTCCCCACAAGCTCAGGACTTACATCCACCACCGAGGGAGGAGGTTCGATTTGAAATAGATAGACCGATATTGATATATCTATCTATCTAGATTGGGGATATGCGGGGTACAGGAACATGCCAGGGAGGGTGAAGGGGGGGATTGAACCTCCTCAGAGGATCATCAAACCTTGGGGATATACGACCCTTGAGAGACGTGATGGAGAGCAGCGTCCCAATTTGGGACCTCTCTAGGGCCCATCATCAGCAAGGCAGTGGGGCACCCCTCCTAGTAGATGGGAGTCACAGGGAAACACCAGGGTTCCATCGTTACTATCTAACACATTACAGGGTGAGGGGATTACAGACCACTCTAGACCGCTTGGGTAAACACTAAAGTTCATGTTTGCTTATACCTTCTCAATGTCAGGTATATTTTCATTGTTTTAAACCTGCTCTCGTTTTATTATGAATGTTCTAATTTCCCACGTTTCAGGCTCATTTCAATAGTTTGCTTCTATATAGAATATTGAATCTATCTGTCTGGGTGGGTGGGAGGGTCGGGACCTTGCCCTGTTGGTCAGGTACTGCCTTCTCCCCCAATTAGGCCTGCACACAGCCCCCCGGCGTTGAAGGGAGATTGTGTGTGAATTCAAGTTACTACTAGGTAATAGAATAATTACAGGTATATTTAGAGACCTGTCTTGTGCTTTTATCCTCACAGTAGGGGTGAGACTCTTTTCCTCCCCCCCCTGGGTGGATTCTATTAATCTATACTTTCTCTTTTTCTCTTTCCCTCTCTCGCCCCCCCCTATCCCCCCCCCCTTTTTTTTTTTTTTTTTTTTTTTTTTTTTTTTCCCTGATTGCTGGGCCCCCCCCCCCTATTTCTTCTAGGCAGCCGGGGCGATGGACTCCATAAAGGTACTATCGCTCAATGCAAAGGGCCTAAACATCCCAGAAAAACGGCGGATGCTTTTATCTGACCTCAGGATTTCACGGGCAGATATAGCATTTGTTCAGGAAACCCATTTTAAACTTGATAAGCTCCCGTTGCTCAAAAACAGATACTTCCCAGTGGCGTATCACGCCACTAATCCTACAGCCAAAACCAAAGGTGTATCCATACTAATTTCCAGCAGGGTTCCCTGGCAACACCAAGCAGTGATCAAAGATCCGGAAGGACGTTTTGTGTTCTTAAAGGGTCGAGTGGGAGACACCACACTCACCCTAGCGACGATCTACGCTCCTAATGACCACCAGAACGCCTTTATATCTAACACTCTAGACAAATTGGGAGAGTTCACGGAAGGTCAGTTAATTTTAGGAGGAGACTTTAATGTCCCCCTCATCCCTTCTGCAGATACGTCCTCTGGACATTCCTCGATTCCCCCGTCACACAGAAAACACATAGCTAACTCCCTACACAAAGCACAATTGGTAGATGTGTGGCGTCTACAGCACACGGGGGAACGAGACTACACTTTCTATTCGCAAACACACAAGCTTTACACCAGAATAGACTATTTTTTAATACCCCACTCCCAACTACACTCCGTCGTGGATTCTTCGATAGGGCACATTACCTGGTCAGATCACGCCCCTATCACCCTCACGTATACCCTCACAGGGACATTCTCATCCAGATCCAGGACCTGGAGGCTAAACGAAAGCCTTCTCCAGATTCCCGAAGTTTTAGCAGACGCAACACAAACATTGACCTTATACTTCCAAGAGAACGATCAAGGAGACTGTGATCCGGGTGTCCTCTGGGAAGCCCACAAGGCAGTCCTCAGGGGCTTGCTGATCAGACATGGAGCACGTATAAAAAGAGAAAGAAATGAACAGTTAACAACTCTCCTCAAAGCCTTGTCTGTGACAGAAGCGCGCCACAAACACGCTCCATCCCAGACTTCAGAGAGGGAATTAGGAAAACTACGCACACAAATCTCTGACCTCTTACGTTACAAAGCCAAAGCATCGTTACAACGCTGCAGGCAAATCAGTTATGAATCAGGAGACAAATGTGGGAAAATTTTAGCCAGAGCAGTTAGGGAACAAAAACAAGCAGCCTACATACCACAAATAATGGGCCTAGACACACAGAAAGTCACTCTCCCAGATCAGATATCGAATGCTTTTAGGGACTTTTACGCTAAGCTATATAATCTCTCACATACCCCACCCACACAACTGGCCATTGGTGAATACGTTCGGTCCTCTCAGATTCCCGTACTTTCTGCGGAGATAGGGGAGGAACTGGACGCACCAATTACTCTAGAGGAACTCCAAAACGCCATTAGAGACATGAAACCAGGAAAAGCCCCAGGCCCGGATGGGTACACCGCCCAATATTACAAAACCTTCCTACCCCTCATAGGCCCACGCATGGTAGCTTTCTTCAACGCTGTTGGAACAGAGGCAACCTTTCCGAGGGATACTTTAAGGGCTCACATATCAGTAATTCCTAAAGAAGGCAAAGACCCGTCTTTATGCGGGAGCTATAGACCCATCTCCTTGCTGAACATTGATTTAAAACTTTTTTCCAAAATTTTAGCAACCCGTTTGTCCCAACATCTTCAATCTTTAGTCCATCTAGACCAGGTGGGCTTTGTACCCACTAGGGAGGCGCGTGACAATACTATAAAAGTATTAAATCTCCTCCATGTGGCGAACGCTAAAGACTCCCCATGTGTGTTATTGAGCACAGACGCTGAAAAAGCGTTCGATAGGGTCAATTGGAACTTCATGTTCACGGTACTTCGCCACATTGGTTTAGGAGAAAGGATGATCAACTGGATAAGTAAAATATATTCCAACCCCACGGCACAAGTGAAGGCTAATGGGATACTTTCATCCCCATTCCCCATCACAAATGGAACAAGACAGGGGTGTCCTCTTTCACCCCTTCTCTTCGCGCTTTCTTTAGAACCATTCCTCTGTAAAATAAGACACAACCAAGACATACAAGGTCTCTCAATAGGTGATACTGAATACAAAATTTCGGCATATGCAGATGACCTGCTTTTCTCACTGACTAATCCCGCGATTTCTGTGCCAAACCTCCTGAAAGAATTTGACACATATGGTTCCCTCTCGAATCTAAAAATTAATTTTTCCAAATCAGCTGCCATGGGTATCGCAATCTCTCCCCCTACCATGCAGGCAATGCAAACTAGCTTTCGGTTTAAATGGACGACATTAGCACTAAATTATCTAGGTACAAACATCCCACAAGATATTAGACGTACATATGAGCTAAACTTCCCTCCTATCTTAACTAAAGCTAGGTCCCTCCTTGAAAAATGGAACAAAGGATTGCACTCATGGTTCGGCAGATGCAACCTCATAAAAATGTGCATCTTACCCAAATTTATATATTTGCTCCAAGCTCTTCCCATACACATTCCGCACTCCTTCTTCAAACAAGTACATGCTCTGTTCACCAAATTTATTTGGGTCAACAAAAAACCCCGTATCAGTAGGACAATGCTATCTCTTCCCAAACAATTGGGAGGTCTGGCTTTCCCGGATCTCAAACAATATAGACTGGCCACCCATTTGGGACGTATCCTAGACTGGAGACGCAATATACAAACCAAGCTTTGGGTTCGGTTGGAACAAGCTCAAACAGATATACCCTTGAGCGGCGCGCTCTGGTGCTGCGACACCTTGCCCCAGAAACTGAAAACACATCCACTAATAGGTACCACATTGAGCTGCAGTAGTCGGGGTGCCATTCACTCCTCTCTCACCTCAAACAACTCCCCCTTATACCCGATTTTGGGAAATCCAAATTTTGAGCCGGGCCTCCATTCCACTGAGCTCGAGTCCTTGAGACAATTGGGCTTTGACCATGCCGCAAAATTTGTGACGAACGGTCGTTGGCCGACGATAATTGAACTAACCGACGCGACGGGTAGATACCAACTTTCCTTTTGGAAAGCTGTGCGATTACACCACTTCCTACACTCACTCCCTAACCCTCAAGACTACTCCAGACAACTGACGTCCTTTGAAGAGATGTGTTCAGGCGTTGAACCAGTGGCGAGGACACTCTCTAAAATGTACGTACTACTCAATACGCCCCCCACACAACCACACCTCCCCTGTCTAACCAGGTGGGAAAGGGACCTTAATCGCGTCTTCTCGGAGACACAAAAACAAAAAATCATTACTCATGCACTCAAAACATCAATATGCACCAAAATCCAGGAGACAAACTATAAGATTATGACAAGGTGGTACCTCACTCCTTCCAGACTACATAAATGTTTCCCGGCCACCTCAGATCGTTGTTGGCGATGTGGGGAGGGAGAGGGTACCCTACATCACATTTTTTGGTCCTGCCCAAACCTACAGAATTTCTGGGGGGAGGTTCGGCGAATCACGCAAAAATTCACAGAGTATGTGGTCCCCGACGATGCTGCCTTCTTCCTTTTACATTTATCAACAATTCCGATTAAAAGATATAAAAAATCCCTACTACGCCACCTATTGAATGCAGCCAAGGCGTGTATACCAATTCATTGGAAAAAACAGAATGCTCCAACCATCGCTGAATGGCTGCGTAAGGTAAACGAGCTAAATACAATGGAAGATCTGGTTCTCACGGCACAACACAAAAGAGAGAAGTACTCGGACACCTGGGCTATTTGGAATGCTTTTGTTTACTCAGAGGAGGGTGTCTCCCTCCTGGGTTCATAGTATACTCGGATGTCGTTTGAGAATACAATTGCCATTACTGGACGTTCCCTCGCTCTGTCTGCCTCCCTCCCCTCCCCCCCCCCTCTTCTGCCTCTCTGCTTCCAGCTCCTCTATCGTTTCTTGTTTTCAATCTATTCCTGTCTACTCTTTCTCTCCTCTCCCTATGGAAAATTGGAAAAAGTTGGGAGGAGATCCATTTGTTACTGGATAAATGGGCGCTAAATGGTAAACTTCGCACCATAAACGACCCCACACTTATAAATGTGTCCTGAACAGAAAGTTGAACATATCTACCTAAAATTTCACAACTTTGTATGTGCTTTAGAAAATATGTACTGCACTTATCTACTGTATGTTGCATTGGGACTTCTCCCCCCGTTGTCGTTTAATAAAGATTATATTTGAAAAAAAAAAAGTCAGCCCACATAGTTCTTGCATTCTCTATAATTATGTATGATAACATGAGATGGAATGATCAGGCAGCACCGGGTCAGTGCAGAGGCAGGCTTCAAATAGGCTGATTGGCGCAAAACGCCGCACGCGCCGATTCGCCAAGGCGCGCCGCGCGCCCCCGACACCAGCGCGCACGCCCACACCACCGGGCACGTCAAAGGCAGCGCCCACAGGCGGACGCGCGCTAACGCACAAACGCCCGGACGCCACCCCGCACGCCACGGCCGGTCAGCCCAGGCGCGCCGGTGCCCACAGGGACACGCGCCCCAGCACGCACAGGGACACGAACGCCAACGCGCCCAACCAGGTAACCTCTCTGACAGTGCCCCCTTCTCAAGGGCAGACTCCGGATGCCCAGTTGGGCCATCTTCGAGGCATGAGAGGTTTTAAAGGACTGCAGGAGTTCTCTGGCGTGTAAATTGCTTTCCGGCTCCCACGAATTATCTTCGGGTCCATAGCCTTTCCATTTTACCAGATATTGCACCTGATTGTGCCTTCTTCTACAATCTAGAATTGCTTCCACTTCGAACTCCTCTTCGCCATTCACCACAATAGGTTTGGGTGGACCAATGCTGCGACCAGAAAAGAAGTTAGGAGTGACTGGCTTCAGGAGAGACACGTGGAACACTGGATGTATCCTCAGAGAATTAGGAAGGTCAAGTTCGTAGGCCACATTGTTGATTTTCCTCTTGATCCGGAAGGGACCCAGGTATTTGGGGCCCAGTTTCTTGGATGGGCAGGCCAACTTGAGATTAGCGGTAGACAGCCAGACAGAATTGCCAGGTTCAAGAACAAGTTCCCCCCGTCTCTTCCTGTCAAAGATTTTCTTATAATCTTCCTGAGCCTTGGTCATGGTCTCCTGCAGCAATTTATTGTTGTTAGAGAAGAAGTCCAAAGTTTGGGATACTGCAGGAACAGGACATTCAGGGAATTATCCGGGCAAGAAGGATGGATGGAAACCGTAATTGGTTCGTCCTCTCGGTTTGCCCATTTGACTGAGGGTGGTAAGCCGAAGAGAATGACAGCTCGATCTCGAGCGCGCCACAAAGGGCCTTCCAGAATCTGGAGGTGAACTGGACGCCCCTGTCCGAGACTATGTTGGTCGGGACTCCATGCAGCCTGACGATCTCCTTTATGAAGATGGAAGCGGTCTCCATGGCTGAAGGGGTGCCCTTCATGGGGAGAAAGTGGGCCATTTTAGACAGCCTGTCAACCACAACAAAAATGGACGAAAAACCTTCTGATGGTGGAAGCTCAACAATAAAGTCCATTGATATCATGGTCCATGGCCTCTCTGGGACTGGCAATGGTCTCAACAGGCCCCATGCTCTTGTTCGGTTAGTCTTGTTTCTGGCACACGTGTTACAGGACTCCACATAGTCCTTGCAATCCTTAGTAAGACACGGCCACCAAAAGGTGCGTTGGACGAGGTCGGTTGTTTTTCGAGTGCCGAAGTGGCCAGCCAGTTTGTGATCATGACATAAACTTAACACCTGTACCTTTTAACTCCTCAGGGACCACAATCTTATTCTTGAACCAGAACAGTCCATCCTTGGTACAAGACTCAACAGGTGGAGACATTCCCATGGAGGCGCGTCTGATTCGGGAAATTAGATCCTCCTGAAGGATTAGGAAATTTCCAGAGGGAAGGATGGTATCTGGGGACACAGTTCTTTCAGAATCGAGAAACATCCGGGAGAGAGCATCAGGTTTAACATTCTTGGATCCGGGCCTGAACGTAATGTGAAAAATAAATCGGGAAAAAAAAAAGTGCCCATCTGGCCTGCTGGGGTCTCAATCTCTTGGCTGTCCTTAGATATTCCAAGTTTTTATGGTCTGTGTAGATCAAAATGGGGTGTGCTGCGCCTTCCAAGAGGTAACGCCATTCCTCCAGAGCCGCTTTAATGGCCAAAAGCTCCCGATCACCCACGTCGTAGTTTTTCTCGGAGAGAGAAAGTTTGCATGAGAAGAATCCCACAGGGTACAGAAGTGCTTTGGCACCCTGTCTCTGTGAAAGTACAGCTCCGACTGCAACCTCAGACGCATCCACCTCCAGGACGAAAGGCAAGGCAGGGTTGGGATGCTTAAGGATAGTGGCTGAGGTGAACGGCGTCTTGAGTTTTTCAAAGGCCTCTTGTGCCTCAGGGGTCCAGCAGAATCGGCATCCTTGTTTAGTAAGCTCTGTGATGGGAGTTATGATTGAAGAAAATCCTTTAATAAATTTCCTATAGAAATTGGCAAAGCCAATAAAGCGTTGTACTCCTTTTTTGTCGGTCGGTGCAGGCCAATCCAGAATAGCGGATACTTTCTGTGGATCCATTTTGATGCCATCGGGGGAAATAATCAGGCCCAGGAACTGGATAGATTGGAGCTCGAATTCACATTTTTCAAGTTTGGCGTACAGTCCATGCTGTCTGAGCCGGGAAAGTACATTTCGTACATGCTTACGGTGTTCCATCAGGGAGGCCGAGAAAACCAAGATATCGTCCAGGTAAACGATGACATATAAATCCAATAAGTCGTGAAAGACATCGTTGATGAAATGCTGGAATGTCGCCGGTGCATTGCACAGACCTAAAGGCATGACGAGATACTCGTGATGTCCGAATCGAGTACGAAAGGCCGTCTTCCACTCGTCTCCTTCTCTTATGCAGATCAAATTATAGGCTCCACGGAGGTCTAGCTTGGTAAAAACGGTAGCCGATCCCAGTCTCTGAAATAGCTCAGGAACCAGGGGTAGCGGGTATCTGTTCTTAATAGTGATTTTATTGAGCTCCCGATAGTCAATGCAAGGACGTAAGGAGTGATCCTTCTTTTCCACGTAGAAGATACCTGCCCCAGCTGGAGACGTGGAAGGACGGATGAACCCTTTCTTCAGGTTCTCGTCTATATAAGTTTTCAGGGTGCCCAACTCCTGCTCAGTTAGAGGGAAGATCCTCCCAACGGGGACTTCGGTACCTGGTAAGAGTTCTATTGGGCAATCATAGGGTCTATGTACTGGAAGGGTTTCTGCTCCTTTTTTGCTGAACACATCCAGGAAATCCCGGTAGGGTTCGGGAAGATCTTGGCAGGGCTTAGCTTTAGAATCTATGCGCAGGCATTGGGAGGAAATTAATGGGGTTCCCCGTAAGCAGTGTTGTCTGCAATATTCCGAGGAAAACTGAATCTTGCCTGTAGACCAGTTGATACTGGGATTGTGGGCCTGTAGCCAAGGTATTCCTAGGATGACTGGGAAGAGAGGAGAGGAAATGACATCTAGGCGTAAAAGTTCCTGGTGTTCCGGGCCAATGGTGGCCAACAGAGGAACCGTTTCTTGGGTGACGGGTCCGGAGCGGAGGGTGGAGCCATCCGCTAAGAAAACTGCCAGTCCTTGAGCTTTAGTCTGAGTGGGAATATGATGGGTTTCGACAAAGGTCCGGTCGATGAAACCACTACACGCTCCAGAGTCAATGATGACCGGTACTGGGATGCTCCTTCCAGGTAACTGCAATACAGTGGAGAAAGTTAAATGGTTACCGGCACTAGGTAGGACAGGTGCACACAATGAGGAAGACGGCAGACACTTACGTCTTTTGTTTGGGCATGCTCTTGCAAAGTGACCAGACTCCCCACAGTACAGGCACAGATTGAGTGTGCGCCTGCGTGTCTTCTCCTCAGAAGTCAGAGAGGGACGGAGCAGTCCCAACTGCATGGGCTCCGGGGCCTCCGGGCCAGGGGTAGAAGAGACCAGCGGAGCTTGGTTTGGGGCACAAGGAGCCCTAGGCAACATCCAGGTAAGGCGTGGGTGACTGACAGACCTCTCAGAGCGTCTCTCCCTGAGGCGGCGGTCGATCTGGATGGACAGATTAATTAACTCTTCCAGTGTCTGGGGTATCCCCACTCGTGCCAGTTCATCTTTTAGCGGATCTGACAACCCCAGCCGGTATTGGTGACGCAAGGCTGCGTCGTTCCAGTCCGTATCCGAGCTCCAACGCCTAAACTCCACGGCGTAATCTTCAGCAGCTCTGCGACCTTGTTGAAGGGCATGTAAAGCGGCTTCTGCCGTGGCTGTTAGCTGGGGGTCCTCATACAGCTGAGACATAGCTAGGAAGAAGGCATCTAGGGAATCAAGAGATTGGGCCTTTTGCTCCAATAAGCGGTGGGCCCAGGTTTGAGGCTCTCCGATCAACAGGGATATGACGAACCCCACTTTAGTAGCTTCCAGGGAGAATGTTCGAGGCTGCAAGGCGAAGTAGAGCTCGCATGCGTTGCGAAACGCTCGGAACTTACTGCGTTCTCCGGAGAATTTTTCGGGTGTAGGCACCCTGGGCTCTGGTGGTAGCATCACTACAGAAGGTGCTGAGGCAGGGTTGGCGGAAACTGCCCCTGGAGGAGAAGCTGAAAGGGCCTGGACCTGTCCTTCCAATCTGGTATAGCCTTCCTGTAGGCTTTTAACGGCTTGAGTAAGGCCCGCTAGATGCCTGCACAGTTCATCCATGGGGGAGGCCCCCTGCCCGGACTCAGTCATGGCTGCCTGATACTGTCAGGTTCCACACTTACCAGACAGATGAGTCCACGTGGGCAGAGGGTAGGCTCCCTTACGTGTCCGATTCGGGGCCCCTGGTAGAGCAGACAGGAGGCCCGCGAGTGCGGAGTGGTATGAGAGCCTGAAGTAAAGTCCTGGAGCACAGTGGTCTGGCAAGCAACTGGTAGAGCTTGAGACTTGGTGGAGCAGATGCTGAGCAGGAGTTAATCAGACTTGGTCACACACAGGCAGAGGTCGGCAACGGGCTGGCAGCAACGGTACAAGGGAGCAGGCAGAAGCGAGGTCAGACAAGCCGGGGTCGGGTTCAGGCAGCAGTCAAGGAAGGTCCAAAGGTAGCCGGGTCACAACGGGTAAACACTACGGAGATACAGGAACACAGGATGATCACGGGACAAGACACAGAGCTGTTTGATCAGGCAGCACCGGGTCAGTGCAGAGGCAGGCTTCAAATAGGCTGATTGGCGCCAAAACGCAGCGCACGCGCCGATTCGCCAAGGCGCGCCGCGCGCGCCCCCGACACCAGCACGCACGCCCACACCACCGGGCACGTCAAAGGCAGCGCCCACAGGCGGACGCGCGCTAATGCGGACGCGCGCACGCACAAACGCCCGGACGCCACCCCGCACACCACGGCCGGTCAGCCCAGGCGCGCCGGTGCCCACAGGGACACGCGCCCCAGCACGCACAGGGACACGAACGCCAACACGCCCCGGCGCGCACCGGTGCCCAACCAGGTAACCTCTCTGACAGACTTTAGTGACAGATTCAGCTGTGATGGGTGATGATTGGAACCCTGTGTCCTTAAAATGATATGTTTATTTACTTGTTGATTCACTTTCCTATGTGAAATGCATGTGCAGCTACCTGGGCCACCCCAATCGCTGCATAACTATAGTAGAGCTTAAGAGTCCGGGAGGCTCTAGGTGCTAATTGCAAGATGCAAAGGTTTTCTTTGCCCTTTGTATGCATTCAGTTATGAACTACACAAAAACACACAGGAGGGCACAAATGCCTAGTGCATTACCAAAGATCTATTATAATAAAAAGCAAAAATGTAACAACTGGGTACTCACAAAACTGGAAGAAAGGAAGGAATAAAAACATGGATTGCAATCCAGTGCATGAATCATGTGAACAGACAAGCAATACTTTAGTGCTGGCGAGCTGTCACGTTTCGGGGGTGCACCCCCTTCCTCAGAGCTGAGCTAAACCCTAATAGTCAAATACACTCTCTAATGCACCTCTATGCCACCCATACAGGGGAGGCACTTGAGTCAAAGACTGGGTTAAAAGTCAGCCCACATAGTTCTTGCATTCTCTATAATTATGTATGATAACATGAGATGGAATCCAGGGAGAATAATGAAAAAATGGATGGATAAGTGAATCCCCAAATCAGCCCGTGTCCAGCTCTACTAAAGCTAAAGGTGTGCCCCAAAACATGTCAGCTCACCAGCACTACAGTATTGCTTGTCTGGTCACATGATTCCTGCACTGGATTATGCCCATTGTTTTTATGTAAATTGTAAAAGATATTCAGCGCAGACTTCAGACAGGACAAAATCACAATATAATGCCAGCAGACACTAAAGGTGAATTTAACGACACCTCTCATAAACATAAATATCAAAACCGTGCTGCACAATTAATGTCCATAAATAGAGGATGTGTGTGAAAATAAAATATAACTAAGAAGGCAAGACCGGAGGCACACACTTAAGACAAGGATCTCTGATCCAGTGACTGTGATCCCTCCACCACAAATGGAGGGCCTCTCACCTTAACGATTCAACCTGAAACAGGTCACAAAGCAGAAAACACATAGCAGGTAAGGCAGTCCTAGTAGTGGAATCCACGGATTTAGCGCTCATCAGGGTATAAAGATGCCACATATGCAAAGAGATAATGACAAATCTAGTGCTCTCTGTATAAAAGTTTATTGTATAAAAACGAAGAGAAACTCACATGCAGCCGCACTCAGATCCGAGTGACGGGTGACATCATGTGTTACTAACCCCCGTATGCGTCACGTCCAAAGGCGGGACTTCCTCAGCGTGGGGCTGGATACACACAGACAGCCCCGGTTTAATAGATTGTCATGGTAACAGCAATGTGCCAATTAGAGGGCTGGATACAACGGTCAAAAGACCGATTAATCTCTGGAGACCCCATAGGCTGCAAAGAATGAATACATCTGCAATATTAGTGTTCTTATGGAAATAACACAGCACAGATTCATTAAAATAATGGCAAAAAGTATTTCCTCTAATATAAGAATGACAAAAATGGCAAAACACTGGAGAGCCAAAAAGCTCTCCATAACCTATCCAGGACAGATTACTCTCCTTTATTTATAATTGGCCAGCACATTGCTCATTTCAAATTGGGGAATAAAGATTAGAAAATTTCAAACATATTAAAAATTATATAGATCGCATAAAAATCGCAGACGTCAAGCCACGGTCATCTTACTGACACAATCATGTACAGAAGTGTCACAGTAAAATTCACAATAAAATACCATAAAAAACACCATATAAAAAATCAAAACAAAAGGGGATTTATCTATTAGAAATAAAACAGTTCAAATCAAAATCTACATTTATTCCTGCTGGTGACAAAACCTTGGTTTCATAGATCCAGAAGGATTCTCTACGACTTAGCTGTCTAATATAGTGGCCTCCTCTCCAATGACGGGGAACTTTTTCTATCCCCAAAACTTAAGGCATTTGGGATCCCTTTGGTGACATAGTTGGAAGTGCCTAGACACACTATGAGAAACCCGGTGGGATATTGTGTCCTTTGAGCAGTATTTACTTGCTCAAATTATACCCAGGCGTTTGAGGTGGGATTTACTGCCAAATGATGGGTTGTCTGATGATGAGTCAAATAAAGAATGGTGTAACTTTTTTGTAGAAAAAAGTCTTGATCTCCTCTGATTGTTACTTTCTCGTAAACAGAGAAAAAAGAAATGTTTAGAAAGCCAGATTAAGGAGATTACTGACCGTATTGAAAGTTTTAAAGACTCCACTGAATTTATTCAATTGTCAGGAGAATTAAAATCTAAACTTATTAAATGGAACAAAGAAGCACGTGATAAAAAGAGGAAGAAATTCCTACGTGATCTCAATGATTTTGATGGTAAGCAAATCTTTAAATGGCAATCCCAGGAGTCATTACCATCTGGTACTCCTGAGAGATTAGCTATGGATACTACAGTACCTCCATCAAATGTCCCTACTCAAGGGTATCCTATTTATGAAGCACCTGTGACCCTATCCCAATAGTTTCAAGATGTATCCATCTATCACAATACTCCTAGACGGGGAGGCCGAGGTCCTCCCAGGTCTAAGAAGCGTGGCCGAGGTAAAGGAAATTATCATCCTTATCCGGCCCCCCCTGTCAATAATTATGAACATCTCCCCTCTTACTCAGATAATTATACATGGCATACTGTTCCAACTAGAGGAAGGGGAAGATCACAAGGTAGAGGTAACCATGCACCCATAGGAGCCCCAGTTCTTCTAACAGTTATGCCCCTTTACAAAATCATTGGGAGGATCAACAATACAATCAGGACCATTTTTTAGGCCAAGAGAGGACCCCTTGGAGGTGACCCCCTCCACAGACCCCGGTTTGGGTGAGAGACACTGCAGATTACATGAGCCCCCAGGACCAAAGAAAAGGCCCCCAGGATCTGAGAAAAGGCCAAGTCAGCCTAAAAAGAAAAAACAGAGGATGGAGGTGGGGAAGACGAGCGCAAAAGGCAAAGACCCCATTAGGCACTGGGATATTTACTCTTAGTGGTACTCCCCTTACTGCTGATGAGACGTTGGTCCTTGATAGAGGTTTAAAGTTTGCTCCAGTTTAAGGCAACGGATAGGAATGCTTACATTCCATTGACTAGCTGTCATCATAAGTCATGGCTATGTAACATTCCCGAGAGGCCAATTCATCCGTCTGAGACACAACTGTACCTCAGAAGGTGATTTTTTTTCTCACAATCACAGATTTTAGCAGCTAGGTTCAAGGAGAATAGCTCTACACAGTCTATGATTGACTCTGAGATTGCGAAAGTAATGTCTACAGACAGAAGTACTATTGTGGCTGATAAGGTTAAAACCACTGAAGTGGAAGACAATATGACGGGTTATCGAGTTATACTGGATTATAATATCCAGTATAAGAAACTTGAGCGAATAATAGCCAGACACTGGCCAATTCTAAAATGCGATCAGACTTTAGGATCAGTCCTCCCCCAACACCCCCGGTTTATGTACCGGAAAGCCCCCTCCTTACGTGACCGTTTGGCACCAGGGGTCATTGACCCCCCTAAGATTGCTGACAACAGGCTTTTTAGTTTTTTGTCCGGGTTTTACGCGTGTGGCAAATGTGCCACCTGTAAGAAAGCCAGTAGAGACATTAAGAGGCGTAAAGAATTTGTTTCTAATGTCACCCATAAAAGTTATCAGATTGAAGGCCTTATTACATGTTCATCTGTGGGGGTGGTTTATATGCTGGAGTGTGATTGCGGCCTACAGTATGTAGGCCGCACCTCCAGAGCATTACACACACGAGTGGGAGAACACATCAGCAACATAAAACGGGGGGTGAAGACTCATAGTGTGTCTAGGCACTTCCGACTATGTCACCAAAGGGATCCCAAATGCCTTAAGTTTTGGGGGATAGAAAAAGTTCTCTGTCATTGGAGAGGAGGCCACTATATTAGACAGCTGAGTCCTAGAGAATCCTTCTGGATCCCCGAAACCAAGGTTTTGTCACCAGCAGGAATGAATGTAGATTTTGATTTGAACGGTTTTATGTCTGATAAATCCCCTTTTGTTTTGATGTGACATTTCTGTACATGATTGTGTCAGTAAGATGACCGTGGCTTGACGTCTGCGATTTTTATGCAATCTATATTATTTTTAACATGTTTGAAATTTTCTATTATTTATTCCCTAATTTGAAATGAGCAGTGTGCTGGATGAGAGTAATCTGTCCTGGATAGGTTATGGAGAGATTTTTGGCTCTCCAGTGTTTTGCTATTTTTGTCATTCTTATATCAGAGAAAATACTTTTTGCCATTTATTATTTTAATGAATCTGCGCTGTTTTATTTCCATAAGCACACTAATATTGCAGATGTATTCATTCTTTGCAGCCTATGGGGTCTCCTCTGATTGGCACATTGCTGTTACCATGACAATCTATTTAAACAACGTGGGCCGTCTGTGTGTATCCAGCCCCACGCTGAGGAAGTCCCGCCTTTGGACGTAACGCGTACAGGGGTTAGGAACGCATGACGTCACCCGCGGTCATCTGTCTCTGATAGGATCACACGCTGTTTTGCCGGCACTCGGATCTGAGTGCGGCTGCATGTATGTGAGTTTCTTTTCGTTTTTATACAATAAACTTTTATACAGAGAGCATTAGATTTGTCATTATCTCTTTGCATATGTGGCATCTTTATACCCTGATGAGTGCTGAATCCGTGGATTCCACTACTAGGACTGCCTTACCTGCTATGTGTTTTCTGCTTTGTGACCAGTTTCAGGTCAAATCGTTAAGGTGAGAGGCCATCCATTTGTGGTGGAGGGATCACAGTCACTGGATCAGAGATTCTTGTCCTAAGTGTGTGCCACCAGTCTTGCCTTCACAGTTATATTTTATTTTCACACACATCCCCATTGTTTTTATGCCTTCCTTTTTCCCACTTTTGTGAGTACCCAGTTTTTATATTTTTGCTTTTTATTATAAGAAATCTCAGGTACTAGGCATTTGCGCCCGTCTGTTTTTTTTTTTTTTTTTTTGTAGTTTTTACTAGATCCCCAATCTGAGGAGGGCTGCATTGGTGTAGAATTCCTGACAGATGTTACCTTCACTGTACTTCTTGTCTTTGGATTTCTGAGTGCTGGAAGTGATTGCAGTTTTGCTCACCCAGGTATAAGCTGGGCCGCGCATGCATATGCACTAGAGCCGTAACGTCACAAGTGGTTCGGAGTGCCCTAGTGGCATCTGTATTGCACATGTAATCGGCAGCAAAGGATGGGGGGCATCTCAGCTGGGGCAGTTAAAGGAGTAGTGTCTTTGCAAAACCAGTGGTACAAGTCGCAGCAAGTATTGAGAGGCCACACCACACAACGATTCCTTGTGCGGGTGGGAGGCACTGGCAGATTTAAGAGTAAATCTCCTTGGGTAGCATGCACACTGGTACTTAAAAGTAGAGTGCAAGGTATCCCATAGGGGTTTGTTTATCTGGTATCTACACTACTTCCAGGGCCTCTTTCTCCAGGTCCTTTGTGGAAGTGAAGAAATTCTCATCTGCTATCGCTGGGGTACAGCAGCAGCTTTCTGGAATACTTGCCAGCTTGGATCACCTTAGTTTCCTTCCTTATTGACAAAAGTGGACGCTGAATCTCTTTTTGAGGAACCACAGGGTCAGAGTTTATCTCAGACCCAAAAAGCCTTTGTGAGTTTTCTCGGAAGTCGCCTGGACCAATTTAACCACTTGCCGACCCGCCACTGCAGTATTACTGCGGCAGAATGGCACGCGTCTGCTCTTCGCCCCCGGAGCCAATGCATGTGCACTGCCGGGCTTCCGCAATCGCTTGTGACATACCGAGAACCGGGATCTGTGTGTGTAAACGCACAGATCCCAGTTCTCTGAGGGGAGAAGAGACAGATCGTGTGTTCATACAAAGTATGAACTGCATTCTGCCATCTAACCTAGACAGTCCCATCCCCCTTCAGTTAGAACACACACTAGGGAACACTGTTAACCCCTTGATCGCCCCCTAGTGTTAACCCCTTCTCTGTCAGTGACTTTTTTAAAGTAATCAGTGCATTTTTATAGCACTGATCCCTGTCAAAATGCCAATGGTCCCAAAAATGTGTCCGCCATAATGTCGCAGTCCCGATTAAAAATCGCAGATCGCCGTTGTTACTAGTAAAAAAAAAAATGCTAGAAATCTATCCCCTATTTTGTAGACGCTATAACTTTTGGGCAAACCAATCAATATACACTTATTGTGATTTTTATTACCAAAAATATGTAGAAGAATACATATCGGCCTAAACTGAGAAAAAATTTACTCTTTAAAAAAAAAATGGGGCTATTTATTATAGCAAAAAGTACAAAATATTGTGTTTTTTTTTCCAAAATTGTTGCTCTTTTTTTGTTTATAGCACAAAAAAATAAAAACCACTGAGATGATCAAATACCACCAAAAGAAATCTCTATTTGTGGGAAAAAAAGGACGCCAATTTTGTTTGGGTGCAGCGCTGCACGACCGCGCAATTGTCAGTTAAAACAACGCAGTGCCGAATCACAAAAAATGGCCTGGTCATTCAGCAGCCAAATTTTCCGGGGCTGAAGCAGTTAAAGTTATCATTTCCAGAGTCCTCCACTTCAAACGTTACATGATTTGGATCATGGCATTCACCACAGCATCCTCAATATTTTCCTGTACATTCTCACTTGAAGAATGTTTGGTACACATTCCGGACCCACCCTGACCATGTTTTGCCAAAAGGGTTTGCTCAGCATTACCCTATGGAAAGTGAGTTCACTAAGAAATGGTGTATGCCTTTTATCTCAGTAAGACCTTCACGTGTCCAGTGGTTCTAAATTTTCCCAATTTCTAAAGTTGCCTTTGCCAAATCGCAATACTTGTAGAATTTTCCACATCCTCTTAGTTTCTCAGTGGACACCTTGAAGAGCTCCATACAGCAACATTTTAGACTAGGGATCTTGTCTTTAAGCATGCGCATGATCTTATGGCTGAAGTTTTGATCAGTGGAAATACCCTGCAGAAAGCATGTGAATGCTTCCTGATCCCCCAAGAGGCAATCGTATATTCCCTGGATCAACTTTACCTTTAAATGTTAGTATCTAGTTATATTATGCACATTTGGGAAATAATCCAGGCCTTTATTAAAACAGGCTGCTGAGCTAGCCAGAACCAGCTCTTGAGGGAGACTATTCCACATTTTTACAGCTCTTACTGTGAAGAAACCTTTTATGGAGATTAAATCTCTTTTCCTCCAGACGTAAAGAATGCCCCCTTGTCCTAATAAAGTGAATAACTCCTCACCAAGTTCACTATATGATCCACTTTACTGTATTTACAGTATGCGCGTTGATCATATCACCCCTTAATCTCCTCTTCTCGAGAGAATAAATTAAGTTTCTCTAATCTTTCTTCATAGCTGAGCTCCTCCATGCCTTTTATCAGTTTGGTTGTCCTCCGCACTTTCTCCAGTTCCCAAATATCCTTTTTGTGAAACGGTGCCCAAAACTGAACTGCATATTCCAGATGAGGTCCTACTAATGATTTTTACAGGGGCAAAATAATATTTTTCTCTGTGGAGACTATACCTCTCCTAATACAAGAAGGAACTTTGCTAACGTTGGAATCCGCAGTTTGGCATTGCATGCTATTATTAAACTTATGATCTACCAAAACACGCAGATCTTTATCCACCATTGATTCCCCCAGTTGTACTCCCCCTAGTATGTATGATGCATGCATATTCATAGCCCCCAAGTGCATAGCTTTACGTTTTTTTTAACATTTATACCTCATTTGTTAGTTGCCCAATAGTTGCCCAATTAAACAGTGCATTGAGGTTGGCTTGTAAGTTGGAGACCTCATGATTGGATGTTATTCCAATGCATAGCTTGGTGTCAAATCCAAAACTGAAATGGTACTTTTAATCCCAGACCCTATATAATTTATAAAGTTATTAAAAAGTAAGGGTCCCAACACTGAACCTTGTAGTACACCACTGTTAACCTTAAACAATTCAGAGTAAGAATCATTAACCACTACTCTCTGAATTCGGTATTTTAGACCGTTTTCTATCCATTTACAAACTGATCCTTCCAAGCCTGTAGACTTTACCTTACACATTAGCCATGAGCGGGGAACTGTGTCAAACGCTTTTGCAAAATCCAAGTATACCACGTCCACAGCCACCCCTCTGTCCAAATTTGTAGTAGTTTTGCACAGGGCAGTCCTAATCCGCCGCTTCTCGGGTCCCTCTTGGGTGCTCCTGGCCCCTCGCTCCTGTTGAATGCCCCCACAGCAAGCAGCTTGCTATGGGTGCACTCGAGCCGAGTTCCCACTTCGTGTATCCATTCAGACGTGGAACCCCGCTTTTGCCCGGCCCCCCTTTCTCCTGATTGGCTGAGACACAGCAGCAGCGGCGCCATTAGCTCCCGCTGCTGTCAGTCAATCAGGAGGGAGAGTCACAGACTGACAAGGCACTTGTGGACATTTTACATCCCTCAGAAGAGGGACAAGGCACAAAATTTCTGCCTTTACAATCACTTTAAACAGGTCTATAGCTATTTGGTAAGATTTTGATCCCTTTTTAAATACAGACACCACTTTGGCCTGTCATTAAAGAGTCCCTAAAAATTAGAATGGCTTTAAAATGACCAAGCTCATTTCTTTTAGGATCCGTGGGTGTATGCTATCTGGTCCAGGTGCTTTAGCCACCTTTTTCTGTCTAAAATATTTCTGGACCATATACATTTTGAGCCTAAGGGCTGTGTCAATATCATCCCCATTATGGAAATTGGCTCCCCATGCTCCTTTTGTATACACAGAGCCGAAGAATGTATTTAATACATTTGCCTTCTCTTTGTCCCCAGTCACCCACTCTAGATTAGATTATTTTTAAAAGGGCCTAAATGCTCAGACCTGACCCTTTCTTTTGACTTGTTTCTAAAGCCTTAAAGTAACACTAAGGTAACACTGGGGCTCAGGTAAGTATGAGGGGGCTGTGGCACACAGAAGGTTTTTTTTATATTTATTAAGATAAAAAAACCTTTTGCCCTTAAAACCACTTTAAAGTGGTTTTAAGGGCAGAAGGTTTCTCCTCCCAATTGGCTGACTGACAGTGTGGCGCCATTGGCTCCCGCTGCTGTCAATCAAAGTCAGCCAGTCAGGAGAGAGAGGGGGCAGGGCCGTATCGGGGCTCCATGTCTGAATGGACACGGGGAGCTGTGACTCAGCTCTGGTGACCCCATAGCAAGCTGCTTGCTGCGGGGGCACTCAACGGGAGGGAGGGGCCCAAGAAGAGGAGGATATGGGCTGCCCCGTGCAAAACCACTGCACAGAGCAGGTAAGTATAATATTTTTTTATCTATAGAGGAAAAGAAAACGAGACTTTACAATCACTAAGGTTTTTACCTTAAAGTGGTTGTAAACCCAATAAAAAAAAAAAAACTGAAAGACAAATGCATAATGAGCTAGTATGCATAGCATACTAGCTCATTATGTATGTATTACCTTAGATCGAAGCTCCCGCAGTGGTCCTCGTTCACTGCTCCGGCTGGGGACATTTCTCCCCGGAGTTACTTCCGGGTATTGCGGCTCTGGCGCTGTGATTGGTGTAGTTTTCTAAGGAATTTTTAAATTTTCTTATGAAATGTCTCCTTTAAAAAAGTAAATGTTGTCATGCCTAAGAGTCACCCCTGGGGGCTGTATGGAGCACGTACCTTCTCCTGCTTTGCTCAGAGATCACACTGTCACAGAAGCAGCAGACTTTTTTTCCTCCGGCTAGCAGGCAGACCTCCGGTAAGTTTGAGGGGCTTCCTCCAGACACCCCCACCTGGGCTAAACTCTTCCCCTCTTCATGAGGCTGAGTATAACGGAGAACTGAAAACGATCGGCAATGCCGTTTTCTTTCGCCGCCTCTACTTGGCGGCGGCTTCCAGGTCTCTTCCACGCCATCCTCCCTCACTCACAAGCCGATCCCGTCGGATCGGAGGCTTGCACGGGAAAACTCTTTTTTTCTTCAAAGAGAATGGAGGGGGGCGCGATGCGGGGTGGGGGCGAGGCTTAGCGAGGCGTTGGCGTCCTCCAACGTGGGACTGCGTTTTAAAATTTGTGCTGGCTGTAAAATTGTCAGAGAGACATAAAAGCAAAGAGCAGCATGAAAGAGGTTTTGGTGACACAGGCATTTCCTATTTGACTATTTACATCAGGCTAAGCATTAATAGCAGCGGCAGTGGCTGACTATTGCTCAAGCAGTGGATGCGATTTCTTCTGGTAGTACCTCTGCTTTGTGCATCAGGCTAAGGTTAGAAGGAGGGGTTGAAACACCCCCAAAAAAGAGCTAAAAGGGTCTCCCTCAAGCTCTGGAAAGCTTACTCATTTCTACAAATGGCATCCTCCCCTGAGAGAGGGTGGCTGGTCAGAGTGAGCATCGGGGGCATGAAATGTTTGCAGCTGTTTTCAACACTACAGCCCCTGTTTATTTTACTAAAAAGATCTTTTTTCCTCAGCCATGATGGGTTTAAATAAAAAAAAAGTTTAGCGGCTTTAATCGCATCCCAGTGTGGGTCAAAATGCGACAGGTTCTCTTCCATTGCCCAGGACCCTCAAACTGAGGAACTAGGAGCGGGAGAAGACTAATTCCCTCAAGGAACCATGGTGAGGCTTTGACTCCTCTTCTGAGGTGTCAAATGCGGGAGAATCAGCTGTTTCAATCTTAAGATTGATGGTGCAATTTCTTGCTGAAGAATTTATGTTCTCTTAACTGAATGTTTGGGTTTGCTAAAGCCTCCTCAAGCTGTGCATGCCTTTTCCTGTCCATTCATTTTTGGAAAAGTTTTTTGTATCGGAGAGGATCACCCAGATAAGCTTTATTTCTTTATCGTACATCATAGAAAACAGGGCCTCAAGTAATTACTTGGTGGGTTATGGGCGTACCTTCAGGTGTTGACACTGGTATAACCAATACAGGAAGTTGACTCCCCTATATAACCCCTTCTCCTTCCAGGAGTCCTCAGTTTTTTCGCCAGTGTCTAAGGTGTTGGTCACGAGTGAAGATGTGCTCTGAAGATCTCCATGGAGGGATCCATGCTGGATTTAAAAAACCTCCACAACCAGATCCATCCTCGCCACTGAGGCCATAGGATGGTACCTGGGCCTCGCATTGAAGAACGAGGTTTTGCCTGTAAGCTTCTCTATGAGAGCTGGACCCTAGGAACCAGGACTCTGTTTGGTTTTTCATATTACCTAAAGTTGTTCCTGAGGGGTGCTATACAGGTCCAAAGGAGAGGAACCCCTATTAAAGTGGAGTTCCACCCAAAAGTGGAACTTCCACTCATTAGATTCCTCCCCCCCTCCGGTGACACAGTTGGCACCTTTCAGGGGGGAGGGGGGTACAGATACCTGTATATTACAGGTATCTGTACCCACTTCCGGCATAGATACCCGCAGAATCTGCGGGTATTTACGCCACTTCCTGCTCCCTCCCCGCTGCCTGCTGGAAAACACACGGGTCCCAGAGGCAGCAGGGACCATTCGGATTGCGCTGCGCGACTCGCGCATGCGCAGTAGGGAACCGGGAAGTGAAGCCGTACGGCTTCACTTCCTGATTCCCTTACCGAAGATGGAGGCGGCAGCACCCGAGGATGGAGAGACGCTTCGGCCTCGGGTGCCGACATCGCGGGCGCCCTGGACAGGTAAGTGTCCATGTTTTAAAAGTCAGCAGCTGCAGTATTTGTAGCTGCTGACTTTTAAAAAAAATTTTTTCGGTGGCGCTCCGCTTTAAAAAGGGCCCCAGACTTTGAAGGTTTAACTATGCTGCCCGCCATGATGGGTGAAAGTTGGATCTGTCTGTTAAATCGGCAGTATCCTGCAGCGAGGATAAGGTAAGGGAAGAAGCCTGGGAACTGTAAAATGTCCACCTATGCCCTTTTCTCCCAAAAAAAAAAATACATATATAAAATGTATAACTGTATGCCTTAAAATGTCTCCTCTAGATGGAGTATATTACACTTACCTAGTACGATGCCTTTTTCAGCAGCTCTGTGTCTGGCTATAGCAGTGGGTGTGGTCCCTGCAGCCAGAGGGGAGTTCTTAATTGAACAGATGGTGTTCCTCTTCTGAGGGATGTAAAGGGGTTACAGCAGTAGTTTATGAACATACAAAACCAGCCATTTGCATTTTTTTGTATAAAGTGAAGTCTTCCTTTAAAACTAGGAGCCTAACAAACACCGCTGTTAAAAATTCCCCTCCCCCTCCACTCTTCTCCTGGAGAGGTGCGATAACAGCTGACACTTATGTGTAATCAGGTTCTCACCTGAGGTTTAAGGCTGGGTTCACACTGCTGCGGTGCGGGAACGCAGCAAATTTACTGCGGGTTCCCGCACCGCACCAACTCGTACGGCAGTTCACACTGCCATATGCGAACTGCTGGGGAGTGTCATACAATGTTAATGACACCCCCAGTTCAGCCCGCATATCGCAATGCGAACTTACAATTCGGACATTTTCGGATCGCATAGGTGTGAACACTCATGCGATCCGATTTTGGTCCGAACAAAAAAAAGGGTCCTGTGCGAGTTTGGACCGAATGCGGTGCGATATCAGCCATACTATCTGTATGGCTGATATCGCACAGCACAGACATCGCATGTGATGTGAACAGCAGTGCGCTGCGAATCACATGCGATGTCTGCCACGGCAGCAGTGTGAACCCAGCCTAACACAGACGCTCTCAGTTCATATGCTGAAGACAGAAGTCTGTCACACTAATGCCCCGTACACACGGTCGGACTTTGTTCGGACATTCCGACAACAAAATCCTAGGATTTTTTCCGACGGATGTTGGCTCAAACTTGTCTTGCATACACACGGTCACACAAAGTTGTCGGAAAATCCGATCGTTCTAAACGCGGTGACGTAAAACACGTATGTCGGGACTATAAACGGGGCAGTGGCCAATAGCTTTCATCTCTTTATCTATTCTGAGCATGCGTGGCATTTTGTCAGTCGGATTTGTGTACACACGATCGGAATTTCCGACAACAGATTTTGTTGTCGGAAAATTTTATATCCTGCTCTCAAACTTTGTGTGTTGGAAAATCCGATGGAAAATGTGTGATGGAGCCTACACACGGTCGGAATTTCCGACAACAAGGTCCTATCACACATTTTCCATCGGAAAATCCGACCGTGTGTACGGGGCATAAGAGACACAGGAGCGCTGGGCATGTAAAGGTGTGTAAACAGGCATTTGGTACTCAGCATCAAAGGCTGATCCTTATGGTGACATTGTTTTCTTTTGCTAAAACTATTGTTCAGCAAATACCATAATTTGTTAAACTGCTTCTGCTGTTGTGCTTAGCACATTTGATTTCCAGTGTACCACAAAGGTACCAAGGATTCCGCCCCCAGGCGCTAGGAAATCCAGTCATGCCTCCACACTGTCATCCTCTCCGGAGAGACCTGACATTGCAAGCCATGGTGAGTCATTGGAAGCAATTGGTGGTGCAACTTCTTCTCACACTTCAGCCCCTGTGTATGTGACTGAAGATGCATTCTCCTCTGCCCTGTTGGGCTTAGAAGGAAGATTAGCGGCTTTAATTGCATTCTCCATCCAAGAGGATAGGAAGCATGCTAGATCCCCCTCCCCCACCTCAAACCCCCTTTTTCCAAGGGAACAGTGGGAACAGGATGAGGTGTTATCCTCAGGTGATCACGGGGAAAAACAAGCCAAATTTTTCCTCTGTGGAGGAAACAACAGTTGATGAACCTTATACAACCTCACAGTCTGACAGATTGACGGTACAAACTCTTACAGAGATGGTTCATTCCACTTTTTATACTACTCCTAACAGAGTAAGCTGAAATTCCAGGTCCCTTTGTTTAAAAAAAAAAAACACCTTTTTACAACGCTTATTTATGCTGAATGGGATCATCTGGATAAGCATTTTTTCACTCCAAAGAGTTTCTCAGTTCTCTATCATGGAGGAAAAATTCACAAAGGTTGGAAAGTACCAGCAGTAGATGCTGTGATTTCCAGCATCAATAAAGATGCATAATTGCTTAAGCATCCAACAAATAAGGAGTCAGCATTTTTTTGGTTAAAATCCTCCTACCAATGGCGCTATATGTTGCCATAGATGCCATAAAAGACCCTATCCACCAGGCGTCTCGCCTTTCGCTTGTGCTAAAACACAAGCTTAGGACCCTGTGGTTAAAAGGGTTGGTCAGCCGAAGCATCTTGCAAAAAAGGGTTTCTGACTAATTTCCCTTTTCATTGGGGAAGGTTTGGTGAAATACATCCAAATGATTTCTAGCAGTAAAGCTCTTTTGTCCAAAAGAAGGTATAAATGTCCTTTTTTTTAAAGTGAAGCCACAACGGCTCACAGGTTAAGTATTCTGACAGCCAGTGCAGCCATGGGAGACTTCCTGACAGACATGGGTTCAGATCCACATGTCAGCGTTCACTAGTGAAGGAGCCACTGCTCACAGGTTAACTACTCTGATGGCCAACGTAGCCATGGGAGGCTTCCTGAAAGACGTAGGACCTCGTCCTCACGTTGGCTCCTTGTGACCTTGGACAAGTCACTTAAACGGATTCCTTCCCCTGCGCAGGGGCAGCTGTGACGGCCTCCACCGTCAGACTCTAGGGCATGATTTCCAAGGAGTACTGTTCAGATCTGTGCGACTTCAAGCTAGTCTCTGCACTACTTTGGTACCACTTTGATGCGACTTGAGGTCCATAGACCTCTAGAATACACAGGCATTGTTTCCTGTCTCATCAAAATCACGCCCCGACATATTCTCGGCGGCAAAAGATCACGGTAAAATCACGCAACTTTGGGGTTGCAATAGTGGAAACTGAGCCTAAGAGGAGAAAATATTCAGCCCCTGTATACATGATTGAAATGCGTTTTTCCTCTGCCCTGCAGGGCCTAGAAGGAAAATTAGTAACTTTAATCGCATCCGCTATCCAAGGATGGGAAGCGTGTTAGATCCCCCACCTGAGATACCTTATCAAGGGAACAGTGGGTGGAGGATGAAGGATTACCCTCAGGTAATCGGGAAGAAAGGCAAACCGAGTACTCCTCTGCAGAGGAGACAACTAGAGTTGAACTTTTTTTTCAGCTTCTCAATCTGAGAAATTGCTGGTACAAACCTCTTACAGAGATGATTTGTGCCTCTTTCAAGCTACCTCTAGTAGAGTCAGCTGATAGTTCTGTTTTTTCTTAGGTTCCTTGGAACCTTCACTGCCTTTTTCATGCGTTTCCTGTACATGTACAGAGCCACGCAGAAATTTAACAGATCCATTCTAGATCTAAAAGAATCGAAATCAGTTCCTGAAGATCCGCTTCTTTCTATGGAGTCTATCAAGTCAGTAGTTTCTATCCTGCAAGGAGGAAAACTTCTGGCGCCTATCGGCATCAGGGATGCATATCTGCATGTCCATATATTTCCCGCTCACCAAAGGTTTCTGCGGTTAGAAGTAGAACAGCAGCATTTCAGTTTATAGCCTTGCTCTTCGGGCTAGCTACAGCACCTTGAGTGTTCACAAAAGTGCTAGCCCCACCTGTAGCCAGGTCAAGGGCACAGGGCTTAAACAGTCTTGGCATACCTAGACGATCTATTTGCTAATAGACCAATCGCTGTTCGGAGTAAGGTGTACACATTACAACCAGTTACCTGGAAAGGTCTGGGTTGCGTTCTCAACCTAGTAAAGTCTCTATTAAAATTGCTAAAAAAAAGAGCTGCAGTATTTGGGTCTGATCATAGATACAGCTCAGAAAAAGGGTCTTCTTGCCCAGGAAAAAAAAAAAACACAACTCCATAAAAGTGTTGGTGCGGATGGTCAGGTCAAAAGGAGGTCCCTCCATTTGCCTTTGCATGAGGTTGTTAGAAAGGATCGTGGCTTCATTCAAAGCAGTTCCCTTTGCCCAGTTCCATTCGAGACTGTTGCAAAACAGTATTCTATTTGCTTGGAACAAAATGATCCAAGCTTTGGACTTGCCATGGCGGCTGTCCCCAAGGGTATCCCAAAGCCTCAATTGGTTACTAAAGAATGTCCTAAAGGGTAAATCCTTCAGACCACTTATCTGAAAAGTGGTAATGACAGAGAAGACAACTGTCCAAGGACAGTGTTCAAGAACCGAAAGAGCCTTGCCCATCAACATCCTAGAGATTCGGGCAGTGCGTCTGGCTCTAAAAGCCTGGACTTCCAGGTTAAGGGATTGTCCCGACAGGATCCAATCCGTCAATGCCACGGCTGTGGCCTATATCAATCACCAAAAGGGGCACCAAGAATCTCTCAGTGCAGAGAGAAGTGAACCATATTCTAACTTGGGCAGAAAGAAATATTTCGTGCCCATCGGCGGTCTTCATTCCAGGAATAGAGAATTGGCACGCGCACTACATGTGCCGCCAGCAGATTATTCCCAGGGGAATGGTCTATTCACCCCAGACATGTTTCGGGCTGTTTGTCAAGGATGGGGGACTCCGGATGTAGATCTTCTAGCATCCAGTGCAACATAAAGTTAGTCAACTTTGTGTACACAACAAAGGATCCATTCGCATGCAGAACAGATGCGTTGGTGATACTGTGGGATCAGCTTTTACTGATCTATGCATTTCCCCCTATTCAGTTACTGCCTCGACTTCTTTGCAGGATCAAGCTGGAAAGAAAACCGGTAATTCTGGCAGAACCAGCATGGCCCAGAAGGTCATGGTATGCAGAGGTCGTAAAGGTGGCAGTGGAGGATCTGTGGTCCCTTCCACTAAGGCCAGACCTGCTCTCACAGGGGCCGATATTCCATCCTACTTTACGAATGCTAAATTTAACGGCCTGGCTATTGAAACCTACATTCTGAAAAGACGTGGGCTTTCCAGGGCAGTTATTTCTACTTTAATGCTAGGAAGCCAGCTTCTAGAGCTGTATATTATAGAGTCTGGAAAGCTTATGTTTCCTGGTGTGAATCCAAGGGTTGGCACCCTCGGAGATATATTAAAGGCAGAATTCTTGCCTTTCTACAATTGGGCGTAGAGATGAAGTTGGCCCTGAGTACTATTAAGGGCCAAGTCTCAGCCTTATCAATTTTATTTCAAAGACCACTTGCTACGCATTCTTTAGTCCGGGGTTTCATGCAAGGAGTGATGCGGATTAATCCGCCAGTTAAATCACCCTTAAGCCCTTGGGACTTGAATTTAGTTTTGTCAGTGTTACAAAAACCGCCATTCGAACCATTACAGCATATTCTCTTAGTCCTTCTGACTAGGAAGCTGATATTTTTGGTTGCTATATCCTCAGCAAGGAGGGTTTCAGAATTGGCTGCGCTTTCCTGTAAAGAGCCATATTTGATTATTCATGAGGACAGAGTGGTGTTACGCCCTCGTCCACGCTTTTTGCCAAAAGTGGTTTCAGGCTTTCATCCGAATGAAGATATTGTCCTGCCATCGTTTTTTCCAAAACCATCTTCCAAGGAAGAAAAGTCACTACATGTGAAGATCTATTTAACCACTTCAATACCAGGCACTTAGACACCTTCCCGCCCAGGCCAATTTTCAGCTTTCAGCGCTGTTGCAATTTGAATGACAATTGCACGGTCATGCTACACTGTACCCAAACAAATTTATCGTTTTATTCCCACAAACAGAGCTTTCTTTTGGTGGTATTTGATCACCTCTGCGTTTTTCTTTGTTTTTCTTTGTTTTTGTTAAAATTTTTTGTAAATAAGTATGTTTTCTACTTCAATGACAGGCACTGATATGGCTGCACTGACGGGCATTGATACGGCGGCACTGATGGGCACCGATGAGGTGGCACTGACGAGCACTGATGGGCACTGATAGGTGGCACTGATATGCGGCACTGATGGGCACTCATAGACGGCACTGATGGGCACTCATAGACGGCATTAATTTGTACATGTGGGTGGCACTGATGGGTACTTATGGGTGGCACTGATGGGTAATTATGGGTGGCACCAATGGGTACTTATGGGTGGCACTGATAGGTGGGCACTGATGGGCACAGATGGGCAATGACAGGTGGCACTGAACACACTGATTGGTGGCACTGATAAAACATATTGGGGGCATTGCTGGGCAGATCTGGAACATAATGGTGCCAATCAGTGCCCATTTGTGGGCACTGATTGGCACAGATTGGGCACATTGGGCACATGTGGATGGCCATGGGGTACATACCTGGCCATCCACATGTTGCCCCTTCCCTGGTGGTCCTAGTGGCGATCCCTGGTGGTCCAGTGTGGTGATCTGAAGAGACCCCCCCTGTCAGGAGAGCAGCCGATTGGCTCTCCTCTGTCAGACGCGAGTGAGGAAAAGCCGATCAACGGCTCTTCCTATTGACAGCGTGATCAGCCGTGATTGGACACGGCTGATCATGTGGTAAAGAGCCTCCGCCGTAGGCTCTTTACCAAGATCGGTGTGTCAGGCTGACACGCCGCTCCACAGATCGCCGCGATGCGCGACCCCGCGGAGCGCGCAACGGCATGTTATCCTGCTGGACGTCATATGACGCCCAGTCAGGATAACGGAACCACTTCCCGGACATCAATCCGCTATAGGGCGGGCGGGAAGTGGTTAAAGAAAACTGCTCAGATTCGTAAGTTTGATGTCTTATTTATTCTGCCAGAGGGTCCTAAGAAAGTACAGGCAGCTTCAAAATCCACTGTGGCTAAGTGGATTCGGCAAGTTATAATTCAAACTTATGATTTAAGGGGGAAAGATTCCTCCTTTTCAGGTTAAGGCGCACTCTACCAGAGCGGTTGGTGCTTCTTGGGCAGCGCGTCACCAGGCCTCCATGTCTCAGATCTGCAAGGCCGCAACTTGGTCTTCAGTACATACATTTACAAAGTTTTATCAAGTAGATGTAAGATGGAATGAGGATATTGCCTTTGGGCGCAGTGTGCTGCAGGCAGCAGTATAATTCCTCAAGGTCTGGGGGTGCCCTACGGGTTGTGTATCCCTCCCCTCAAGTAGCATTGCTATGGGACATCCCACCAAGTAATTACTTGAGGCCCTGTGTCCTATGATGTACGATAAAGAAAACAGGATTTTTAAAACCGCTTACCTGTAAAATCCTTTTCTTGGAGTACATCATAGGACACAGAGCTCCCGCCCCTCTGTTTTATGGGGTGAGAGTATATTACTTATATTGCTTGGCTACAAAAACTGAGGTCTCCTGGAAGGAGGAGGGGTTATATAGGGGAGTCAACTGCCTGTATTGGTTATACCAGTGTCAACACCTGAAGATAGGCCCATAACCCACCAAGTAAATACTTGAGGCTCTGTGTCCTATGATGTACTCCAAGAAAAGGATTTTACAGATAAGCTGTTTTTAAAAATCCTATTTTTCCCTCCTAAAAAGTTTTTTCACAATTTATCCTATGGAGGAGAAAATTCACTAAAAGTAGGGTATACCAGCAATTAACGCTGCTATATCCTCTGGGAATAAGAGTTTGACTTGTCCGGCAGACAATGCTCAAATGCTTAGGGATCCAACGGATAAAAAGTTGGCATTCCTATTAAAAGAAAAACAAAAAAAAACACTTTTTTCTCTGCCAGATTGAGTGTCTCAGCCTGCGCTGACAGTACTTGCTTAATCGTTGAGAGACCAGTTTAAACAGGTGTTCATGGTTATCCTGCTCAACAGGCCCAGGATCTGGCAGTTTTATGTTTTCAATAGTTTCTATGAGAGATTCTATCTTTCAGCCCTTGCACCCTTCGCTAAGCACCTGGCTAGTCTTGCTTTTGCGGTGAAACAGCTATTTGGGGATGTTTTGGATAATACATCCAAAGAAATTCTAGTGGAAAGAGTACCCCTTTTGCCATTTAAGAAGAGGAGTAAATGTATTTTCGTTTTTAAAGCTCCTTCTTCTGTGCCAGAGGCATCAGCCTCCAGGCAGTCACGACTGCTTCCGCCGTCAGGTTCAAAAGGTAATCCTAAGGGACAAAAGATGTCTTGGGGGAGGAAACCTACAAGATACTGAAGCTTCCTTATGAAGAGGCGCCCCCGCTCGCTCAATATGGGGAATTCTTCTGCAGTTTTCAAGGATCTGGTAGGAAGAGTGTCAGGACGATTAGGGGACTTCCTCTATAGCTCCAAGGTACAAACTGGAATTCCAAGAGTTCCCGTCTCCTCGTTTTCTCAGATCAAACGTTCCTAAGGATCCACAGAAAAAGAAGTTTTTTCCTCAAGCGTTGGACCACCTTTTGGCAAAAAAATGATTATGGCGACTCCCATGTAAGAGCAGAGGTTGGGGTTTGGTTAAATCCAAATGGACATTCTGGATCTCAAAAATATAAATTCAATTCCTGAATATAACAACTCTTTTTTTTTGGATTGAGTCAATCCAATCAGTTATATCCATCCTACAAGGAGGAAAACTTCTGGCGTCAATCGACGTCAAAGATGCATACCTCCATATGCCTATTTCCTCACTCACTAGCGATATCTACTTTTCAAGGTGTAAAATCTTCATTTTCAGTGTGTAGCTCTGCTTTCTGATCTAGCTACTGCACCTTGAGTGTTTACAAAGGTTCTGGCCCCTCTTCTAGCCAAATTAAGTGCCCAAGGTGTAACGATTATGGTTTACCTGGACGATCTGTTCTTGATAGTCCAGTCGGTAGCCTTCTTAGACCAAAGTATGGTCACCACTTTTAACTACCTGGAATATCTAGGTCGGTTTCTCAGCCTAGGAGAAATCTTCTTTAAAGACATGAAAAGGGCTAAGATACTTGGGTCTGATCATAGGTACACCCAGAAAAGGGTATTCTTGCCCCAGGCAAAGATCAGTGCCATAAAGGAACTGATTTAGGTGGTCCAAGCAAGATTAATTCTTCTATTCAACTTTGCATGAGGTTGTTGGGAAAGGTGGCTTCAATCGAGGCCTTTCCATATGCTCAGTTTCATTTGAGACTGCTGCAAAACTTTATCCTATTGGCTTGGAACAAAGGGTTCAAGCTCTAGATTCCCATTGTGTTTGACTCCAGAGCCTACGGCCACATCACCCTGAAAGCGCCTGATCTCGTCTGATCTTGGAGGCTAAGAAGGGTCGGGCCTGGTTAGTACCCAGATGGACCACCTGGAAATACCAGGTACTGTAGGCTGGGTACGCCGAAGCCTCAATTTAATTATGGTTAATATCCAAAAATCTGCAAAGAGGAAAATCCTACCTTCAGTTACCACGGAAGTGGCCCAGATCACAAATGACCTTACCCATTATCATTCTGGAAATTCAGGCAGAGCACTTGGTTCTGAGGGCCTGAACATTCAGTTTACGGTATTGTCCTGCCAGGATTCAATCCGACTATGCCACAGCAGGGGCCTATATTAATCACCAAGGGGGCACAAGAAGTTGTGCGGCCCAGAGAAAGGTGAATGATATCCTATCTTGGGCAGAAAACAATGTACTTTGCCTATCGGCGGTCTTCATTCTAGGAATAGAAAATTGGCAGGGGGACTACTTGAGTCACCAGCAGTTGTTCCCGGGAAAATGGTTCCTTCTACCCGATATCTTCCTGTCAATATGTCAAAGATGGGGGATCCCAGACCTAGATCTGTTTATGTCCAGGTTCAACAAAGAAATCGACAACTTTGTGTCAAAAACAAAGGATCCGCTAGCATGCGGAACAGATGCCCTGCTATTCCCGTGGAATCGGTTCTCATTGATTTATGCATTCCCTCCTATTCTGCCTGCGTCCATGACTTCTTCGCAGGATCAAGCAGGAAGGGAAGTCAGTGATTCTTGTGGCCTCCAGCGGGGCCCAGGAAATCTTGGTATGCAGGGATCGTAAAGATGACAGTAAGGGACCCATGGACCCTACCGCCACGCCCAGAACTTCTTTCGCAAGGTCCGGTATTCCATCCTACTTTACAAAAGCTAAATTTAATGGTTTGGCTATTAAGACCCACACTCTGAAGAAACGTGGGCTGTCAGGTTCAGTGGTTTCTATCTTGGTTAATGCAAGGGAGCCAGCCTCCATAATTATATATTATGGAGTCTGGGAAGCATATGTCTCCTGGTGTGAAATCAGGGGTTGCACCCCAGGAAATAGGTCAAAGGTAGAATCCTTGACTTTTTGCAGATGGAGTAAGAAATAAAGCTGGCCTTAAATGCTTTTCAAGGACAGGTCTCGGCCTTATCGTTGTTATTTCAACGACCACTTGCTTTCCTGTCTTTGGTTCGTAACTTTATTCAGGGGGCAACATGGCTTAATCTCCGGTTAGGTCACCCCTGAACCCTTGGGACTTGAATTTAGTTTTTGGCGGCTTTACAAAACAGACATTTTTGGACCGATACGACTTATTCCCTTGGTCCTTTTTTGACAAAAACTATTTTTTCTGGTAACCATATCTGCTGCAAGAAGGGTATCAGAATTGACTGCTTTTTCTTGTAAAGAGCCATATTATTATTGTTCACAAGGATACGGTAATATGGCGTCCTCATCCTAATTTTTTACCGAAGGTAGTATCATGTTCTTATCTAAACCAGGATATTGTTCTTTTTCCAGAACCCTGTTTTATGGAAGAAAAATCACTACATTCTCTTGATGTGGTGAGAGCAGTCTACTTAGACGACTGCTCAGATTCAGAAACCGGATGTTTTGTTCGTATTGCCTGAAGGTCCTAAAAGAGGACAGGCAGCATGGAAATCTACTATTCTAAATGGACTCGACAAGTAATCATTCTAGCTTATGGTTTAAAGAGGTAGTTTCTACCCTCTCAAATCAAAGCGCACTCCTCTAGGGCTGTTAGTGCTTCGCAGGCAGTGCATCACCAAGCCTCCATGGCTCAAATCTGCAAGGCCGCAACTCTGTCTTCAATGCATACATTTACCAGATTCTATCAGGTGGAGGTAAAAAGACATGAGGATGTCGCCTTTGGGCGCAGTGTACTGCAGGCAGCAGTATAAGTCCTCTGATCTCATGGTGCCCTACTTTTGTTGTCTCCCTCCCCTCAGTTGGCATTGCTCTGGGACATCCCACATAGTAATTACTATGGCTCTGTGTCCCGTGATGTACGATTAAAGAAAATAGGATTTTTATAACGGCTTACCTGTAAAAATCCTTTTCTTTTGAAGTACATCACGGGACACAAAGGTCCCGCCCCTCTTTCTAGTATACACGTGTATTGCTTTGCTACAAAAACTGAGATGCTCCCGGTATGGGAGGGGTTATATAGGGAGGCAACTACCTGTTTAGATAAGGATTTTACAGGTAAGCTGTTATAAAAATCCTATTTTTGTATTAAGATGAAAAACCTTCTGTGCTGCAGAATTCCCCCCAGCCCTCCCTTTTTACTTATCTGAGATTGATCCAATCCAGGCTCTCGCTGCTTTCTCCGTCCTCCCTGGGCAGATTGGCTCCCACTGCTGTCAATCGAGCAAGCCCACACGGGTGCCCCCATGGAAAGCCGCTTTCCATGGGGATACTTCCCGAAGAGGGAGGAGCCTGGAGCACCGTTGTGGGACCCCAGAAGATCAGGGCTGATCAGTATACCATGTTTGGTGTTTGAATTAAAATGAAGGTTATGTCGCTTTAATCCCAGCTCAGAAGTAATTTCTGGGCCTGGCCCTAGATCACATCCAGGCAAGAGTAATTTTCTTTCCAGACAAATATCTTGTTCTGAGGGTGCTGACAACTCCCTTGAGGGTTGTGGGAAGGATGGTTGCACAGCTTCATTCCAGGGCCCTGCAATAGTATGTCTTGGTGACAGGAGAATGCAGAGGTTTGGCTCCCTGATGCCATTACCTCCCAGCACAAGACTGTCTCTGGATAGACTGGTGGATCTCTTTATGGATGCTTGAGTTGGGAAATTTCTTTATTCGTCTATCATGGAAGATCCAGATGATGGATGGCAGCCTGGTAGTCTGTGGAGTTCTGGACAATTTTATGGTCCAGGGAGCTTGATCATCGCAGAAGTGGTTGTTGCTCATCAACATATTAGAATTCAGGATGATTTGCCTTGCCCTGATACATTGGTCAGTGCAGCAGAAGGGCCTCTCTGTGAGGGATCGGTTCGGCAATGTCAGTTTTAGTGTACAATACAGTAAATCATCAAAGAGATACCAGAAGTCAGGTGGGCCAGGAGGACGTGGATCCTGTCATGAGCGGGGATTCATGTTTGCGCACTGTCCATCGTCCACATTCCAGGTGTAGAAAATTGTCAGAAGAAAGATGAAAACGTGGGGGCAGAGGTTAGTTGGTAAGGTCATACAAACACAATTTATTGGTAAGCAGCACACTTACTGTTAAAAAAAAAAAAAAAAGACAATCTGCCGGGGAGACCCAGTATGGGAGGTACACAGCAGTTGAAACAGGAGGCAGCCTGTAATGCTGTAGGAATAGAAAGAGAACCAGCAAGCATTGCCACAAGGGTGGTTTGGAACAGTGGCATCTGTGCTGTAAGTGGGAGCTCCAGCTGTCAAACTGGAGCTGTGATGTTGGAAGTGGCTGGGCACAAGGGGGGGGAGGGGGATCCAATGCGTTTCAGGTGTCCCACCCCCTTTGTCAAGCAGTTGAAGATGACTGTTGGCTAATCAGCAATCTGAATTCACTCTTTGTGCTACCTGGATGTCTAAGGAAAGGCTAAGCAACTTTCTTCTTCTTCCTCATCAGACCATGAGTCTGGCTTTACTGCCGCAGGTTTGGCCCCGTTTGAGGGTCCTGGTGACTCATTCCCTGATCCCTCTGACAGCATGGATGAGTCCACTGTGGCTATCGCCACACGAGAGGGTGCCAGCCGCATGTATTCCCATCACGCCAGTGCAGGAAGCCTTAAAAGTTGAAGATACCTCTGGGGATGCTGAAGCTGTGATGGTCCCCTTTGGTACGCACAAGCTGCCACGAGCAGCTGACGACCTCCTCATCAGCTCCAGACTCCTCCATTGCAGGGTTGAATAAGGCAACCCTAATACCAGTAGTGAAGTCTCCTTCATTTAAGGATCTGGTGGACAGGATGGCAGAATCGATCGCCCGCATAAGGGTTACTGCTGCCTCAGCTCCTTGTGGTCAGTTGTGGCCACATCTCTGGTGTCTTAGACTCTCACTGGATGGGGGGCTAATTTCCTGCAACACGGTTTGGGTGGGGAGAAAGTTCCTCTGGCTTATATAGAACTGGCAGACCAGATGGTTCAGGGTCTCGAGTGTGATGCATCCTTAAATGCGGCCCCATTACGTTCCAAACTCTTTTTCAGCAGTGGTGCTTTGACGTGTGCTTTGGCTCAGGTGTTGGTCTGCGGACCAGATGTCTAAAAAGGTTCTTTTGAATTTGCCCTTCCAAGGTGAATGGTTTGGTTTTTAGAGCCAAATCATTAAGAATCTCACCAGGGGGGAGAGTTCTTTCCTTCCACAGTCCAGGAAGGGGAAGCAACCTCTGCGGAAATTAGATCCTTCATTTCCCACTCACTAGAAGCTTTTTTTTCATCCCTCAACATCCTCAAAGGCAGCAAAACTTTCAAGACCCCCTCTGGAGGTGCCAAGCAGCCCTGGGCTATCAAGCTCATGGACTTGGCTTTCCCCCACCTATCTCCTGGGTCGGGGGTTGTCTTCGCTTGTTTGCGGCCCCGAGGACCTCACTACTTTCCGACAAATGGGTCCACAAGCTGATTTTGTTTTTGTTACACAATATAGTTGCATTCCTGTCCACCAGAGAGGTTGTTTCCTTTCAATCTTTGTCTCCTCATCTTGCCTGCAGGTTCTTTACGGGGTGGTGCAGGACCTGCTTTCCAAAGGGTTGACTGCTCTGGTCCTGGTTTTTGAAAGGTTTCGGGTGGTTTTCTCCAACCTATTTATGGCACCCTAGAAGAAAAGAAAGGGTCCCTGTTTCTAGACTTCAAAGCTCTGAATTGCTACGTGAGGGTGCAAAAATTCAATATGGAATCCATGCAGTCTGTGGTGGTCTCCCTTCAGGGGATTTCCTGGCCTCTATAGGCATCAAGTATACGTACCTGCACATCCCTGTTTGCACTGGGCATTAATACTTCCTATGGTTTGCAGTAAGGGAGGAACAGTATCAGTTTTTTTGGTCTCGCCTCCACTCCTCTGGTTTTCACCAAGGTGCTGGCTCTGGTCCTGGCCTTGCTGAGACCAACGGATCATTGCTGTGGTTGGACGACCCAGAGACTCACTCAGCCCTGATGGATGATGCGGCGATCATGCTTCGTACTTTACAGGCGTTTGGGTGGATCCTGAACAGTCAGAGGTCAGCTCTGACCCCAACCAGGTGTTTGGAATATCCTGGTCTATCTCTCGATTTATCACAGGCCAAGATGTTTTTCTCACTAGACAAGCTTTGAAAGCTTCAATTGGCGATTTGTCTACTGATGTCCTGCAAATGGTCCTCCTTCCGCCCTCCTCATGCATGTTCTGGGCCGTATGCAAAGTGCCACACAAGGGTCCTGCAGATAGGATTCTTGTCCAAGTGGGACAAGTCCCCTTCATCCTTTGCCGCCCAGATTAGCCTGGATCCAAAAACCAGAGTATCTCTGATTTGGTGGCTGTGGTCCTTTTTTGCCCTTCGAGCAGGGATGTAGTGTCTTCCTGTACATTAAACAGTGATCACGATGGACGCCAGCCCCTCTGGCTGGTGGTGAGTTCTAGGGTTGTACTCAACCCATGGTCGCTGGAGGAATCTTGACTACAGATCAGTGTTCTGCAACTTCAGGCCATGGCTGAAATTGTTTCTTCAAGGGCTCCTGGTTAGGATCCAGTCAGACAATGCCTCATTGCTCTTTTCCCATATATCAATTTGGATGATGGTACCTTGTTAATTTTTTGTATTAAAAATTTGTTACATAAGGCTATACTCTCAATTTAATGCCACAGGGGTGGCGTGTATCAACCAAGGCAGAAGGGTGGCAGCGGCGCTTGAGACCTCACTCATTCCCTGCTGGGTGGAACATCACATTTTGGCTCTGTCCTCCGTACACATTTAAACCATGGAAAATTGGCAGGCGGACTACCTCAGCCGGCAGACGGTGGATCAAGGAGAGTGGTCTATGCACCCGGATGTGTTTAGTCAGATCTGCCTACGGGGGGCACTCTGAATGTGGACCTTCTTGCCTCTACTGGTCTTCTGCACAGAATTAAGGTCAAATGCTTTGCCAACTCTGATATGCTGATCTTCCACTCTTCTTCGTTTCTGGCTTTGACGACTTGGCTATTGAAAGCCAGGTCCTGGGGAACAGGGTTTGTCAAGATTGGGATTTCCTACTATGCTAAAGGTGCATCCATGATCTTACTCTGTGGCCTTGATTTTGGTTTTTCTTTGTGGAGAAAAAGCTTGCCTTTAGTACTGTTAAGGGTCAAGTTTTTGCCCCTGTGATTTTCTGTGTGTCCCCTGGCCATGCACTCCTTGATTGGTACCTTCTTTCAAGGGGTTTGAAACTTGGCTCCTCCAGCATGCTCTCCTTTACCGCCGTGGGATTTGAATTGGGTCCTTTCAATCTTTCAGAAGCCTCCGTTTGAGAACATTCAGGATCTCACTTTGCTTACGCTCTCTCAAAAGGTTGCCTTTTTAGTGTCTATTAAACTATAAATCTTCTAAGAATCTGGTGCTAAATCCTGTAGTAATAGTATTTTAGCAATTGCATATCTTAGTCTGGGGGTTGTGGTCCACAGCTGCTAAAGAGAGCGAGAAATATCCAACAAACAAGTGCTTGTGACCCACTACTAGGGTTATACCGATACTAGCCGATAC
This sequence comes from Lithobates clamitans, assembly GCA_037952925.1. Lineage (NCBI taxonomy): Eukaryota > Metazoa > Chordata > Amphibia > Anura > Ranidae > Lithobates > Lithobates clamitans. The sequence continues at coordinate 2,250,753 of JBBGZY010000884.1, forward strand.
CGAGCATAATTGTACTCGTGCAAATGCTCCAATGCCTAATCTTATACCTGGGCAATCGGGTGATGATCGGTGTGGCAGTGGGGGGAGATTCAATCACCAATCGCCCTGTATTGCTTTCAATAAAGCAGCTCGCACCAAAGCCTCCCCAACAGGGCTGATAAAAAAAATGTAAGAATTGTAATATTTAATAGTTAAAATTGTAAAAAAGAGTAAAATATAAAAAAACCTACACCGTCCACTCCACCATCCCTCCCCCACAAGAAAGCATTGTTAAAAAATAATGAAAAAGATAAAACTGTAAAAAATAAAATAAAATAAACTGCTGACACAGTCCACCTGTCATCCGTGCTGCATATCAGTGCCACTGTCACATGACATTAAAAAAAGTATCAGTGAGTACTTGAACTCGGTCTTAAGTGGTATCGGTGCAACCCTATACACATCCACCTGGTGCTAATCAACCAAAAATTACTCCAAGGTAAGGACAATATAATGTAGGATAAAGTAAGGTAACATCAACTTAAAATGCATCAAAACCGATTTTTATCAAAATCCACAAAGTCATTAATTGGTTCTCAGTAATATAAAATTTGTATCCAGATGAGAATATCAAATCATAAAATGCAGTCATGGCCAAGAATATTGGCACCCCCGCGTTTGTCAGATAATGTACCACTTTATCCAGAAAATTGTTGCATTTACAAATGTTAAACATTCTTGTGTTTATTTCTTTTGTTTGTATAGCTATGACACAAAGTGGAGAAACAAAAAGCCAAATCTGACACATTCCACACAAAACTCCAAAAATAGACTGGACACAATTTAATATTTGGTAGCACACCCCTTGAAGAAAACTGAACTCAATCACTTCCTGTAACCATCAATGAGTTTCTTATACCTCTACTGGAAATTTGGACCACTGTGGCCAGCTGCTCCAGGTCTATCCTTTTGGAAGGGTTTCTTTTCCCAAATGCTGTTTTGAGATCTCTCCATGAGAAGTTCTATGGGATTTAGATCTGGACTCATTGCTTGCCAGTTCAGTACTCTCCAGCTCTTTGTCCAAAACCATTTCTGGGTGCTTTTTGACTTGTGCTTCTGGTCATTGTCCTGCTGTAAGACCCAAGACCTTGTGACACTGGGCCCTACCTTGCACCCCAGAATTCTTTGGTAGCCTTCAGATTTCATAAATGTACATGGCCAAGACATGCAGAGCCTGAAGTAGCACAGCAAAACATCAGTGAATCTCCGACATACTTGACTGTAGGGACTGTGTTCTTTTCTTTAAAGGCCTCTTTTTTTCTGAAAACCATAGAATGGTGGGATTTACCAAAAAGCTGTAATTTTGTTTTGTTCGTCCACAGCACATTCTCCAAAAAGGATTTTGGCTTCCTCAGGTAAGTTTGTGTCAGCAGTGGGGTTCTCCTGGGTCTCCTACCTTAGCTTCCCTTTTCATTCAGATGGCAATGTATAGTGCGAGCTGACACAGTTGTACCATGTGCCTAAAGGTCAGTTTGAATTTGTCTCAAAGTTGATCGAGGTTCTTTATCCTACCATTCAAACAATTCTTTGTTGCAATCTTTAATCAATTTTTCTCTTTCGTCCACGTCCAGGGAGATTAGCTACAGTGCCATGGGCTATAAACTTCTTCTTCACATAGTTGCACAAAGTGGACAGAGGAACATTAAGATCTCTGGAGATGGACTTGTAACCTTGAGATTGTAAATTTTTTTTTCCACAATTCTTGTTCTGAAATCTTCAGACATTTCTTTGGTGCTCTTTCTGTTCTCCATGCTCCATGTGGCACACAGAGACACACAACAGAAAGATTGAGTAAATTTTGCACCATTTTGGCTGGTTGCCGTTGTGATTGCTATAGTGTCAGCACCTGTTAAGTAATACAGGTGAGTTTAATTACAAATTACAGGAGCATCACAAACTTTTAATGCAATTTATTTCTTACAATTTTGAGACGGTGCCAATAATTTTGTCTAATATATTTTTGGAGTTTTGCGTGGAATGTCCGATTTAGCCTGGTTTTTCCACTTTTTTGTGTCCTATCAATACAAACAAAAGAAATAAACATGAGAATGCCTAAACATTTGTAATTGTAACAATTTTCTGGGCAAAGTGGTGCATTATCTGACAGAAAAGCAGGGGTACCAATATTTTTGTCCTTGACTATGTCTTAGGCAGACACTCGCATAACCAATGTGTGGCGGCAGTCCTGCAAAGAATCTAGTGCCAGCTTGTAAAATGGTTAGGGCAATGTAGCTGAACATGCAGAGAGAGATATTTCACTCCGGGCCGGGACCAAGCACATCAGAAGTGATATCAGTGGGCCACCAAAGAATACTAGGAAGAAGCCACTGGTAGTCGGAACTGCAAAACATGGACCACAAGCGGAAAGGTAACCATTAATGATGCTCTGATACCGAGTATTTACATGAGTACTCGTACTTGTAAAAATGCTCCTGATTCACTCATTACAATTAGAAGAAAAGAGGTTTAACCTTAAACTACGTAGAGGGTTCTTTACTGTAAGAGCGGCAAGGATGTGGAATTCCCTTCCACAGGCGGTGGTCTCAGCGGGGAGCATTGATAGCTTCAAGAAACTATTAGATAATCACCTGAATGACCGCAATATACAGGGATATGTAATGTAATACTGACACATAATCACACACATAGGTTGGACTTGATGGACTTGTGTCTTTTTTCAACCTCACCTACTATGTAACTATGTAACTATGTAATCCTGAAACCAATACTTTGCGTCCATACAAAATGAATTGGTTCAAATCGCACTGCAAAGAGTCAAATGGAATTTGAGCAGGAGTGCGGTGCAATTCCTGTCCCAATCGCATACGGTTTCCTGCACTGCTCCTGTGTGAACCTATGCTGAAATCATTGACACGCCTTGGTTCACACAGGAGTGGTGGGGAAACCGCATGCGATTCGGACAGGAATCAAATCGCCCCATAAACTTTCAGTACCCAGTACTATTGGCGAGTACTTGGCCGAAAGTATTGGTACTCAATAAAAATCTAGTATTGGTGCATCCCTAGGAACCATGACAAAGTGTTTCGCACTAGGAGCGTTTTTTTTTAAATCACATGGTCACTAGAAGCCAATCAGATTCATACGGACTAGTCATACTGGGAGGCAGACAAGCCAGATTAACTTCTTGACGAGCATTTTTTATGCTTGAAAGGCACCAGGTGGATGGTACAGAGTCCCAAGCACTTGTTTGATGTCATTTATTTTCGGTGGCTATCACTTCTGTGGGCTGAATGTCGGAGCTGGCCGACTTGTTCTGTAGGTCTCATTTGGTTTTACACAAGGATAAGGTGGTTTTCCATCCATGTCCTTCTTTTCTTCTGAAAGTAGTGTCTGATTTTCATCTGCATGAGAATAGTGTCCTTCCCTATGCCCATGCCCATCACATCCTACGCTACATGCGCTACATTCCTTGAATGTGGTCTAGGCGATTCTGGTGTATCTGTCGGCTACAGCTTTTCAGGGATCGTGTTCTCTTTGTGGTTATGGACTGGCCGAGGAAGGGCCTGGCAGCCTTCTCTGCCATCATTTCTAGGTGGATCAGGCAGGCAGTGGTTCAGGCATACAGCATTAATAGTCTGATGCCTCCCTTCCCATTTACAGCACTTTCTATCAGGGCCTTCTGTGCATTCTGACATTAGGTATCAATGTCTCAAGTTTGAAGGTTGCTACCTAGTCTGTGCATAATCATCTTTCGTCTTCCATCCTAAAATCAGCCACTATAGGGACCTGTACTGTCTCAGATCATGCCCCTGTGTCAATAGGTTTAATGTTGTCTGATCAGCCTATACACAATATAATTGGACTGACTGAAAGAATGACTCTTTTCTCAGAGACATCCGATTATACGGATCTTTCAGCCGCTCTGGTCTGTTTTTTTGCAGAGAATAAGTCCCCTGAAATAGCTGATTTTATCTTGTGTGAAGCCCATAAGGCATATATGAGGGGTAAGCTAATTGAATTGGGGGCCAGGAAAAAAAAGAACAAAAAAAAACTGACTGAGTTATTACGACTGGTAGCTGGCCTGGAAAGGGCACACAAACTTTCTTTGCACAGCTGCACTAGTAAACCTTACGCAGAAACGGGGGGGGCGCTTAATTTGTTACTTGAATTGGATCTTAAATAGTGCTCCCAGCTCGTGTCTCAGAGATGGTACGAATGGGGAGACAAACCAGGCAAGTTGTTGGCCCGTTCATTACAGGAAAAGAAAATGGCTACCTTTTATTTCTGGAATTAAATCTTATTCCGGGGAATATGTATATACTGCAGCACACATTGCACAGGTTTTTCGCTATTTTTACGCAGACCTGTACAGTGTGAGGAATAAACTAACCCCAAAACCTATAGAGGAAAGACAGAAAAATGTTACATTATCTGGAACAGGCACAGCTCCCTAAACTCCCTATCGAGTCGCTGCAAAAAATGGAATCAGAATTCACAGAGGAAGAACTTTATGCATCTTTGAAAACACCCTCGGGTGAATCCCCAGGACCAGATGGATATACCATTTTGTATTATAAAAAAGTTAGAGATCCTTGTCCCATACTTGACTTCTTATGCCAACTCCATTGTGGGATCAGAGGGTTTTTGCTTACTGCACATATACTGTATCCGTATTTCCAAAACCAGGAAAGATCTAACTTTCTGCAGAAGCTTCCGCCCAATATCATTACTTAACGCAAATATAAAGTTGTACGCAAAGGTTTTGGCTACTAGATTACTGACTTTGATCCCACGGTAGATAGGACTGGATCAGACAGGTTTTGCCCCTGGACGTGAAGCTAGGGACAACTTCTTAAATACCCTGTCCATTATTTCCTATGTTGGGGATAATTTCCAGCCTACCCTGTTACTTTCAACCGACGCTGAAAAAGTGTTTGACAGGGTGGACTGGGAATACCTGATGATAACGATTAAATTTGAGATTGGGCCCAAGAATGTTTCACCGAATTGCATCTTTATGTGCGCAACCAACTGCCCGTATAAAGGTTAATGGTTTATTAAGCAACACATTCACCCTTAAAAATGGTACTTGTCCGGAATGCCCATTATCACCAATTTTATTTTCCATTTATTTAGAATCCTTTCTTTCGTCTGTACGAATGAATCTGATTATATATGGTGTAAAAGTGAAAGGAAAGGAACATATATTATCTGGATATGCTGATGATGTGTTATTTTATGTTCAACAACCAAGGATTACTCTGCCAAATTTTCTTAGATTAATACAGGAATTTCAATCTATATCTAATTTTAAACATAGTAAGATTAAATCTGAAATATTGAATATTTCAATACTGATACGTGAGGCAAAAACCTTGAAACCGATATTTCCCTTTACTTGGCATTCATCTACGTTAAAATATCTAGGTATTTATCTTACATCTAATCTTACTGGTTTGTTTTGACATAACTATCTCCCCTTGCTTATTAGAATTAAATTAGATCTACATATATGGTCTTCCCTTTGCCATTTGTGGTTAGGGAAGATCAATGTCCTAAAGATGAATGTCCTTCCTCAAGTTTTATTTACCTACCAAATGTTACCTCTAGGAGCCCCCGCAGGATTTTTTTAGACACTTCGGTCTATTATTGCACACTTTATCTGGAAGGGATATAGCACTAGAATATCACGTAATATTTTATTTTGCCCTAAAAGAAGGGGGGGGGGGCTGGCAATTATTATGACAAGCATGACAGACTGGAAATATGCTAAAAGACTAAACTTTGGGTTGAACTAAAAATGGCATTGGCAGACATCATACCTTGGATCCCTCAATTAACGAGGGGGCTGGCATCCACAACATCTCCACTGACTACATCTACGTTGGCATTATGGGATTCCCTGCATACTCGATATTGCTGGGAATTAAAACTCCCCAATAATGCCTTTGTTGGGGCATAAATATTTTATGCCAGGATCCCTAGATAAGGGTTTTGAATCATGTCACATAGTTACATAGGTTGAAAAAAAAAAAAAAATACAATCCCATATACACAATCCTTCACCCACAGTTGATTTGGGGGAAGACAAAATCCCCCCAGCAAAGCATGCTCCAATTTGCTACAGCAGGGGAAAAAAAATCCTTCCTAATCCCCAAGAGGCAATAGGATTTTCCCTGGATCAACTTTACCTATAAATTTTAGTACCCAGTTAGATTATGTACATTTAGGAAAGAATCCAGGCCGGATCCATTCAAAGTATATTTTTGGCCGAATTGAATGGTACCCGGGCCTCGTATCCGAATAAATGAGGCCTTGCCTGTAACGCTTCTCTTTTTAGAGAGCTGGACCCCGGGATCCAGTACTTTTTGGTAGTAAGGCCATAAAGTTTTACTGGCGGTGGTGCTAATACAGGTTCAGGACATTGTGGGTTTCCTCGAGGATCCCCAGCTCCTGAAGTTTTAATGGAACCCACCGTGAAGAGTGAAGATTGGGTCTGTTGGTTTACCACAGAAAACCCTGCGGCGGGAAAGGTAAGTGAAGTTTTCTAAGAAATTTTCAAAATTTTCTTATGAATGTCTCCTTTAATTTTGTAAATGTTGTTATACCTATGTGTCACCACTGGGGGCTGTATAGAGCACTCACCGTTAAATGCTTTTCAGAAACCTCACGATGTGTCCAGGAAACAGCAGTTTTTTGTGCTGTTTTTTCTTCCCCTCTTCCTGGGGAAGGATCGTTTCAAAAAAAATAAATACATTTTTTGGTGCGAACGCCACGTTGCTTGGTGACTTCCAGGGCCACCCTTCGCCATTACTGCCTCTCCCTGCTGATACCATGGGATCGGAGCCTGGGTGGGAAAAAAACTCCTTTTGAAAGAAAGAAGGGCCGTAAACAATGTGGGGGGCTGGGGCTTAGCGCGGCATTGGCGTCCTCCAACGCCCAGAGCGGGAAGGTATGTTTTAAAAGGCACCATTGTTGCTGGTGCAAGCTGCGGAGGGACACGAGCAAAGGTGGCATGTAAGAGGTTTTGGTAACACAGGCATTTCTTTTGACACATTTACTACTGCATCAGGCTGAGCATTAATAGCAGCAGCAGAGCTGAACTATTGCTCCAGCAGTGGATGCATTCCTTCTGGTAGTACCTCTGCTTTGTGCATCAGGCTATGGTCGGAAGGGGGTTAAAAACACCTCAAAAAAGGGCTCTAGAAGGACTAGTCACACGGCAGCCTAGAACTCTCTCAAAAAAGATGGCATCCTCCTCTGAGAGTAATATGGCTGGTCAGAGTGAGCCATCAGGAGGAGAAAGTGTTGCAGCTGCTCTTAACACTGCAGCCCCTGTGTGTATTACTAAGGAGGTTTTTTTCTTCAACCATTTTAAGTTTGAAACAAAAAATTGATGCTTTAATCGCATCTCAGAGTGGGTCTAAGCATAGCAGATTCCCGTCCATTGCTCAGGACCTTCATACTGAGGAGCAAGGGGGAAAGATGACGAATTTCTCTCAAAGGACTGGGAAGAGGCTGATGTCTCCTCTTCCGAAGGCCTAATATGGAAGGATCAGGGTTGCAGGAAAGGTTGTTGGTACAATCCCTCAGTGAATTGGTCCGCTCCACATTTTTACTGCCAGTAACGCAGTCAGTCGATGAGCCCACTTCTGGTTTGGGTTAATTAAAGCCTCCACAATCTATTCATGCTTTTCCTATCCATTCATGGCTAAAAAAGCTTATGTATTCTGAGTGGAGCACCCAGATAAACAGTTTTTTCTTCCAAAAAGGTTTTTAATACTTTATCCTATGGAGGAAGCGTTCTATAAGAAATGGGGAATTCCAGCAATTGACGCTGCTATATCCAATGTGAACAAAAACCTGACTTATCCAATAGACAGTGCTCATATGCTAAAGGATCCAACAGATAAGAAGTTAAAATTCCTTTTTAAAAACGATATCTCGCTCACAGTTTTGGTTGTTCAGCCTGCGCTGCCATTGATCGGAGTATCTCAGTCTTTAAAGGACCAGTTTATAGAGGTACTCAAGATTATTCCTGATCAGCAGGCCCAGGATTTGGCCGGGATATCAGAAGCGTTGTGTTTTACAGTAGATGCAATGAAAGATTCTATTCTCCAGGCCTCACGGCTCATGCTAGGGCTGGTACATGTGCGTAGAATGTTATGGTTGAACAATTGGTCAGCCGAAGCGCCATGCAAAAAGCTCTTTCCAATTTCCCATTTCATGGTGAACGATTATTTGGAGAAGATCTGGATAAATGGGAAAAGTTCCCTTTTACCGGTTAAGAAGAAATTTAAGCATTTTTCTTTTAAACGTGCTTCTTCCCCAATGCCAGGGGCATCAGCCTCCAGGCAATCACGATGGCCTCCATCAATAGGTTCAAGGGGTAAACCCCAGGGTCAGTGCCAGGGCCAAAAGAGGACCTGGGGGAGGAAACCCACAAAACAAAATACTAAAGCCTTCTTATGAAGGGGCGCCCCCCCACTTGCTCGAGTGGGGGGAAGGCTTCTACAGTATTCAGAGGTCTGGCAGGAACAATGTCAAGACAGATGGGTGGCTTCCTCAATTTCTCTAGGTTACAACCTAGAGTTTTGAGAGTTCCCGTCTTCTTGTTTTCTCAGGTCAAGTGTTCCCAGAGATCCAGTGAAAAAGAAGTCTCTCTTTCTAGCTTTGGATGATCTCTGATCTCAAAGAGTAATATCAGTGGTCCCCTTGGTAGAGCAAGGATTGGGGTTTTATTCAAACCTTTTCATGGTTCCAAAACCAAACTGGGATGTCAGATCCATTTTAGATCTCAAAGATCTAAACCAGTTTTTGAATATGCGTTCTTTTCGCATGGAGTCAGTCCGATCAGTAGTCTCCCTCCTACAAGGGGGAGAATTTCTGACGTCAATCGACATCAAGGATGCTTATCTCCATGTACCGATTTTCCCCGCTCACCAGAAATTTCTACGCTTCGAGGTAGAAAATCTTCATTTTCAGTTTGTAGCTCTGCCGTTCGGTCTAGCTATTGCACCTCGAGTGTTTACAAAGGTCCTGGCTCCTCCTTTAGCCAGGCTAAGAGCTCAAGTTATAATGATACTAGCCTAGCTAGACGATCTACTCTTGATAAATCAGTCGGTAGCCCACTTAAACCAAAGTTTGGTCACAGCAGTCAGTTACCCGGAATACCTAGGTTGGATTCTCAACCTAGAGAAATCCTCCTTAAAACCATCAAGGAGATTACAGTACTTGGGGCTGATCATAGATACAGTTCAGAAAGTGTTTTTGCCCCAGGAAAGGATCACTTCCATAAAAGAACTGATTTAGTTGGTCAAAACAAAGAAGAATCCTTCTATTCGACTTTGCATGAAATTATTGGGAAAGATGGCTTCTTTCGAGGCCATTCCTTATACGCAGTTTCATTCAAGACTGCTGCAAAACAGTATCCTGTCAACTTGGAACAAGAAGGTCCAAGCTCTGGACTTCCCATTGCGTTTATCCCCGAAGTGCGTCAGAGCCTCAATTGGTGGTCGATATCCAAGAATCTTCAAAAAAGAAAATCCTTTCTACCAGTTACCTGGAAGGTGGTAACAACAGATGCCAGCCTTCTGGGCTGGGGAGCAGTCATGGAATAAGCGTCTGTCCAAGGGAAATGGTCCAAATCAGAGATGACCTTGCCCATCAATATTGTAGAGATTCGGGCAGTACGCCTGGCCCTAGAGGCCTGGACGCTCAGACAACGGAATTGTTCTGTCAGGATCCAATCCGACAATGCCACAGCGGTGGCCTATATCAATTACCAAGGGGGCATGAGAAGTGCGTCCCAGAGAGAGGTGAATCATATTCTATCTTGGGCAGAAAACAACATTCCTTGCATATCAGCAATTTTCATTCCAGGGATAGAGAATTGGCAGACGGACTACTTGAGTCGCCAACAATTTTTCCCGGGAGAATGGTCCATTCACCCCAACATCTTTCTGTCAATATGTCAAAGATGGGAAGTTCTGGACATGGATCTGTTTGCGTCCAGGTTCAACAACAAGATCAACAACTTTGTGTCAAGGACAAGGGATTCGATGGCATACGGAACAGATGCCTTGGTTTTTCCATGGGATCAGTTTTCACTGATCTATGCATTCCTTCCTGTTCTGCTGCTTCCGTGCCTTCTCCGCAGGATCAAGCAAGAAGGGAAGGAAGTGATTCTTGTGGCCCCAGCGTGGCCCAGAAGATCTTGGTTTGCCGAGATCGTAAAAATGGCGGTAGGTGACCCTTGGGCCCTTCCACTGGCCAGACCTACTCTCGCAAAGTCCGGTATTCCATCCTACCTTACAAACGCTAAATTTAATGGTTTGGCTATTGAGACCCACATTCTGAAAAATCGTGGGCTGTCAGCTTCAGTAGTTTCTTCTTTGATTAATGCTAGGAAGCCGTCCTCCAGAGTCATATACTATAGAGTCTGGAAGGCATATGTCTCCTGAATCCAGGGGTTGGCACCCCAGGAAATGTCAAAAGTAAGATCCTTGAATTCCTACAGATGGGATTAGAAATGAAGCTGGCCTTGAGTACTATCAAAGGCCAGGTGTCGGCAGGCCAGGTGTCGGCATTATTGGTGGTGTTTCAACGACCACTTGCTTCACACTCTCTGGTTTGTAACTTTATTCAGGGGTGACGCGGATTAATCCTCCAATTAGGTCACCTCTGAACCATTGCGACTTAAATTTAGTCCTGTCGGCATTACAAAAACAGCCTTTTGAGCCAATACAAGATATTCCCTTGGTCCTCTTGATGAGGAAAATAATTTTCCTGGTTGCCATATTTTCTGCAAGAAGAGTATCAGAGTTGGCTGCTCCTTCTTGTAAAGAGCCATATTTGATTATTCATAAGGATAAGGTTGTATTGCGGCCTCATCCTAAATTCCTACCAAAGGTAGTGTCAGGTTTTCATTTAAACCAGGATATTGTTCTGCCTTCATTTTCTACAGAACTTCATTCTGTGGAAGAAAGGTCACTACATTCTCTTGATGTGGTGAGAGCGGTCAAGGTCTATTTGAAAGTGACCGCTCATATTCGTAAAACAGATATTTTGTTTGTGTTGCCAGACAGTCCTAAAAGAGGACAGGCGGCATCGAAATCTACTATTTCTAAATAGATTCGTAAAATAATTGTTCAAGCTTATGGTTTAAATAGGAAAATTCCTCCTTTTCATATTAAGCGCACTACACTAGGGCTGTTGGTGCTTCTTGGGCAGTGCTTCACCAAGCCTCCATGGCTCAGATCTGCAAGGCCGCAACTTGGTCTTCAGTCCATACATTTACCAGATTCTATCAAGTAGATGTAAAAGGTCATAAAGATATCGCCTTTTGGCGCAGTGTACTGCAGGCTGCAGTATAAGTCCTCTAGTTTCTTAGTTTCCTACTTTTTGTTATGTCTCCCTCCCTTCAGTTGGCATTGCTATGGGACAGCCCACATAGTAACTACTATGGCTCTGTGTCCCATGATCTACGATAAGAAAATAGGATTTTTATAGCAGCTTACCTGTAAAAATCCTTTTCTTTGAAGTACATCACGGGACACAGAGGTCCCTCCCTCCTTTCTAGTATACACGTGTATTGCTTTGCTACAAAACTGAGGTACTCCCAGCAGTGGGAGGGGTTATATAGGGAGTGCACTTCTTGTCTTAGGGCGTGCCTGTGTCTATCACCTGAAGGTGGCCTATAACCCATATAGTAACTACTATGGCTCTGTGTTCTGTGATGTACTTCAAATAAAAGGATTTTACAGGTAAGCTGTTATAAAAATCCTATCTTCCCTAAATGTCTTTCAGGACAGCACTTGAGAGAGTGACTCCTCCCCTTGCAAACAGGAAACACCTCTTCCACCAAACTTTAAAAGGAGGCTCCTTTCCACACATTGTCAGTTTTTTGTGTTTCCTCTGGAGGGAACGCTTCGTGGGGAAGTCGGGGCTCTCAGGTGCTGTCCTGGGAGCTCAGGTTTCCTGTGTTTTCACCAAATGCTTTTTTACCTCATGAGAGCTGTTCCTCCCATTCCACAGCTGAGGATAGGTGCTGCTGGCTGGGCTCCCTCTCCCTCTTCATCTGGGCTCAGGGTGAGTCTGACTGTCGTGGGCATCGCTCCTAGGTGGCGGCAAGGCAGGCGGTGGCCGTTTATTGTGTTTTTTTTTTTTTCTCCGGTCCACCGTCTGTTGCTTATTTCACCGCCGCCATCTTGGGGATGGCAGCTGGGCTCCATGCGCCGGAAGTGAGGCATCCGGGAAGGGGGCGGCGCCCACGGAACAGGCGTACGGCGTCATTTCTGCCAGAATTCGCAGAGGGAAAGGGGAGGAATGGGGTTTAGCGGTTCCGGTCCAGCACACTGGCGCTATTGGACTCCGGAACCGGCGTTTTAGCCACACAACACAGCAAGCGCTCCTCGATGGAATCGATGGCGGCAGCGAGTGGGACAGGCACAGGCACCAGCAAGGCCCAGGTAAGGGGCAGTTGTATACTGTCCTCCTTGTACTGTGGGGTCTCTCTCTCTCTATCCCCCCCCCCCTCCCGGTGGCAGGGGCCTGTGTGGGCACATGATGCAGTTTAGTTCTTACTGTGCACCTGTGGTAAGCATCCTTGGAAAAAGGACAGATTGTCTCACTGGGATGGTTTCTTTTTTTTTGTCTTATGGCAGTCCAAGAGCTCTGATCCAGTGGCAAAAAGGAATTGCCCTTCATGTAAATCCAAACTACCTGAAGGATGGAAGAAGACATTATGTCAAGCATGTATTGATTTGCTATTTAAAGAAGAAACTTCTTCCGCTTGCAGTGACTTGATTGCATCTGTTAAAAAAGAACTTGATGCGACTATCCAATCATTTCGCTCTTCGATAGCAAACCAATCCCTCAGTCAGCCTTCCACCTCACAGTCCTCTCAAGGCTCACTTATAGTCCCAACGGTGGAGACTGAGGCATCTCCTACCCCAGAGGGACATTCCCCCTCTCAATCTGAGGATTCTGATGAGGGGGAGGAAGGAGAAAATTTACCTTCAAAATTTAAATTGTCTTTAGAACAGGTAGATGGCCTGTTAAAAGCAATCTATACCATACTGGGTCTGGAAGAGGAAAGAAAGGAGTTATCTCTGCATGATAAAATGTACGCAGGGCTCAGCGAGCACAAAAATCGCAATTTCCCAGTACACTCAGTTATTTCTGAGACTATTAAGAAAGAGTAGACAGAGCCAGAGAGAAAACCTTTCTTTCCCAAAGCCTTAAAAAGGCGTTTTCCTTTTGATGAAGTTCCAGCGGCGGTTTGTAACAAAAGCCCCAAACTAGATGCCGCGTTTTCCCAAGTCTCGAGGTCAACAGATTTGGCATTCAAGGACAAGGGGTTGTTAAGAGATCCCATGGATAAAAGGATGGACCAGCTACTAAAAAGGGCATGGCAATCCATCATGGGAAATCTTAAACCTGCTATGGCAACTACGGTGGTATCCAGGAATATGGAGTTCTGGTTAGATCAACTTAAGGCCTATATCTCAGCAGACTCACCAAAACAAGACATTTTGGATTCATTCTCGACTCTGTCTGCCGCTGTTGCATTTATTTCTGATGCATCAGCGGAATCAATTAAAATGACAGCTAGATCTGCTGCCTTAGCTAACTCGGCCAGAAGGGCTCTGTGGTTGAAAACTTGGCCAGGGGACGCGGCATCCAAAAACAAGCTGTGTGGGATACCGTTCCTGGAAGACTTGCTTTTTGGTCCGGACTTAGATGCGGTTCTGGATAGAACAGCTGATAAAAAGAAGTCTTTCCCTATCAAAAAGAAAAAACAGCCAGTTAAACGTTTTTTTCGTTCCCAAAGGGCTCAAGAACAAACCAAGCCTCAGGAGAAAAGAAAAAAATTGGGCATCGCAGAAGGGAAAGGGAAAAGGAAATGTCCTTTTCTATCCTCCTGCAGCCTCCGGTAAAACGCAATGACTTGTGCGTACCTGTGGGGGGAAGGCTTCAAAGTTTCCTCCCCCTTTGGGCCAGCATGACAGAAAGTCAATATATTTTAGACATGCTGTCCCAAGGTTACAGGATAGAGTTTTTGGATCGCCCGCCAGAAAGATTCTTCGTAACGAACTTACCAAGGGATCTAACAAAGGCCCTGGCCATGAAAAACCTTTTAAAGAATCTGAGACACCAGAGGGTAGTGATACCAGTATCCCCAGTAGAACAGGGTCAGGGCTTCTATTCACACATATTTCTGATAAGAAAACCATCCGGAAACTTCCGTCTTATCCTCAACCTAAAACCCCTGAACAAGTCAGTCCTATACAAACAGTTTTGTATGGACTCAATTTTCACAGTCAGGAACATTCTGACAAAAGATTGTTTTATGGCATCAATCGATCTGAGGGATGCTTATCTTCATGTTCCTGTAGCACCTCAGTCCCAGAGATTCCTGAGGTTTGCGGTGAATATGGGCAAAGAGATTATTCATCTTCAGTTCAGGGCTCTTCCCTTCGGCCTGTTGTCAGCTCCTCGTATTTTTACGAAAATAATGGCGGAAGCTCTCGCCCCTCTTCGACTCCGGGGGATTGCAGTAATTCCATATCTGGACGACCTCCTCTTTTTTGCCCCATCCAGGGAAAAGTTGCAGAAGGATCTGAACAGAGCCCGCAGTCATTTGGAGTCACTAGGGTGGATAGTGAAAGTTCAAAAATCGAATTTCATTCCAGCTCAGCAAGTACTGTTTCTGGGCTACTTGATAAATTCGTTGGAGCAAAAGATTTTTCTCCCAGAGGAGAAAAAGATCAAGGTTCAGAGGGTAATAACGGCACTACAAACAAATCAACTGATTTCAGTCCGAAAGGTTATGTCGGCTCTGGGGACGTTGACCTCTTCTATGCCAGCCATCCAATGGGCAAGGCTGCATTTCAGGGCTCTCCAGAGGTTCCTTCTAAGAACATGGAACCACAGGACAGAGAGTTTGGATACGAAAATAAAGATCCCCACCAGAGTCAAACGTTCACTTTGGTGGTGGAAAAGTCAGGTGGTACTGCAAAGAGGTCTTCTTTGGTCTTTTCCGAACTGAAAAGTGGTCACAACAGACTCCAGATTGCGGGGATGGGGGGCCCACATGGGTCAGGCCTTAGCACAGGGAACATGGTCCCAGTTCGAGGCCCAAAAATCCTCAAATTGGAGAGAGCTAAAAGCAGTTGCCCTAGCATTAGCTTTCTTCTCTGAAGACCTCATAGGTTGCCATGTCCAGATTTTGTCGGACAATGCCACTACCATAGCCTACCTGAACAAACAGGGAGGCACAAGAAGCAGGGCTCTTCACTTACTGTCAGTAGAGATTCTGGAGTGGGCGAAGAACCACTTACTATGTCTATCTGCAGTCCACCTCAAAGACACATTAAACAAAGTGGTGGATTATCTGAGCCGACAGAAAGTTCAGGAATCAGAGTGGAGTCTGAACAGGGAGGTATTTGCATTAATCACCAGTACTTGGGGCCTTTAGCAGGTAGACCTGTTTGCTTCAAAACAAAACACCCAGCTCCCGAATTTTTTCTCCCTTCAGAGAGACAATTGCTCTCAGGGGATAGATGCTCTGGCACATCCGTGGGATTTTCACCTAGGGTATGCTTTTCCTCCATTCTGGTTAATCCCACTAGTGTTGAGAAAAATACTGAAAAAGAGAGTATCAATAATTTTGATTACTCCATATTGGCCAAAGAGAGCTTGGTTTTCCACGATTCTTCAGTTGGCAATCAAACCATGTTGGCATCTTCCGCTCAGTCAGGATCTGTTGATTCAGGGGCCAGTGCATCATCCAGATGTAGGCAGGTTAAAGCTCACTGCCTGGTATCTGAGGAGCAATTAATGAGAAGCAAAGGCTTTTCAGAACATTTAACTACTACGTTGCTTTCCAGTAGGAAAAAGGTAACCAGGGATATTTACGCCAAAGTATGGAAAGTCTATGTTTCTTTCTGTCTTTCAGAACATAGGGAGGTTAAAGACCTAGTTTCAGTGCTGAAGTTTTTGCAAAAAGGTGCAGACAAGAATCTTGCGGTCAGCACTCTTAAAGTGCAGGTGGCCGCTTTGGCAGTTTATCTCGTGAGATCCTTCTCTTCAGAAACTCTGATCATGAGATTTTTCAAAGCACTTTCCAGGTCTAGACCGGTCCCGGTGAGGCATTTCCCCATTTGGAATCTCTCTGTGGTTCTGCAAGCTCTGGCAAAAGGACCATTTTGAGCCTTTATAGGCCATATCCCTAAAGAATTTAACTTTGAAAACTATTTTTCTGGTCGCAATTACTTCAGCAAGAAGGATCAGCGTACTGCACGCCCTATCAGTAAAAGAGCCTTTTTTGTCAGTTTTTCCTGATAGAGTTGTCCTTAAAGTAGATCCAGGGTTTTTGCCAAAAGTGTCAAGCTTTAGTAACAGGTCTCAGGAGATTAATCTACCAACCTTTTGTGCTAACCCTTCGGGTGAAAAGGAAGAGCAGTTTCACAACTTGGATGTAAGACTTATCCTATTACATTATTTGGAAGTAACAGGAGGGTTTAGAACTTCAGATTCATTATTTGTTCTTTTTTCTGGAAACAAAAAAGGCCAACAAGCATCGAAAAGATCATTGGCTAGATGGCTTAAAACAGCTATTTCTGTAGCCTATTCTTAAATGGGTTCATCTTCCCCGCTGGGAATTAAGGCTCATTTAATGAGAGCCCAGGCCACTACATGGGCAGAAAGAGCTGGTGCCACCCCAGATCAGATTTGTAAGGCGGCTACGTGGTCAAGCTACTTAACGTTTGTCCTTGATTACAGACTGGATCTCCTGCCAGCAGGGGATCAGGCTTTTGGCAGAAAGGTTCTGCAGCCTGTGGTCCCTCCCTAGGGGGGTAAGTCTCTATTATCCTCAAGTGCTGTCCTGAAAGGCGTGTAGGGAAAATTCAAGTTAGACTTACCGGTAACTTGTTTTCCAAGAGTCTTTCAGGACAGCAGCATCCCGCCCTATTGTTTTTATATATATATATATATATATATATATATATATATTATATATATATGTTATATATATACACACACATATACTGTGACTAATCATATCTCGATTATGTGTTCCAGTTTGGGGCTGGAGGTTCTCTACTACTACTGACAATGTGTGGAAAGGCGCCTCCTTTTAAAGTTTGGTGGAGGAGGTGTTTCCTGTTTGCAAAGGGAGGAGTCACTCTCTCAAGTGCTGTCCTGAAAGACTCTTGGAAAACAAGTTACCGGTAAGTCTAACTTGAATTTTTTTCTCTATTTTTAAAATTTTCACATCTTGAATCACTAATTTCTTGAGCCCCTCTATATGTTTATTATCATTGTTAGTGGGATTAAAGTTGGACTTGTTGCGTAGATTGCTATGTGTGATTTTTTTTTCCTTCTCCTGTGCAGTCTGTTACATATTTCGTTGGATTGCCAAGCATGTACTTGATATTGATTTTCCTTATATACTGTTGAACTCCTATGTAGGTTTGAAATTTATCTAAATTTTCTTGTAGTTGCATACTGTAAACCTTTGTCGAGTACTTAATACTTCACAAGTCAGTGCTTTGTTACTCAGATTAAAAAAGCCTTCTCCAATCATTCTATTATTATTTTGTTTTCTCTTTCCTGCTCTACACCCTCTTTTCTTTCTGTGCTTCTTGTTCCTCTTGGTTTTTCCGTTCTGTGGATGATTTTCTGTTCCTTTTCCTAGAAAAAAAAAATTGGTTGTATCCTTGGCCTTGATGGTTTCCATGATATCTATCATATCTTCCTTCTTCCTATTCATCCCTGAGTGGGGCATAATAATTGCATGTGGGTATGGGACTCCTTTTTGTAGGGTCTATATGATTCATGTTCTTGTGGTTGGCCTCTTTTTTTCTCTTGGGATATTATCATAGAAACTACCAAGACCAAGGATACAACAGATCTTTTTTAGGAAGAGGAACAGAAAATCATCCACCGAGAAAGAACCAAGAGGAACAAGAAGCAGCACAAAAATATTTTAATAATAAAAAAACAGAGTAACAAAGCACTGACTCATGAAGAATTAAGGGTACTCGACAAAAGTTTAAAGTATGCAGCTATAAAAAAATTTAGATAAAGTTCAAACCTACATAGAGTTCAAAAGTATATAAGGAAACTCCACATCAAGAAGTACATGCTTGGCAATCCAACAAAAAATGCAACACAGACTGCACAAGAGAATGAAGAAATCATACATAGTAATCTACACAACAAGTCCATCTTTAATCCCACTATTAATGATGATAAACATAAAGAGGTGTTCAAGAAATTAGTGATTCAAGATGTGAGAAATTTAAAGATAAAAGTGAAGAACCTATACATATAAAAACTGGTATTTGCGGGGGCGCATGCGCGGTGGGCAAGATGGTGGACGCTTAATGGAGTAGCTCCAGTCCCCGTTCCCTCGAGGGGTCCTGCACCGCGTCCACAGCTTATCCAGCCACAGGATCCACCCCAATCGCCTCCGGAAACCCTCCGGGCATCACATGGGGAAAATTGGATCTCAAAAACACATCTACCAAGGCTTCAACCGCCTCCGTTGTCCCGGCCTTCACTGCACATGGAGCACTTCCTGTATAGGCCGCAATCCTGTGTAGGCCGCAGTACTAGACCTAAAATTACAGGCCCTGTTACAAGATCTGACCCGCAATATTACAGGGGCAGTGGGGAAGCTTGCACAGGAACTCGGGGGAAATTGGTCAACTTGGGGCACGCACTGACACCCTGGAAAGAAAATTTGATGATCTAGTACAACAGGGCTCGACAAATCCCAGGCGCCAGGTCGCCATGGCGACTAGAAATTGTGTCCTGGCGCGTGGGCTGTGGGGTCTTGGCTGGGAAGGTGGAGATGGTCCAGGCCTCGTAGGTCTTCCAGACACAAGAGTACTGCCCAGCACTGTCAGCTTTAGGGAACGCCTTTAGCGGCAGCAGCGGGGATGGAGCAGTAAGAGAGCAGCGCGGCAGCTACTGACATGGCTGGTGGAGCAAGCGGCCATCAGAGTGCAGTCCAGCTGGGGATCCCTGGCGGCTCGTCATCCCCTCTGCTGTCGCTCTCACCCAGGGTATTACTGGAGCAGGCCCGGCTTGAGGGAGGCGGCGACCAGGCTCAGTGACATGGGGGCTCCGGAGTCGGTTTTCCGGCACAAGAGCGCCCTGCACCTCTGGGTGGAAGAGAAGCTGAGCCGGGAGCAATTCATTGAAGTGCTGGAGAACCGGGCCAGCGGCTGGGAGGAGTGTAATCCCCTGCCTGCCAACATGTCTGGCACACACTGCACACAACAAAAGTTTCTGTTTTTTTATCAATTAGATGCAGAATTTTATAAATCTGTTTTTTTTATATATATATATTTTTCCTTTTTGTTTTGTTTTTTAATTGCTTGATCATATTCTATATTTTCCCATAGTAGGCTTGCTGAGCCTAGTAGTCCTTAAAACTTTTTATTGCATATTTCATTTGTTCATTTTCCTTGTGCAGCATTGAAGTGGATACTGACAATGTAATATAGGCCCTGGGTATGAGAGCATGGCGCGCAGCCCTCTGCATGAATTGTCCAATACTTGAGAAAAAAGGTGACACCCGCCCTGAAATGCGTCACCACCCGCCCCTATGTGCAGCCTTCTTAACAAGGACAATATATGATGCAGACGTTGAATCTGACAGTTCCCCCGAGCAGGCTCACTGCAGAGTAATACCAAAAAAAAAAAACTGGCTCCTAACTTTTTTAGCTGGCTCCTAGATTCAAACAAATTTTGTCAAACCCTGTAGTACAATATGTACATGTCCTAGAAGAAGATAATGCAGCCCTAAAACATACTGTTTCCCAGATCCAATTACAACAAGAAGATCTGGAAAATAGAGAACGTCGCCAAAATCTGAGGATCCGTGGTGTCCCTGAAACAGTCACTGACAAGGAGCTGAGGGCCTATCGTCTAGGCCTATTTGTCACCATAGCCCCGCACATTCTGGACATTGACTAGCGCATGGACAGAGCCCATAGATCTTTGACTCCAAAACCACCCCCTGGATCCAACCCGAGAGACATATTTGTTTGCTTCCACTATTACGATAGCAAAGAAGCTCTCACTTTGGCCACACGCAATATAAAGCACATCGATTTTAAGGGATCCAAAATCCAAATATTCAGCAATTTATCCCCCATCACTTTGGCCAAGAGACGAAACCTCCCTCCCATAACCATGCACCTGCAGCAGCACCAAATCCCCTATAGATGGGGTTCCCCTTCCGACTCTCGGCCTCCAGGGATGGAACACAATATTCTATACGAGACCTGCATGAATGTGAGGCCTTCATTCGCAACCTAGGGCTGCTGCCTATCCCCAAAGAAGATCTTCCACCTCTAAACCTGATCCCTAAACCTCTCAAACCCCCAACGATGATCTGGACCCCGGTTCAGCGGAGACACCAAAAGAATTTCTCCACACCTCAACGGTCCACCCCAGCTAGACCCCCTACCTGAGACACCCTGTCCTATTGAAGTGATCTTTTCTTTTTTCAAAACCCCAGCCGGATTTCCAGAATTTTGATGGATGTATCCTGGAGTCTGCAGGGAGGGCTCTCCCTATCCTGGTTCTTGATGGCCAAGTTTCCAAGATGTCGGCCCATCATTCAGCCTACAAGATTCTGGTTTGTTTTGATCCCCTTTTTCTCTTACCATAAATATGTTAACTGTTTCAGGTTATGACTTATTTTGAGGGAGCGGGACCCGTTCCGTCTGTCTTGTTGACCGTCGTGCCCCTTCACAGGTCCATGGCCCTCCACCATGATCCCCTGAAGGTTTTTTCACCTTCAGGCTTTCAAACCAAAATTTTTTTTTTATTTTTAAATTTTTTTTCAACGTTTTTGAACTTTTCTTCTTTTTTTTTTTCTTTTTTCAATTAACAGGTCCTTTTTTGACCTGTTTTTGTTTTTGTCTTGGTTTCATTACCACGCTAACAAATGTACATTCACTGTCTTCTTATTGTCTGAGAAATACTCACATATGCCACCTTGCAAATCATTTACACCACGGTTGGTTATACTCTTATGTCATGTTAAGATACTGCTTGCTGTTCAACCCATGACTACCACATGGCCTTAAAATTTTTTTCATGTAACGTAAAGGACTTGAACTCCATTCACAAGCGCTGGCTCTGAAGGAATTCAAGACCTCAGGGGCAGATGTGGTCATGGTTCAGGAGATGCATTTCTGTCCAGGGGGTTCTTTCAAATTTGCCTCTCAATTGTTCCCTATTGATTTTATGGCCTCCGATCCTTCAGGGAAGGCACGAGTAGCCATTTTGATTAAATGCTCCTGTCCATTAAAAATTACTGCCTCATTGCTGGACCCCCGTGGTCGGTATGTCCTCCTAAACTGTCCACCAAAAAACACCCCTCACATTAGTCAATGTTTACACCCCTAGCTCGGGGCAGGTCGGATTCTTCACAAAGGTTTTTGAGAGGTTACAGACCTCCTCACAACCCTTTACAATAGTCGGTGGCGATTTTAACATGTGCATGTCACCCAGCAAAGATAGACACACACTCTTCCAAAACACCCCACCACTCCAAGCCCACAAACTGTCCACCTCATTTCAGAAACTAACATGCTCGTACAACCTATTTGATGCATTGAGGGTGAAGCACCCCACACATTATACGCAATATACCTTTTATTCCCCTCCACACAAAGTGTACTCTCGATTAGATCATTTTCTGCTTACTGCACCTTTATTACCCCATTTAGTTGCTCCTGAGATAGGCCCCATCACATGGTCTGACCATGCCCCCATAACACTAGATCTAGCTCTACACTCTGCACTATCCAGGACATGCCAATGGAGACTTAACGAGTCCCTTCTGCAAAACATTGATACTAAAAACCAACTCCAATCAAAACTTATAGAATATTTTCAGCTAAATGAGGGCTCAGGATTGGACGGGTGATCGGTCTATCCAAGTGCCCGGAAAAGGGGGAGGAGCTGTATGTGACGGAGCCCAGCGGGGATCACACAGCTAATGAAATGAAAGCTGTGATGTTCCCGGCGCTGTAATAAAACAGGCGGCGGCGGCTCTCCTTTCTTCTACGATATAGGACGCCCCCCTGATAGGCTGCACCAGGGGCGGAGCCCTGCCCCATTTTCAACGCCAGTATCGGCAAGAATTCTCTTTCAGCTTTTTGCCGAAAGGGCCATTTTCGGTGTCCGAAATTTCGGTGCATCCCTACTTCTCACTATCTTTGTAAACTCATTAGCCCTTTCTACATCATTGTAACTCTGTATATATTTCAATAACAGTGTATATCTGCATCACCTGTAACGATTGTGATGACTACATGTTACTTTGTATTATTTGTAAAACTTGTTAAATAAACAATTTAAAAAAAAACCTGGTATTTGCAAACTGATGAAGATGTGATGAGACCGGCAGATAAGGAAGGAGGAATTGTGATCCAGGCTAAAGAAAAATACCACAAAACCATGCTCAAGCAATTGGAAGATGAGGACAGGTATTTGAAATTGCGCAGCAACCCGACCAACAGATTTAAAAAGGAGCTTGAAAAAGTTGTTCATTTGGGACTAAAAAGAGGCATTTTGGAGAAAAAAGAAGCAAGATATCTTGTTCCTGAAACATGTCGGATGCATATCATTTATTTGGTGCCCAAAATACATAAAAAAGATAACCCACCTCCAAGACCTGTAGTGAATGGAATAGAATCTATAACAGCTAGAATGGGCCAATAAATGGATCATTTCCTACAACCGGCAGTCCAAAACACCAAAGCATACCTGAGAGACACAAAACATGTTACAGCTATATGAAGTATATTTATTATTTTTGGATATATCTGTACAAACTTTGCTCATCTAGACTTTGCAATATTTGCCCACTCTTTTTTGCAGAACTGCTCAAGTTCAGTTAAAGTGGTCGGTTCTAAAGGCAGAAGGTTTTTGTTATGTTAAGGCTTTCTACGCATTAAGATAAAAAAAAACCTGTATGCATCAGCCCCCTAATACTTACCATTGGCTCCTGCTGCTGTCAAAGTCAGTGAGCCAATGAGGGGAGAGAGTGGGTGGGGCCGAGCCGTGGCTCCGTGTCTGAATGAACACACAGGGCAGCGGCTCGGCTCAGGTGCCCCCAGAGCAAGCTACTTGGTCTATGGGCACTCAGCAGTAGGGAGGGTCCAGGAGCGCTGACGAGGGACTCAAAGAGGAGGCTCTGGGCTGCTCTGTGCAAAACCACTGCGGGGTAAGAGCAGGCAAGTATAACATGTTTGTTATTTTTAAATTAAAAAAAAAGAATTTTAATAACACTTCAAATTTGATGGTGACCGTTTGTGAACTGCAGTCTTTAAGTCATTCCACAGTTTTTCAATGGGGTTTAAGTCTGGGCTCTGACTAGGCCATGCAAGGACATTTACCCTTTTTGCCTTCAACCTCTGTGTGGTCATTTTTGCTGTGTACTTTGGGTCATTGTCATGTTGGACGGTAAACCTACTTTCCATTGACAACTTTCTGGCAGAGGGGAACAGATTTTCCTCAAGAAGTTGACGGCATTTTGCCCCATCCACTTTTCCTTCTATCCCAACAAATGCTCCAGTCCCTACTGCAGACAAACACCCCCATACAGGAGATTACCACTGTGATGAACGCGGGTGTCAGATCCCTGCCCTCCTCGCTAACTCGTGACAATTGACTGGCCAACCTCACACCACGCTTCCACCTTGCTGAAATGAACTTGCCTCCAGTGACCACAGGATCTTTAGCAATAAAGATCTTTGTCATCACCCAGTGTCTGGGGTGCTCATCCTCAGGTTAGAAGGCTTGTACACTATATTTCCTTGCTCCACTCTCACCAGAAAACTCCACCCAAACCTTCTGCCAGAAAGGAAATTTATTTGCTAAAGATCCTGTGGTCACTGGAGGGAAGTTCATTTAGGCAAGGTTGACAACTAACGCTGAGGTCAGTGGGTGATAAACTTCCAAGTTTGTAAGTAAAAGGACCCTGGTTTGTGGCTCTTTTCCCTGATCCTGATTTCTAAGAATCCGGCTGGAAAACCCTTACCTTGGTTCGTTGCGACTGGATGAGAGCTTTCTCCCTGGATTGAGGAACAGGTGGATTGTATCGTTGCCAGCAGGCTAATGCATCAGGCTCTTATGATTTCTATAATCTGAGTTCCAACAAATGCGGTAAGCGGCATTATTGTTACATGTTTTGGCTGCAGAAACATCAAAGTTTCCGAATGTTGGAAGCTCTTGAGGTCTCACATTATCATCATATATATGGACTTTGTATACAGCACAGTGGCTATAAGTTCCTTAGAGGTTTCATGGTGTGATTATTATTCACATGGACTTTTTTGTTTTTATACAGCACAGTTGATATTCACTTCAGAATACCTCTATATGAATTATTGTTTTTACACAGTTATATATTGTGACACATGCACTTTTTGAATTTTTATGCATGGTTATGTTTGTTCACGTTTTATTTCACAGTTTGATAGTTACTTATCAGTGGATGCGTGTTGTCTTTTGTATTATATGTTTATGAGCTTTTTTGTATTTACCGTAGGCTAAACACAAGCAACGGCACCTTTTTTCTTGAATCACTTGGTTAGCGCAGACATTTTTCCCATTTAGACTAAACAAAAACTGTGTCTCTCTCCATTTTAAAGCAACAAAATGTGATTTTTTTTTTTTAAAAGGGGGGTGATTCTTTTCTATTCTCGCTGTATGCTTTAACCCTATATAGGGACCAGGTATATGAGAAGGTAAGACAGGGTCACCCTGTATCTCTGACCATTATGTGAATCTCTCTCCATTACTTGCTTTACACTACTTATTGAATAGTATGCTTTTAGACATTAAAACTGTCAAGAAACTAGGAATACAGAATTCAGCCACTCAGAGCTCCATGTATTAAATGACACCATAGGTTGCAAACTTTACCACCATCTCGGCCTAGTGATCTAAAGGTACTCGGGTACTTCCTTCTGCCATGAGGGCTTCCCTACAGAACAATCATCAACTGGGTATCTGTGCACTCCTCCTTGAACATGCACCCCATTTTTGCTCCCCACTCTTTGAGCACATTATAGGGAAATTATCTTCAATGATAGCAGCACTGGGAACCAGACACAAGGAAACTACGGCAAAAGCTTAGGTGAACCAAAGAGTCACAACGCATCCCTTGCATTGGAGGAGAACACTATTTTAGCATCACATGCAATTCAAGCTCCATTTCAGGCACACAACATGCAGCCTACCTGACTAAAGCAGACTATTCTACAACAATTCGATGGACAACTGATGGCTTTAATACAGCCATAACTGTCCAGGACTCAAAAGTGCCAGGCTCCTTCTCCACCTTCATTATCTCTACCTGAATCAGATCCTGAACTGCCTGCTCTAAAAAAGGTAGACCTAGAGGAGAATTGGGTTGATTTAGAAGTGGTGTTAGAGAAGGCCAAGAAGGATTGCTCACCCTAAGGCTTCTATACACCGGATGTCAATTTGCACAGTTCTGCTGTTTGCAGAGGGCTTGACATTGCTGCGATTGATTTTCCTCTGTCTTGCCATGCCCCTTTGGGTACTAAGAGACCTAATAAGTCAAGACATTCATTCATGAACAAATACAATAGACAATCTATGAAGATTGGGTCAATCCTGAAAAAAATGTCACCCCACCGAGAAACATTTCAGAGTTCTATCCAATGGAAAAAAGAGTTCACAAAAAAGTAGTCTGTTCTGGTAATAGATCCTGTCATTTCAGTCATAAACCTCCTAATGTACATATAGATTTTCTTATATTCAGAGATTCTGCTGACAGTTTTAGATGCTCTGAAAGGCTCTCCTTTTGCTTTCAGGCTTTGTTCTGCAACCAGCTATTGCAGTTTCTATTTGTCAAACCGTAGGTAATTGGACTAGGGCAATGAACAACTAACAAAATCCTATATTTCGGGACCATATGTTGGCTGAGCAATTATTGCAATTACCTTCTGCCTTGTTTTGTGTGAATGCCATAGAACAAGTTATGATGTAAATCTCCAGAATGGCTCCTTTTTCTGATCACGTGCACAGAATCTTGTAGCTCAAAGCCTGGTCAGCTTTAGCTGTTAATGATGGCTCACATGTATGCCCTTTGAAGGAGGACTTGTCCTTTTTTTTTTTTTTTCTCTCAAAGATGTCACAGAAGTAAAGGTTCTTCTTCCACAACAGAAGGTTCTAAAATCCCCTTCCTGAAGAGGACTCAACCTCCTCAAAGTGCAGAAAACCCAGCATTTCACCCAGGCTTCAACCTGCTAAGCCACAGTTTAGCCCTTCTTTTCAGCTCAGGACTTGATACACCAAATCCACCAAGCCTAGCCCAAAACTTCCTAATTACAGTTTTCTCTGGGTCAAAACCCTTTACCCTCACCATTTCCTTCTCTCAAACCCACCAAAATCTGCTCAAGGACAGTCAGAGAGAACAATCTCTTGTCTTAGGGAATAGTCGTTTTAAAGTTTTAAAGGATTCTATTTTGTTCGCAACCTGTTCATAGTACCAAAACAAAATGGGAGTATTCCTCCTTTCCTGGAACTAAAATTTCTAAACAAGTACCTTCAAATTCCAAAGTTTCATATGCAATCTGCAAGGTCAGTTATTGCTTCTGAGACAGGGATTATTTGACATCTATAGAACTCAAAATGCCTATTTGCTTATTCCCATTTACCCACCTCCTCAGTCATTTCTGCTCTTTGCTGTAGGAAAAAACATCTCCAGTTTGTTGCACTGCCATTTGGCCTGTCCTCTGCTCCCAGAGTATTCTCACAAAGGTATTTACATTCCTTGCCTTCTTAAGAACTTAGGGAATACAGGTCAAAGGGTATCTAGATGACCTTCTGAAGGATTTCTTTCCCTTCCCGCTATCTGCAAACATCCACGGGACTAATCAGATACTTTTGGTTGGGTAATTAACAGATGCAGGCTGTCGGTTTGGTGATTAACCCCTTGGCGCCGTCTGCTGCCGGCCCTTTTAATAGGTTTGCTATGAGGGGCAGGGCTTATGACCATGAGATTCTGTCACAGTGGTCACATGATCGGAAAACTTCAGATCGTAAGCAGCATTTAGGAGTTTTCCGTGAGCCTCAGGTCACTGTGCTGGGAGCACGCAGGGCATGCGCTGTTGCACACAAATATACGGTCGCTTTGTGCTAAGGCCCAGCCGTCAGTAGGCCACATAAACCAAATTAGAGCAGAAGTAGTGTGCTACTACCCAATATGATCAAAAGATTGTTTAGAGCTTACATGGGTGCGAGGCAGTCGCAGAGCTGCAGTAGCCATCATAAGAAAAGGTAGTGGACAAGGCCCGCAAAGCTGAAGCGCGTTTACATCTGCTGTCTGTGTCTCTTATGGAGAATCAATAAATTTGGAAGATTTTAAAGAGCAAGCAAGGAATTGCAGACCATCTTTTCTCACTTAAAGGGGTTGTAAAGGTATGTGTTTTTTCACCTTAATGCATCCTATGCAATAAGGTGAAAAAACAAAAAAACACCTGGCAGTCACTGGCCCCCTAGCCCCCTCCCTTTTACTTACCTGAACCCCGAATTTCCATTGGCACGTCCCCATCGTCCCTCTCTGCACGGGTTCCTGACTCTTGATTGGATAGATTGATAGCAGCACAGCCATTGGCTCCCACTGCTGTCAATCAAATCCTATGACGCAGGCGCCGGCTTCTATGGAAGTCGAATGCTGGACTCGGGAGCGCGCCCACAAGGTAACCCCCTTGGGAGAGCGCTTCTCCAAGGGGGTTATCTAATGCGGGGAGGAGCAGCAAGAGCCACCGAGGGACCCGAGAAATGGATATTCGGGGCCACTCTGTGCAAAATGAGCTGCACAGTGGAGGTAAGTATGACATGTTTGTCATTTAAAAAAAATAAAAAAGGGATCCTTTAGTATCACTTTAAACAAAATGGTCTCTCTTAGATCACACACTCAAGCTTTGAGATCAATGAAGTGTTCCTTTGTGAGGTTCTCTGAAATTTGGGCCTCATGGTGGTTGCCTTTGCAGCTGTGCCATTCACCTAATTCCATTCAAGGCCTCTTCAACACAACATCTTGCTGACATGGAACAAACGTGCTCCCTTCCTAGGCGTTCCTATGTTTTCATCAAATCAGGAAAGGATTTTCTAGATTGGTTGATGTCCAACCCATTCTTCGCAGTGGGCAAATCATTTCTACAGTACTACTGTAAAGTGATAACCAATGCCAATCTTTGAGGCTGTGGAAGAGTGTTCCAATCTCTCACAGTTCAGGGAACATGGTCACCATAGAAGGCCAAGCTCCCCATCAATATCTTAGTGCTCTGAATGATCAAAATGGCTGTGCCCCTCTGGACGCCCCCTTTTCCAGGAATACTCGATCGGGGTGCAATCACCTACCTCAACCACCAAGGGGGCACCAGGAATCCTACAGCCTTGAAACAAACATGATCATCTCATGGATGAAGAAACTCTGTTCAGTGATCTCTGCTTTCCATTTCCCAGGAGTCGACAGTTGGAATGTGGATTACCTCAGTCATCGCCAACTGCACCAAAGGTAATAAGTCATTCACACCAACATCCTCAGCTTATAATATCAGAGATTGGGGTACTTTGGATGTGGATACGTTGGCCTACAGGTTCAACAACAAGTTCCCCTGTTTGTGGCCAGGACCAAGGATCCTATAGCACTGGCATTGGATGTTCTGATAATTTCCTTTGCTCAATTCAGGCAAACCATGCTTTCCCTCAAGTGCTGCATAACGAAAGCAGTAGATCTCATTGCACCAAACTGGCTTAGAAGGATCTGGTACACAGTTATACTCCAACTTCTAGAAATCTACCCATGGTTGCTTCCAAACAGGTAAGACTTGCTATTTCAAGGCCACCTGTTTTTATTCTGCCTCTCAGTCACTGGCTTTATTGGCATGGCTATTAAAGCCCACCTCTTAAGAGACAGTGGGGTCTTTAGCTTTTAGCAATTTCTAAATGAA
The DNA here is from genome assembly GCA_037952925.1 of Lithobates clamitans. Taxonomy (NCBI): domain Eukaryota; kingdom Metazoa; phylum Chordata; class Amphibia; order Anura; family Ranidae; genus Lithobates; species Lithobates clamitans. The sequence continues at coordinate 2,279,783 of JBBGZY010000884.1, forward strand.
AAGTTAGTCAAGCAACATCCAGAAAGATCTGCCTGGAAATCCTTCTTTTCCTGGTGTGAACACAGGCACTTACATCCCAGAGATTACTCTGTGCCTTGCATTTTCTACAATCAGTGCTTGACCAGAACTTGACCTTAAGCACTGTGAAAGGACTAGCTTCGGCCTTGTCCATTCTTTTCCAAAAACCTCTGCCTTTGCTTTCCCTTGTAAAGATCTTTATTCAAGGTAATTCTAGGATCAAGCCTGCCTTACAGCACCCTGTGCTTCCTTGTGACCTTAATTTTGTTCTTTCTGCCCTGGAGAAACTACCTTTTTGTATGAAGTCTCCTGCAAGGTAGCCTTTTTAGTTGCTATTACGTCTGTTGGACATGTCCCTGAATTTTCTTGTAGGTAGCAATTCCTGATCCTTTACAAGGATAAAGTAGTTTTGCACCCAAGATCTTCCTTTTTTACCTTAGTGCTATCTAACTTATACATGAACACATAGTCCTTCCCTCTTTGTGCCCTGCTCCCAAGCATCCCAAAGAAATAGCTCTGACAACATCCATAAAATGAAAAAGCTATCTGAGTTACTTTGACTCTAGTAAAGACCTAGTCCTTCCTTCATTGTGCCCCACTCCAAAGCACCCAAAAGAGATTGCTATTCACTGTCTAGACCTGGTCAGATCCATCATGGTCTACCTCAAAGATGCATATTGTGTCCGAAAGACTGACACTCTTCGTCTCACCTTCAGGACTAAGGATAAGCTCCAGCGTGTTCGCACACTCCACTTGCAGAGCCTGCCAGGAAGTTGGCACGGAGCTGCGCCAGTCACAGGCAGTGAGACATTTCCCGATGCGCGGCTGCAGAGATCGGGAAATGTCTCACTGCCTGTTATCAGCGCAGTGCCGACTTCCTGGTGGGCTCTGCATGTGGAGTGTGCGAACACGCTGGAGCTCATCCTTATTCAGGACCTTGCAAGGGACATCCTGCTTTATGATCCACCTTTTACGAAGTGGATAAGACCGCTAATGTCATGAACTTACACCCTAAAGAACAAAGCTAAACCTGAAGTCATACATTTTTGGTACACCAGATCAGTAGGAATTTTCTGGGCATGCCAACATCACAGCTCTGTTGCCCAACTTTGTAAGGCCACCACTAGGTCTTCAGTTCAGTTCATACCTTTTTCAAAGTTCCACCAGATGAATGTCCGATCTTTTGTGAATGCAGCTTTCAGCTGCAAGGTTTTTGCAGCAACACTCAGTTGCATCTGTTGATCCTTAGTGTTGGGCCTGTTGGCACAGCTCTTTTTTGCATTGCTGTGCACCCTTCTTGTTCATTGCTTGGGACATCCCAGCAGAATATCAAACCTGTGTACTGTACAATTAAGACAGAAGGAATTTTGACTTCCCTGCAGATTTCATATATTGGAGTACAGTACAGGACACTGAAGGTACCAGCCTTTATCCCAGGGTCTATGAATATCGAACCAGCGACCCGTGCATTTCTCCAAGACATAAAATTTACAGATAAATCAAACTTACTTTATTCATACTTTTACGAAGGACCCTTCAGGTTAAATATTGGTCTGTGGAGGTTCAGTGCGAGAAGTGACTGTTAAAGCTGATGCCTGTTAAAAGGGAAAGCCTTTTTGGCAAATCCCTAATCCTCTTTATCAGGGAAATCGCAGGGGCAGTTTGTGGGTGGAGGGGGTTAGTACCCTCTTGCCCCAAAAACAGACAATTCTGATGGCTAAAGCCCCTGCTTATGAACATAAAAAGATCCCTTTGTGTTTCTTTTAAGCTTTCAGGACCAAGATTGTAAACCCCAAATCCCTGCCCCAGATCTGCAAATTCACCAGGTACAGTGGCAAGCCCTCCTCGCAATGAGGTTGCCCCTTCACTTGTAAAAGTGTGAAGGTATGTCTTTGGGGCCATCTGGTCACAGGACATTTCAGGTTCTTGGGTCACGAATGTTGTATCCAGGGACTTCAAACTAGAATTTCAGTCTCTGCCTTCACATTGCTATCAAGTAGCTCCTCTCTAAAGGTGTCATATGTTGCTAGAGGGAAAACAGTTCCAGGGTTTCTATTCCATACTTAACTGTACCTAAAGCAAAAATAGGCACCTGCCCAATTCTGCAGCTAAAGATTCTCAAGATATTTCTTTGGGTTCGAAAATTCCATATGGTGTCTACCCTCATAGGCATTGCTTCCCTCCACCTGAAGATTTTCAAACCTCTGTGCACATCAAGAATGCATACGTACACATTCCCATATTCCCAGCTTATTGGCTCTACCTTTGTTTTGCAGTGGGCACGCATTACCTTGTGGCCTTTCCCTTTTGCCTAGCCACTGCACCTTAGGTTTTCACCAAGCTGTTAAATTTTGCTTTTTGTTTGCTTCATTCCCAGTGTGTCTCCATAGTGGGATATTATGACGGCATTCTTCTGAGAGAACAGTCAGCACAGGCCCTATCAGCCAACGTCTTATAAAATGTCTAGACCAGGGGTCTCAAACAGGCAGCCCTCCATCTGTTGCGGAACTACAAGTCCCATCATGCCTCTGCCTATGGGAGTCATTCTTGTAACTGTCAGCCTTGTGATGCCTCATGGGAATTGTAGTTCTGCAGCAGCTGGATGGCCACCAGTTTGAGACCCCTGGTCTAGACCTTAAGTAGGTTTGGGTGGATCATAAATCTCTAGAAGTAAATTCTGGAATCCTCTCATCGATTGGGTTATTTTATCTAGGCCTGTTTCTATATCCAGCTCTGTCCAAATTTTTCCTTCCACAAGACAAACTCCAGTCTCTGTTCCTATGCGTGGACCCCATAGTCCAGAAGTCAACCAGATCTTCACTTTTGCATTTAAGTTTTAGACTTGATGGTGTTCTCTTTTGAGGTATTCCTATATGGCCAATATAATCCCAGACTGTTGAAACTCAAAATTTTAGTGGCATGGGAAAGGCGGGCTTATTCTCTGGACTGCCACATTTGCCTGACTTGGTTTGGCGGGTAAAGAGTCCGCAGCTGAAAGCAGAAAAATACTTGGCTTGAATCTCAGCCTGTCAGAGTCCTTGGTACCCTGGTGCATGGGACATGGTCTCTGAAGGAAGTTCATCTTCCAATCTGCGTTCTTGAAATCGGAGCAATTTGGTTGCCCCTACAGTGCCCGATCACTCGCCTTTTGATGTCATCCAATCAGGATTCAGTCGAACAACGCCACATCAGAGGCTTACATTAACAATCAGGAAGGAAACATAAGTGGTTTAAAGAGAAGCAATTCTAATTCTTGATGGAATGGAAAGTCAAATTCCAGCTCTCCATGATCTAGTTTTTCTGTTTCTAAAAACTGGTTTTCCACCCTGCTTCAGGGTTGTGGGCTGTAACGACTTGGCTGTTGAAATCCTTAGGCTCCATTCACACCTGGGGTTTGGGGGGACGCGTTTAATGCCAAAACTTCTTAATGGCACCCCAATCACGGTGCGATTTTGCCACAATAAATTGCAAAGCTTGTTGCTCAAAAAGGAGCAGGGGCTTCTTTTGGGTGACCGCCTCTCTCATTGCGGTTTGCTGTGATTGCAGCGCTATTTTTTGCGGGACAACCACGGCAAAATCGCACCGTGATTGTTGTACCATTAAGAAGTAATGACATTGCAAACGCGTTCCACCATGATTCTGCAATCACGGGCAGAATCGCCCAATTCTGTTCGTGATTCCAGAATGCCCAGGTGTAAATGGAGCCTTAGGGATAGAGGTTTTCTAGAATCGGTTATCTCTACATTGCTAAGGAGCGGTAAGTGTTTTTAAACAAGGTGAGTATAAAGGGGACAATGGGACACTTGACACTGTGCAAAGACACTATATCTTTTCCCTGCATGGGCAAGGTGGACATGTCTTTTTAATGAACAATGCATTCTAAAATCGCCATCTTGCACTTTCGCATAGTCCTTTTTTTTATTAAGATTTCATTGCGAATATTTTTATTTGCTAGACTTCTTGCAATTTAGAAATCCTTTTTTCGTTATTTTTATCTTGCTTTTTCTTTTGGCATAATTTGTTTCAGACATCAAGGTGATGATGAGCGTGATCGAAACCCTTCAGAAGAGGATGATGAGGAGAAGCCAGGAAAGAGGGTGATGGGACCAAGGAAGAAGTTTTACTGGGATGAAACTCTTAGGTAATGTTAATGTATTTTAATGGTGATCTTAATGCAAACTGCATGCATTTTAAGCTGCATAGCAGCATTGATACAGAAAGCACCTATTATGAGTTCAGGTCATTCAGGGGTCAGGAAGATTAAGTTAAAGTTCAAATAAAATCCAGGAGTGGGGTGAAATACATGGGGAAAATTATAACAGTTTTTAGTAATCTTGGATCAGAGGTAAGACTGAAAACAATGACAATTTTTTTTTAAGAACACTAAGCTATGAATTTTAAGTTAAAGTGGATGTAAACCCTCTCCTATACCCAGTGATGTGAACAGCCTCAGATGATACACAGGGATGAAACAAATTCTTGGCTTGCACTGTGTGACAGCTGATTGGAGGAAAGGCACCCCCCCTCCACATAGGCAAAGGAAGGAATAAATGTGCAGAGCTGTGCTGTGACAAGACAAGCTCTCTGCTATCCTATTTATAGTACCCGACCGACACAAATTTCAGGCTGGTTTTATCTGGGTTGTCGGAGAACTTGTCAGAAGTTATCCTGATGACGGAGGAACGAAACAGCAGAAAGACATGGGAGTTAGGGCTTTGGAGAGAGATAAGTAATCACTACAGATATATGTGCCTAGCCACTTGCCGACCGTGGGACATCCTAGGAGTCCTGGTTTTGTGGGGGTATATATGAATGATGCCTGCAGCTAGAGGCATCATTCATATATTGCCGTTTTCAGCCGGCGATTCCCTACACCATAAGAACGATCATAGTGGGGGGTCAGCAGCTTGATCGTTCTTACAGGCAACGAGAGGGGACGCCCCCCCTCACGCCGCCCTCCGGTGCTTCTACCAACTCACCGCTGAGATTGGTCTGAGACTGAGTCTGAGAATGGATCCGCCGGCCCCGGATGTCAACCATAGAGATTTCTGGTGGACCAGATGGTCCCCGGAGTCTCTATGATTGTCGGAAGCCGGGCGCGATGTTATGACGTCACGCCTAGCCTCTGCATTCAAAAAGACGACGCCACCTCGGCTGGGAAGCCGTGATCGTTGTTTGTTTTTTTGGGGGGTTTTTTAGGCTTCCCAGCCTAGAGGTGAGATGTGGGGTCTTAATGACCCCATATCTCACTGTAAAGAGGTCCGATCATGCCATATTCCTATTACAAAGGATGTTTACATTCCTTGAAATAGGAATAAAAGTAATCAAAATTTTTTTTTTTTTAAAGTGCTCCTGTCCCTGTGTGCTCGCACGCAGAAGCGAACGCATACGTAAGTCCCGCCCACATATGAAAATGGTGTTGAAACCACACATGTGAGGTGTCGCCGGGAACGTTAGAGTGAGAGCAATAATTCTGGCCCTAGACCGCCTCTGTAATTCAAAACATGTACCCAGTAAAAAATTTTAAAGCATCGCCTATGGGGATTTTTAAGTACCGAAGTTTGCCACCATTCCATGAGCGTGTGCAATTTTGAAGCGTGACATGTTAGGTTTCTATTTACTCGGCGTAACTTCATCTTTCACATTATGCAAAAAATTTGGGCTAACTTTACTGTTTTGTTTTTTTTTAACCACTTTTTAACCAGCCTCGTTTTGGATTTTAGGGGTTCACATGTTTTAAACAGGTTTTTTTGCTAGAAAATTACTTAGAACCCCCAAACATTATATATTTTTTTTTCTAACACCCTAGAGAATAAAATGGCAGTCAATGCAATACTTTTTTTGCACCGTATTTGCGCAGCGGTCTTATAAGCGCACTTTTTTTGTGGAAAAAATTCACTTTTTGAATAAAAAAATAAGACAACAGTAAAGTTAGCCCAATTTTTTTAAATATTGTGAAATATAATGTTACGCCGAGTAAATTGATACCCAACATGTCACGCTTCAAAATTGCGCCCGCTCGTGGACATAGGCGACATTTAAAAAATTCTACAGGTTGCATGTTTTGCGTTAGAGGAGGTGTAGGGCTAGAATTAGTGCTCTCGCTCTACCGGTCACGGCGATACCTCACATGTGTGGTTTGACCACCGTTTTCATATGCGGGCGCTACTCACGTATGCGTTCGCTTCTGCACGCGAGCTTGTCAGGACAGGGGGTTTTTTCATTTTTTTTATTATTTATTTTACATGATTTTCTTTATTTTTACACTGTTTAAAAAAAAAAAATGTGTCACTTTTATTCCTATTACAGGGAATGTAAACATCCCTTGTAATAGAAAAAAGCATGACAGGACCTCTTAAATATGAGATCTGGGGTCAAAAAGACCTCAGATCTCATATTTACATTAAAACGCAATTAAAAAAAAAGTCATTTAAAAAAATGACATTGAAAAAAATGTGCCTTTAAGACGTATGGGCGGAAGTGTAGTTTTGACGTCGCTTCCGCCCAGCAGTGTCATGGAGACAAGTGGGCGCCATCTTGGCCTCACTCGTCTCCAGGCACACAAGGGAGACAGACGCGATCGCCTCCGCCGCTACCGATGGCTCCGGTAAGTGGCAGAGGGCACCGGATCGCGGCAGAAGGCCCCTCCCGCCACTGATAAAAATGATCTTGCGGCGAATCCGCCGCAGAGACCACTTTTATCTGAAAGCCGACCGCCGCACGAAAACGGGGGATACCGGGGTTATGGCAGTTAGCTGCTGCCATAACAACGATATCCGCCGGCAAACTTTGGACGTACATCGGCGTGCGGCGGTCGGCAAGTGGTTAAAGCATGAAACTTTTTTTTTTTTTTTTTTTAAACGCATTTGAAAAATTGCTGCGCAAATACTGTGCAAGATAAAAAGTTCCAATGTGACATATATAATGTTTGGGGGTTCTGCGTAATTTTCTAGCAAAAAAATGATGATTTTTACATGTAGGAGCGAAGTTTCAGAATTGGCCGGGTTGGTAAGTGGCTAGGTTAAATTTCATGAATCAGGTTTACATCCATTTTAACCTGGACCCCGGTTTAAAGCGGAGTTCCAGTCATATTTTTGTTTATTAAAAGTCAGCAGCTACAAAAAGTGTAGCTGCTGACTTTTAATAAACAGCCACTCACCTGTTCCGCAGTCCAGCGGTGTGCTCACCTGCACTGTGTTCTCCCCGTGTCCTCGGCGGCGCTGGCATCTCTACTATGGGCATCCGGCTGTGACAGCTTGCCGCTTCCCAGCCGGGTGCCCACTGCGCATGGGAGAGTGGTGCCGCGCTCTGTGACTGGTCCCGAAGTCTTCTAGAACCTGTCATATGTCCCAGAAGACTTCGGGAGGGAGAACTTCCATTTCCGATCGCCTAGGCGGAACGGAAGTGGGAGCAGGTACCTGTCAAAATTCGGGTATCTGTTCCCCTCCTCCTCCCCAAAAGCTCAGTTTCACAAACAGGAGCCAGGGAGGAGGCCTTAAAGTGGAAGTGCCACTTTTGGCAACTCAGAAAAGTGAGGCTGTAGTAACAAAGTGAAACAAAGGGGCTTATTTAAAAACCAGCAGTATATGGCACACAAAAAATGAACATTGTCCACGGTATATTTATAAAACAACAATATGCTTTACAAATGTGCCTTGTACTTTCCAAGCATCAGGACTCTTAAGCCAGTGGAGCTTAATAAAAAAAAATTAAAAAAAGAGCTTGCTTATGTGACTTTGACGTGTCGCATGATCAGGCTTTCCTCACTGCTATACAAAGCTCAATGGAGCAGAGAGAACTCCTTATACCTGTGCTGGCCTGATTTCTCTATCATCCGTTGAGGGATACAGCTTTGATCAGCAGCTCAGGGTTATACTGACACCATAGTAGAAATGGGCACTAGGCACATAAGCACCAGTTCTCCTCACTGCTCCCATTTTGCTCAGCAATGTCTTTTTGTTTAAAGTCTGAATTTATTACATATTTTCATATGAATAAGATAAAGCATGGAAATAGAATACTGAGCAAATCAAACTTGTAACACTATTACAACAAGTAAAAAAAAAATCCCATCACTTACTGTATAGTCAAAATTACTACATCTAAAGGTCTGAGAACAGAGCTGTCTCCACATAGAAGCACATATGGGTAAATTGCAAGGCCAGTCTATGCGGGACAGTTAAAATTAAAAGAAAATGGACAAAGGGTTAAAAGCTATAGGAAAGGAAGAAAATGGCAACACAGCACCAAGAGGATATTATAATACTAAGGAAGGTGATTTATTCCACCTCAATGTACTTTAAGGAGATCTTTCAACTCTTGAGAAAGTCTAAAGACCTTCCCGGTAGCCAAGTTTGGTGATTGTTATATGTGCCTAGTTCACGTGCATTGAGAGTATCCATGCGCTCAATGTGCTCCATCTCAGAAACCCATTCCAAAAGAATTGGAGCCTGCGTTGATTTCCAGTGGCACATGCCACTACCCGGGCCTTTGTTAAAAATGCTGTAATATGTCTTTTTTAATATGTTTGAGAGAGCCAGGAATAATAGAGAGCAGTGCGATCTGGGGAGAGTTTGGTATAGTTGCATCAGTGTTTTTCACATATGCCTCCAAGATCAAGGTCCAAGCCCAACAAAGGTCAATCAGGGTACCCCTAACTCAGCTGACAACCCCAGTAGACATCCGTCACAGACGGATAGAGACCATGAAGAAACATTGGGCTCCTGTACCTGAAGTGGAAGGAAAATGATGATAAATGGTTTTCAACTTTATTTTTATAAATATCCGAAAAGTGTGGTGTGCATTTGTATTCAGCCCCCTTTTACTCTGATACCCCTGACTAAAATCTAATGGAACCAATTGCCTTTAGATGTCACCTAATTAGTAAATAAAGTCCATCTCTGTGTAATTTAAGCTCTGTATAAATACAGATACTCTGTGAAACCCTCATAGGTTTGTTACAAAACCTTAGTGAACAAACATCATCATGAAGGCCAAGGAACACACCAGACAGGTTAGGGATAAAGTTGTGGAGAAATTTAAAGAAGGGTTAGGTTATAAAAAAAATATCCCAAGCTTTGAACATCTCACAGAGCACTGTTCAATCCATCATGTGAAAATGGAAAGCGCATGGTACAACTGCAAACCTACCAAAACATGGCCGTCCACCTAAACTGACAGGCCGGGCAAGGAGAGCATTAATCAGAGAAGCAACCAAGAGGCCCATGGTAACTCTGGAGGAGCTGCAGAGATCCACAGCTCAGGTGGGAGAATCTGTCCACAGGACAACTTTTAGTCGTGCATTCCCCAAATCTGGCCTTTATGGAAGATTGGCAAGAAGAAAGCCATTGTTGAAAGGAAGCCATAAGAAGTCCTGTTTGCAGTTTGCAAGAAGCCATGTAGAGGACACAGCAAACATGTGGAAGAAGGTGCTCTGGTCAGATGGTACCAAAATGTGGTGGAAAACGAACACTGCACATCATCCTGATCACACCATCCCCACTGTGAAACATGGTGGTGGCAGGATCATGTTGTGAGGATGCTTTTGCTCAGCAGGGACAGGGAAGCTGGTCAGAGTTGATGGGAAGATGGATGGAGCCAAATACCGGGCAATCTTAAAAGAAAACCTGTTAGTCTGCAAAAGACTTGAGACTTTGCCAGGTAATTCCTTGTGGAATCCAGCCAGCCATTCATTGTTTCGCATCACTCTAAAGATTTTCTGATCTCTGAGGACATCAAGGATGCTTACTTGATCATCCTAGTCTTTCTAGCACATTGATGCTACCTACGTTTTGTTGTAGGCACACAATGTTACCAAATTGCTGCCCGTCCACTACCCCCCCCCCTGTCTTCACCAAGGTGCTAACCCCCTGTTCTTCCTCTGTTTCACTCTCAGGATATCCCCATTGACCTGCTGAGAGAACAGTCGGCTAGTGCTGACTGTGTAGAGATTGGAAAGGATCCGTAATCTCAAGATATCAGCACTGGTTGTAACTTCACTTGGGCCTAATACAAGATATGACGCTTCCCCCAAAGAAACTCCAGTCTTGCCACTACCATGTTTGAACTCTTTGGTCTAGGAGCCATCCAGCCATTAGCTTTTTCATGAGGGTTCTGGGCCTCATGGTGGCCTCCTTCATGCCCATTTTTACTCCAGACCATTGCAAATAAGCATTCTGGCAGCGTGGGACAAGCACGCCGAGTATATAGATTGTTCCACACACCTGACCAGCTCCTCCTGGTGTGGCAGATGAAATCCCAGAAGTCCTCCTTCCCAATGGTCTGGAAAATGGTCACGACAAATGCTAGCCTGTCAGGCTGGACCGGTGTCTTGGAGACCCTGTTTGTACGGGGAATTTTGTCTTCAGTAGAAACTCCATAACTCATCAATATTCTGAAGCTCAGGGTAATTTGACTGTTTTTTCATGGCTGGATTCCTCAGCTTACATCCACCATCAAGGAGTTGCATCTTGCAGCTCAATAAGAAGCTAATTTGATTCTGGCTTGGGCCAGGTTCAACAACAAACTGAACAGATTTGTCACCTGGACCAAAAACCCTCGGGCCTTTGTAGTGAATACTCTGGTGACTTTGTGGGATCAGTTGGCAGCCTTGACTAGTAACAAACCCTTTCTTCATTACACAAGGACTAGTTTAAGAGGCCCAAGTTCTCTTTTCTTCCTTTCAACTTATCCTATCTCTACCCTGTGCCTAAATATCTGAAGGATATTTCCCCCCATTGTATGGATATGTTATGTGCTATTGGAGTTTATCTTTCAGCTTTGCCCCCTTCTCGGCTGTCCTGTTTTGTATTCCTGAAGGCCCCTGTAGCAGTCAGCCAGCTTGTTTCCTAATTTTTTGGTCAAGGGCTGGTTTACATGTTCATTAAATTTTACCAGAAGAACTTTAATGACTCAGCGGCCCATGGTTGAAAGAAAATTGCGTAATATATGGTCAGCCTTAGTCAAAGAGAGCTTGACTCATTTCCTAGCTGGAGGACATCCAGAATCATCTACAGCAGGGATATGCAATTAGCGGACCTCCAGCTGTTGCAAAACTACAAGTCCCATCATGCCTCTGCCTCTGGGTGTCATGTTTGTGGCTGTCAGAGTCTTGCTATGCCTCATGGGACTAGTAGTTCTGCAACAGCTGGAGGTCCACTAATTGCATATCCCTGATCTACAGCTTTCCTCCCAGCCCTATTGTCCCTGGTTAACTCTTTTCATTTATTGAATTTCAGTTCTTTCAATCATCAAGGCTCAGCATCACATGTAGGTGTTACCAAAGATTACTTTTTCAGAAAGATTGTACAGCACCCACACCCTGCAGGCAGCTCCAACCAGCCGTGCACTGCCTGCATTGCATAGAGAAGCACAAAGACCCATTGATGTCCCTGTGTGCAAAATATGTTTTATAATGAAAACCGTTTTATTTATTTATTTTTAATTTTTAAGCTCTTGAAAAACTCCAAGAACAGTAAAAAGTCCCTGCAGCCTCTCTTCCCCTACACTTCAGTGATCTAATGCCCTCTGACAGCATAAAACTGATGTATTGGATGTGAAGTTGCCGAGGAGCAGTCCACTGGTGGAGCATGGGGGTAGAGGGTTGGGAAGTGAAAGTATTTTCCTATCCCCTAGACTTAAACGAGCAGTTTAAACACAGCCCCACTGCAAGGTAGGACTCAGTTTTCCTGGTGTTAGACTTTAATAATTTCATTTAGTATATTGACAGAAAAAGGGTTAAAGAATATAAACTATACTTATATTAGCATTTTTTCTAACTGCTATGCTAACTTAAAGGATAAGTTCACCTTTGGGAACATGTTACATGCTCCACCATTTTTAGGGTGGAATATGTAACATGTTTCCACAGCTGCAGCCTCTCCCCGACCCACTGCCTCTAGTGACAGCAAGCTGGGGATCCTTCTTCCAAACTTGCTGTCACAATTTAAAGAAAAACGCTGCTCCACTGACCCAACTGCGTCCAGGGGCGGACTGACCATTCGGGCATATCGGGCACTGTCCGAGGGCCCGGCGGCCAGCAGGGGGCCCGCCCCTGACTGTTGCCAAACATCCGGAGCGGACACAGAGAGAGAGCTCTGCTGTCTGTCAGCATATACCCCCGATCTGCAGGTTTCCCGGATACTGCACGTACCCTGCTGACATTTCTCTTCCTCCAGCACTACTTTGGGCATTATTATAAGAGCTGTGAGTACCCCCGCTCTCACACCAATCCAGACTGTCATTGTCTCTTGTAGCCCTGCAGCCGCAGCACAGATGCCTCTGTGATCTTTTCTGCGCTCCCCCCCCCCCCTCCTCTCCCTGTGATTGATGAAGGAGGTGAAGTCCGTTCCGGCCAGCTACTATCTCTTCTGGTCTCTCGGGAGTCCCAGCCACTGCACGTTTCTCTGTGTTCCTTCCCGTGATCTCCCCCTCCTCTTCTCAGGCTTGATAAGAGGTCACTGCACTGGATCCTTCTCAGCATTCCAGCCAGCACATCTCCCACCCCTGTGTTCTGTGAATCTTCCTGAGCTGAGCTCCCTCAAACACCACAATAGGATTGGGATGGGGGGGGACATTAAGAGCACCTGTCTTTGCTCAGCAATAGCTGTAGGTGAGCAGCAGGTACATCTGGCTCCCTTGCTGGCCTGGCCACATGAGGAAAGGAGAGGAGAACTAATAACCAGGTTCTGTAAAAGGGACATCTACATTGATATGTGCAGTCCCAACAGTGCCCACCAATGTTGCCAATCAGTGCCCTTCAGTGCTCGCAATCAGTGCCACCTACCAGTGCCTCCTCGTCAGTGCTGCCTCATCAGTGGAGCCTATCACTGCCACCCATAAATGGCTTTTGCTCTTTTTTTTTTTTTTTAAGTGCCCATCAGTGCCTCCTCATCAGTGCAGCTTCATCAGCACAAATCAGTGAAAGTGAAAAATTACCTGTTTGCTAAATTCTATAGCAAACTATGAAAAAAATGCTGGTCTTTTTTTCATTTAGTACTAAAAAATAAAAACCCAGCGGTGATTAAATACCACCAAAAGAAAGCTATATTTGTGCGAAAAAAATGATAGAAATTTCATATGAGTACAGTGTTACATGACCACGTAATTGTCATTCAAAGTGTGACAGCGCTAAGAGCTGAAAATTGGCCTGGGCAAGAAGGGGATAAAAGTACTCAGTAGGCAAGTGGTTAAATAGGGGCACCCTGGAGGAGCAGAACATAAGGGGGCACTCTACAGGAGGATGTAAGGGGGCACTCTGAAGATACTAACTCCTCCAGAGGTTCCCTTAGTGCTTCTAAAGTGCCCCCTTATTTCCTCCAGCGTGCCCCTTGCTTTCCTTTACTACTGGCACCAGCTGCAGGTGTTTGTGTTTTCTATGCTTCAGTTCATGAATGGGCAGGAGCCTCTGTCTTCTGTTTATTCATTTGGAGTGCAGCTAAGGCTACAGAGAAAGGGACTGTGGATTTGTCCTCAGTCCCTTTCTCTGTCTCATAAGACTTGGGGGGTCTATTTAGACCCCTGATACTTCATTAAAGCACCCCCCCCCCCTACAACAGCATTGTGAAAAGAATGTAAAAAAACATATTAACATTTAATTGAACATTAAAATAAAATAAAAATTATAAAAAAAAAAAAAATGTAGAAAATCAGACTAAAATTTCTAATTAGATTAAAAAGCCACACTAAATACGCAGCATAGTTTAGCACGCTATGCACACCGCAGGTCATGTTAATGTTGTGTCATAAAGATGGCTGCTGCATGGTGGCCATCTTTAACAGCTTTAGATTCGTGCTATAGCCGAATGACTGCTACAGCACAGACCTACTTTGCTGGGAGGATGTCTATTGGGCTCGAGAGGCCTGCACGCCCCGCTCTGTGATCAGCGAGTCTATGAGATTCGCTGGATCACAGATCGAAGTAATGGGTCGATCCCGACCCCTTACCACATGATCAGCTTTCAGCCAGTGACAGCTGATCATGTGATGTAAACAGAGCCGGTAATCGGCTATTTTTTATCCTCATGCTGACAGCGCGAGGAGAAAAAAAAAGCAGATCACCAGCAGCTGTCAGAGGGACATCGGTCCCGATCAAGGAGAGCAGCCGCCAGCTCATCTGTGCTCACCTGTGCCACCTACCAGTGCCCACCAGCGCCACCTATCAGTGCCCACAGTGCCACCCATCAGTTGCCACAGTGCCACCTCTCAATGTCACCAATCAGTGCCTCATCAACAGTGCTTCCCATCAGTGTCACCTACCAGTGCCCACCAGTGCCACCTATCAGTGCCATCTATCAGTGGTACCTATCAATAACACCTATCAGTGCCACCTTATCTGTGCCCATCAGTACTGCATTATCTGTGCATATTAGTGGCGCCTTATCTGTGCATACCTGTGCCGCCTTATCTGTGTATATCAGTGCAACCTATCAGTGCCCACCAGTGTCGCCTCATCAGGGCATATCAATGAAGGAGAAAAATTACCTGTTTGCAAAATTTTATAACAAACTATGAAACTTTTTTTTTTTTTTTTAATTGTCCATCTTTTTTTTGTTTGTTTAGCAAAAAAATAACCACAGTGGTGATTAAATACCACCAAAAGAAAGCTCTATTTTTGTGAAAAAAATTATAAAATTGTATTTGGGTACAGTGTTGTATGACCGTGCAATTGTCATTCAAAGAGTGACAGCGCTGAAAGCTGAAAATTGGTCTGGGCAGGAGGGAGGTTTAAGTGCCCAGTAAGCAAGTGGTTAAACCTGGGGGCCCCACGATCTCCTATTGCCCGGGGGCCCCATGAGTTGTCAGTCCGCCCCTGACTGCATCATTCATTGACAGAGTTCTGTGATTGAGTTAACTACAATTACCGACAGCCACAAAAGCTTGTAGTTCTCAATGAATTACCAGGGCACTATTGAGCGCACTAGGTAGGTAGTTGTGCCTTCCTGTCATTGTGTAACCGCCTGCTTGTACGAGGTATGAGCAGACAGCTTACACAGTTTGCAGGAGTCCTGCATTACACACGCGATCTGCTGATCGCGGTTGCAATGCTTTCAAGGTTCCTAGTAAAAGAAAAAAAGAATAATAAATACACATTTTTTTATTTGCAAAAAGGGTGCAATTATTTATTTTATATATACATGAACTTCTCCTTTAACTGATATTTAAAATGAGGTCTTGTCTCACTGTATTACTCATTTTATATAGGAACCTCCTTTGTAACCTAGTGAAGATTAAACTGGGATGCTATGAACTTGAGCCCAGTAAAAGTCAGTCAGCAGAAGATTATCTAAAAAACTTCATGGAAACAGAAGTAAAACCTTTATGGCCTAAAGGCTGGATGCAATCCAGGTAACGCCATCTGTGCTATGGCGAAGACAAATTCACTGTATTTTTATTCTGTAATGAAAGTTAGTAATTTTTTTTTAACTCCTTATTTTCTTCATAGAATGTTGTTTAAGGAAAGCCGCAGTGTGCATAATCACCTCACATCAGCTCCGTGAGTACATACCATTCTAACTTCTTGTGAATAGTGTGCCTTGTTTTCATTAAAGGGAATAAAGATCACCAACCTCCTCTTTCACATTATGCAAAAATATTGGGCTAACTTTACTGTTTCGGTTTTATATTTCATTTATTGAAGTGTATTTTTTCCCAAAAAAATGCACTTGAAAGACCACTGCGCAAATACAGTGTAACATAAAATATTGCAACAACAGCCATTTTATTCTCTAGGATCTCTGCTAAAAATATATATATATATATATATATATATATATATATATATATATATATATATATATATATATAATGTTTGGGGGTTCTAAGTAATTTTCTAGCAAAAAAATACTGTTTTTAACCACTTCAGCCCCGGAAGGATTTACCCCCTTCCTGACTAGAGCACTTTTTGCGATACGGCACTGCGTCGTTTTAACTGACAATTGCGCGGTCGTGCGACGTTACACCCAAACAAAATTGACGTCCTTTTTTTCCCACAAATAGAGCTTTCTTTTGGTGGTATTTGAAAACTTCTGCGGATTTTATTTTTTGCGCTTTAAATAAAAAAAGCGACAATTTTGAAAAAAAGCTATTTTTTTTACTTTTTGCTATAATAAATATCCCGAAAAAATATATAAAAAAAAAATTCTTTCTCAGTTTAGGCCGATATGTATTCTTCTACATATTTTTGGTAAAAAAAATTGCAATAAGCGTATATTGATTGGTTTGCGCAAAAGTTATAGCGTCTACAAAATAGGGGATAAATTTATGGCATTTTTATTATTGATTTTGTTTTATTAGTAATGGCGGCGATCTGCGATTTTTATTGTGACTGCGACATTATGGTGGACACATCGGACACTTTTGACACTATTTTGGGACCATTGTCATTTATGCAGCTATCAGTGCTATAAAAATGCACTGATTACTGTGTAAATTACACTGGCAGGGAGACAGGATGACAGGGAGCAGTAGATCTCTGTCATGTTGCTAGGCAGAACAGAGAAATGCCCCTTTACATAGGCATCTCCCCGTTCTGCCGCTCCGTGACACGATCGCGGGCCCCCGGCGGACAAAGAGTGGGCACGCTCACGAAGTACGCAGCGGGTGCGTGCCCGCCCACTATGCTGCGATTTAATGGGGACGTACCCATCGTGTGCTGATCGGCAATGGGTTAACTTGTAAGCAATAAGTGTCAGAAAAAAGCTTAGTCTTTAAGTGGTTAAACTGACCTCATTTGCAACCCGAAATTCATTCCTTTGATCTAAAAGAACCAAATGATGCAATGTTTATTTTTTTTTTCCTCTCAGCGCTGAGCAATGTTGTGATAAAATTTGCTGGCCTCAGCTCTGAGCAGAGAACGGCTCTGCACTTGTTACATGAATCGTGGAGATGCCGGATTAGTATCGTGAGGGGGGTTGAATCGAGATCATGTTTTTTTAATGATTAATCATGCAGCTCTAATATTTATGTATATTAACATGATACATGTTGTCAAATGTTTATACTGAAATATTAACAATATTATATTTATGGAAGTATGCAAAAATCTATGGTTGAGGAGATTTTCACGTCTTTCCACAAATGAACCAAATAATTCCAATTTGTTTATTCATGCTAGTTTGAAGACAAAAATTAATACAGCGATGTGCCAATATATATACAGTGGGGACGCAAAGTATTCAGACCCCCTTTAAATTTTTCACTCTTTGTTATATTGCAGACATTTGCTAAAATCATTTAAGTTCATTTTTTTTCCTCATTAATGTACGCACAGCACCCCATATTGACAGAAAAACACAGAATTGTTGACATTTTTGCAGATTTATTAAAAAAAGAAAAACTGAAATATCACATGGTCCTAAGTATTCAGACCCTTTGCTGTGACACTCATATATTTAACTCAGGTGCTGTCCATTTCTTCTGATCATCCTTGAGATGGTTCTACACCTTCATTTGAGTCCAGCTGTGTTTGATTATACTGCTTGGACTTGATTAGGAAAGCCACACGCCTGTCTATATAAGACCTTACAGCTCACAGTGCATGTCAGAGCAAATGAGAATCATGAGGTCAAAGGAACTGCCTGGAGAGCTCAGAGACAGAATTGTGGCAAGGCACAGATCTGGCCAAGGTTACAAAAAAATTTCTGCTGCACTTAAAGTTCCTAAGAGCACAATGGCCTCCATAATCCTTAAATGGAAGACGTTTGGGACGACCAGAACCCTTCCTACAGCTGGACATCCGGCCAAACTGAGCTATTGGGGGAGAAGAGCCTTGGTGAGAGAGGTAAATAAGAGCCCAAAGATCACTGTGGCTGAGCTCCAGAGATGGAGATGGGAGAAGGTTGTAGAAAGTCAACCATCACTGCAGCCCTCCACCAGTCGGGGCTTTAGGGTAGAGTGGCCCGACGGAAGCCTCTCCTCAGTGCAAGACACATGAAAGCCCGCATGGAGTTTGCTAAAAAAAAACACCTGAAGGACTCCAAGATGGTGAGAAATAAGATTGTCTGGTCTGATGAGACCAAGATAGAACTTTTTGGCCTTAATTCTAAGCAGTATGTGTGGAGAAAACCACATCATCTGTCCCAACAGTGAAGCATGGTGGTGGCAGCATCATGCTGTGGGGGTGTTTTTCAGCTGCAGGGACAGGACAACTGGTTGCAGTCAAAGGAAAGATGAATGCGGCCAAGTACAGGGATATCTAGGACGAAAACCTTCTCCAGAGTGCTCAGGACCTCAGACTGGGCCGAAGGTTTACCTTCCAACAAGACAATGACCCTAAGCACACAGCTAAAAGGAGTGGCTTACGCTTTGAAAAGTCTCCTAAAGCCACCTGACTAAATAATTTCAACCCAGAGCTCCTGCTGTGTTGCCCCAGGGCCTGCCAGCCAGACTTGACCCCCCTACCCTTACTCGTCTCTCACCTTCTTTCCTCTCCTCTGCTCCTCTCTCTTTCTCTTCTTTCCACTACTCTCTCCTTCCCATCCCTCTTATGATATAAACAGCAGACGTTGAAATTAACGAACAGTCGTTGTTTTGTAGCATGGTTTATATGTTACCCATGGGATTGAAACTGAACCAAACTGGTATACACTCATTCTTGTATACTCCGCTCCCTATATGTATAAGTGTGTGTACAGACAAATTGTTTTCTACCATGCTAATCGCTTTATACTATACTACGTTTTGCTAATGTTAAATGGCTTTGTATAACCTTGCAAACTTAATAAAAATATATTTGACTCTAAAAGGAGTGGCTTCACAACAACTCCGTGACTGTTCTTGAATGGCCCAGCCAGAGCACTGACTTAAACCCAATTGAGCATCTCTGGAGAGACCTAAAAATGGCTGTCCACCAACGTTTACCATCCAGCCTGACAGAACTGGAGAGGATCTGCAAGGAGGAGTGGCAGAGGGTCCCCAAATCCAGGTGTAAAAAACTTGTTGCATCTTTCCCAAAAATACTCATGGCTGTATTCGATCAAAAAGGTGCTTCTACTAAATACTGAGCAAAGGGTCTGAATACTTAGGACCATGTGATATTTCAGTTTTTCTTTTTAATAAATCTAAAAAAAGTCAACAATTCTGTGTTTTTCTGTCAATATGGGGTGCTGTGTGTACATTAACGAGGGAAAAAAATGAACTTAAATGATTTTAGCAAATGGCTGCAATATAACAACAAAGAGTGAAAAATTTAAGGAGGTCTGAATACTTTCCGTCCCCACTGTATATTTATTCACTAGAAATTCAGTGCAAAATAATATCAAATATAATTGGTGATACATATGATGAGAAATTTTACCACAAGCTCTTGTTACAAAATACCATGTCTCAACACTTCGTGACGGCTTAGTAAATAGCTTTCCGTGGCTTTACAGATTATGGAAACAAACTAGGTGTTGATTTTAACACATGTGATTTCTTCTCAAACAAATAGACCTTCAAGCTTACACGTTAAAAATGCACGGACAAAATGTTATACTGTGCACAGAGCTTGATAATTAAATCAAGACTTATTTATGGTAAAGTTAATTCTCTAATGCATTTTATGTTTAAATAGTTGACAACCCCCCACCGTCAAATAACTGCGGGGCGGTGCGGCTCTTGTTCTGGGACGACGTCATATCACGGCGTCCCAGAACAGCTGCTCTCACGCACCAATTGAGGCTGCGCCATGTTGCTAGGACACAGCGTGACCCCGTTCTTTGTAACGAGCCCCATCCGCGGCTCTTTAACCATGTGATCGGCTGTGTCCAATCACAGCCGGTCACATGTAAACACGGAGATGCCGGTAATCGGCGCTCCTCGCCTCACACTTGACAGTGTGTGGCGAGGAAAGCCGTTCGGGGACATCTACACATGTAATCAGGGCACTGATCATTAGTGCCCTGATTTCAATATAGTGCCCACAAGTGCCACCAATCAGTGCCCATTAGTGATGCCAGTCCAAGCTGGCTATCAGTGCTGCCCTTTACTGCTGTCGATCGATGCTCTTCAGTACCGCCTATCCGTGCTGCCTGTCCGTGCTGCCTATCAGTGCCCACCATTGCCACCTAACAGTGCCCATCAGTGCCTCCTCATCAGTGCCCATAAGTGCCACCTCATCAGTGCCCATCAGTGAAGGAGAAAAATTACTTGGTTACAAAATTTACTGACAAACTAAAAAAAAATGTGTTTTTCAACATTTTGGGTCTTTTTTTTGTAAAAAATAAAAAACCCAGCAGTGATTAAATACCACCAAAAGAAAGCTCTATTTTTGTTAAGAAAATGATAAAAAAATTGTTTGGGTACAGTCTAGCATGACCGTGCAATTGTCATTCAAAGTGCGACAGCGCTGAAAGCTGAAAAATGGCTTGGACAGGAAGTGGGTGTAAGTGCCCTGTTGGCAAGTGGTTAAACTAACCATTGATACGGACTTTGGAATTAGCTTTTGTGAAGCTATACAAAAATGTATATTTCTCTTATAATTGGAATAAAATTATGTCATGCTACAGGTAGAAATAACACAACTCCAATGTCACAAAGTTTAAAAGGTTTAGTAATGTATATGCTAAATCAATACCAAAAGATAAAATAGAAAATTAATACTTTACTGGAGATCTAAGAAACTTTTTTTTTTTAGAGATATTAGCTGGGTATCCCTAAAGGAGATCTCTACAATTCCTACATTTTTCGTTCTGTTTTTCTCCTGCTCTCTCACTGTTTAGTAATGTATATGCTAAATCAATACCAAAAGATAAAATAGAAAATTAATACTTTACTGGAGATCTAAGAAACTTTTTTTTTTTAGAGATATTAGCTGGGCATCCCCAAAGGAGATCTCTACAATTCCTACATTTTTCGTTCTGTTTTTCTCCTGCTCTCTCACTGTTTCCGTCTCCAGCTCTCAAGATTTCCTTCCTCCCACTGTCATGTGTATCCAATCTATAGTCCCCCAGGAATGGGTGTGGAAATGCCTTTCACGTCATGGGTGACGTCAAACACATGTCATTTCCTGCCCAAAACCTATAGGGAAATTTTAGTGTCCTTACAGTAGGGGCAGTATAGGATAAAAAATTATATTGAAAGTTATTTTAACTTGTCAAAAATCAATTTCCATTCAGCCTTTAACTTAGGCTTAACAGAAAACTATAAAATATCTAGAGCTCTCTTATATGTCAAACTTGGTAGACTTTGCGGCGGGAACTCAGATATATGGTTTTTAAAATGTCCAATCCACATAAATAAGTTCCCCCTCACGTCTCTGGAGAATGAGATGTTTGTGGCTGGACCTACAATAACCATTATATACACGGTTTCACACCCAGAATTCCCATTCATTTAAAAATATTCATAATGTTATAAACATACTATCCTTATAAATAAAGATATACCAATATATTTCTATGAATATATCCAAACAACATATTATGAATATATAAAAAGTATTATTACAATACCTAAAACAAACAAACATATATGTAAATTATTCACTCAATTAGTATATAATCTCTCCAATATAATATCATAATAAGATAATGAGAACTATTGCTAATTCGTATACTTGCAGTAATTAATATAGATCATTTCAAAAACACAATTTGTTAATATGTCTCTTTCTCTATCCCTCAGTCAAAGAAAGAGGAAAAAAAATGTGTTTCTATCCAGTGTTATTTGAACCCTTGAAATTAACATTTTCTTTTCTAACATAAACATCAGCCTTCTTACAATACACATTAGCCCATGGCCCTTACCTTTAAGTGTCTGAGGCTCCTAATTTACAATCTGGGATTATGTGCATGGGGCCTTCCAGTCTCTTAAAGCGGATTTCCACCCATTTAAAAGTCAGCAGTTACAAAAAGTGTAGCTGCTGACTTTTGTTAATCAGACACTTACCTGTCCCACGGTCCAGCGATGCAGGCTGTCAGAGAACTCACACAGCAAGCACCCGTCTCCATGCAGCAGCTGCCAATCCTCGTTCTGCTAATACCAAGGTGCATGCACGGAACCATAGCCAGAGACAAATGAGATCCAGGGTGGGCATGCACAATGGCACCTCTATACGAATGCGCCTGCACGCTAACGTGCGTCCGCGAGTGCCAAAGCGCTAATATGCTAACGCGCATGCGCCAATGTGGCAAAGTGCTAATGTGCTAGCACGCATGTGCCAATGTGCTAAGTTGCTAATGCGCATGCACGTACGCTGGTGCGAATCCTGGCACACAGCACCCTATATAAACAGAGTCTGCCTAGCATCAGTGCTGGATTGTCTTCAGCTTGTTCCTGTGTTCCTGTTGTTACTCTGCCTGATTGACCTTGTTCCTGAAAACCCGGTTATCTTCTGACCATTCTCTTGGATCTCCCCTGCCTGCTGAACCTGCCTCTACTTGAAATACTGACCTTGGCTTGAACTTATGATTACGGCTCTGCCTCCTGATTCTGTACCCTGCTGCCCGTCTGTTGCCAACCCCTGCCTGTTCCTGACTACGGTTTGGCCTTCTGACTTGGTACCCCGCTGCCAGCCTGTTGCCGACTCCTGCCTGTTCCTGATTCTGCAGTTGATCCTGATCTGGCTCCCGCTGAACAAGTTTGGTGATCAATTGTAGGGAAGATGTGAAATTAAAATATGTGTGGCGCTAAGAATGTCCTTTATTGGGCAAGGCCAAACAGAATGATGTCTGAAGGGCGGAATGCACAACAAAAATTTAATGGGAATAAGTCCTATAAGGACCGTTGGTTGACACCAATAAAGCTGATAAATAATCAGAACCACAAGGTAGGCGGGTAAAAAATGTGGGTGAATCATATGAAAAATATAGTGACAACTGAAGTGAACCAGTGGACAAACTATTATAAGTGAGAGTAGACCTGCAAGAGAACAATGTAGGGAGAACCACAAATGAGGAGTAGTCGTCCTATAAGGACCGTTGGTTGGCACCAATAAAGCTGATAAATAATCCGGACCACAAGGTAGGCGGGTAAAAATGTGGGTGAATCATATGAAAAATATAGTGACAACTGAAGTGAACCAGTGGACAAACTATTATAAGTGAAAGTAGACACGCAAGAGAACAATGTAGGGAGAACCACAAATGAGGAGGAGTAGTTCTACGCTTAGGGACTAAAAATTGTGAGGGTTGTGCATGTCATATAGGTGTAATACACACATAAAAAAAATTAATATGTAGAAAGAAACAGTATTTGGAATGCTGAGCTGCTGATACTACAAAAGTCCATCCGGAACTCATATGCATATAAATATATGGTGACTCAAAGTCCAAATAATGGAATAAAAAACAATCAGCAGCTGCCGAAATCAATGTGAGAGGACCAGTGGATCAAAGGATGGCATCCACGGACTGCGGTGATAAACCTCTGTGTGAGAAATATAGGCATAAATACCCTTACCAGAGATGGTGGACTCCCAGTCAGCGACTTGGGAGTCAAACGGGCTTGTATTGAAATAAGAAGAGTGGCTCCTGTTTCTTAACGGCCAAAGATGATGGAGAGATGGCAGCCTTCACCGACTCAATCACTTGGATTTCACCGACATATCACTTCCAGGGTATAAGTGGTGGGTGCTTGTTAAAACTCCAACTTCCATAGATGAGATATCAATCCGACCAGCCTGTCTCACAGTATGCAATAAAAACAGGGGTTTATTTTGCACACATTAGCTGCAGAGCCACTTCACAGCACCCCGGTATTATCTGCAGTCCTGCATGATATGCATTATAATGGCTAGGCAGAGGGCCCTCTGCCTAGTCATTATAATGCATATCATGCAGGACTGCAGATAATACCGGGGTGCTGTGAAGTGGCTCTGCAGCTAATGTGTGCAAAATAAACCCCTGTTTTTATTGCATACTGTGAGACAGGCTGGTCGGATTGATATCTCATCTATGGAAGTTGGAGTTTTAACAAGCACCCACCACTTATACCCTGGAAGTGATATGTCGGTGAAATCCAAGTGATTGAGTCGGTGAAGGCTGCCATCTCTCCATCATCTTTGGCCGTTAAGAAACAGGAGCCACTCTTCTTATTTCAATACAAGCCCGTTTGACTCCCAAGTCGCTGACTGGGAGTCCACCATCTCTGGTAAGGGTATTTATGCCTATATTTCTCACACAGAGGTTTATCACCGCAGTCCGTGGATGCCATCCTTTGATCCACTGGTCCTCTCACATTGATTTCGGCAGCTGCTGATTGTTTTTTATTCCATTATTTGGACTTTGAGTCACCATATATTTATATGCATACGAGTTCCGGATGGACTTTTGTAGTATCAGCAGCTCAGCATTCCAAATACTGTTTCTTTCTACATATTAATTTTTTTTATGTGTGTATTACACCTATATGACATGCACAACCCTCACAATTTTTAGTCCCTAAGCGTAGAACTACTCCTCCTCATTTGTGGTTCTCCCTACATTGTTCTCTTGCGTGTCTACTTTCACTTATAATAGTTTGTCCACTGGTTCACTTCAGTTGTCACTATATTTTTCATATGATTCACCCACATTTTTACCCGCCTACCTTGTGGTCCGGATTATTTATCAGCTTTATTGGTGCCAACCAACGGTCCTTATAGGACTACTCCTCCTCATTTGTGGTTCTCCCTACATTGTTCTCTTGCAGGTCTACTCTCACTTATAATAGTTTGTCCACTGGTTCACTTCAGTTGTCACTATATTTTTCATATGATTCACCCACATTTTTTACCCGCCTACCTTGTGGTTCTGATTATTTATCAGCTTTATTGGTGTCAACCAACGGTCCTTATAGGACTTATTCCCATTAAATTTTTGTTGTGCATTCCGCCCTTCAGACATCATTCTGTTTGGCCTTGCCCAATAAAGGACATTCTTAGCGCCACACATATTTTAATTTCACATCTTCCCTACAATTTGTCTGATTGTGGTGTTGGCTGCTTTGCTCTCTAGTTGGCGCATTATTTTTATTTTGATTTTCGTAAGTTTGGTGATCAGTTTCCACATCTCCTCAGCAGAGGTTCCTATATCTCCAAGTTCCAGCCTCCTGCCTGCAGGCACCTGCACCCTTTCGTTGCCCTCGCACTCCCTGTACCCACCACCAGGGGTGCTTGGACCGGAACCGTGCAAGAGGCCACCCTTATCATTTCGGGCTCCGCTGTAAGGTACGTGACAGTACAATCCAGCCACATGGAGCCCGAAAGGGGGGCCTCACCCATGGAAGCACTGTGCCAACAGATCGCAGCTCTTACCCAGGCAGTCCAGGGCCTACAAGATGGCTATCGTCAACTTGAACAAAGAGTAGAGTCGCTATCTCCAGGCACCTCAGCACATCTGACAGCCACGGCACCTCCACCCTCTGCTCCTGCAACATCAGCATCAGTCCCCACAGTAGTGGTGTCACCTCCAGAACCTCGGGTCCCTACTCCTGAGAGATTCTCGGGAGATCGCAGCAAGTTCCGTGCCTTCAAGAATGCGTGCCAGTTATACTTCCTGCTACAACCACGCACCTTCTCTTTGGAAAGCACTAAAGTGGGGTTCATCGTCTCACTACTCCAGGGTGAACCCCAAACATGGGCTCACCGCTTAATGGAACAAGCCAGCCCTCTTTTGAATTCCATGGACTCTTTCCTGGATGAAATGGCTAAGTTGTATGATGACCCCCAGCGTACCACAACAGCGAAAGCCAGCCTTCACGCCCTCCAGCAGGGGCGCAGGCCGGTAGAGGACTATGTAACTGACTTTAAGCGGTGGAGTTCTGATACACAATGGAATGATGCCGCTCTCTGCTACCAGTTCCGTCTAGGACTCTCTGAAGCACTTAAGGATGAGCTGGCTCTAGTTGGGGTCCCCAGTGCTTTGGAAGATTTGATCCAATTATCCATCCAGATCGACCGTCGCTTAAGGGAACGAAGATCTGAGAGGACCAGCCAATTTAGTCCCATATGGATGCTGCTCAAAGTACCTAGCAGTCCATCTGTTCCTGCTTCCTCACTACCTACTGCCACTACTGAAGCCCCAGAGCCAATGCAGATAGGCCTGCTTCGCTCACCGCTGTCACCAGAGGAGAAGCAGCATCGTCGTCAGAATAACCTCTGTTTGTATTGTGGGGGAGCTGGCCACTATGCAAGCATGTGCCCCAACAAGACCCGTAAGTGTGACTCCCCTCCTTACGATTCTTGTGTATTGACTTTGACCAGATCTGCTCACATTGCTGTTCCTGTCTCACTACAGCTTCCAGAAGGGGCACTCCGGGTCCAGGCTATAATTGACTCAGGCGCCTGCAGCTGCTTCATCGACCATGCCTTCGTCCAGCAGCACAACATTCCTCTGCAACCCAAACAGCAACTCTCCATACAGCTAGCTGATGGGTCAGGCATCAAATCAGGACCTATTACCCATGAAACTCAACCTTTGTCCGTGGACATTTTTCCAGATCACCAAGAACTGTTATGCCTTGATGTCATCTCCTCCCCATTATTCCCGATCATTCTGGGAATGCCCTGGCTGCAAGCCTATAACCCCCAAATTAATTGGGTTACCGGCCAGGTGATTTTCCAGTCCTCCTACTGCCTCCAGAGCTGTCTCAAGTCCTCCCACCATGTAGTTCCAGTCATCGGCTGCTTGAAATCCGTATCTGAAACCCGGAAACTCGTCCCATCTGTATACCATGACTTCCTGGACGTGTTCGACAAACAGAAGGCAGATACCCTTCCCCCACACCGGGTTTATGATTGCCCAATTAACCTGTTGCCTGGGGCAGAAATCCCTTTTGGAAGGATCTTCCCTCTTTCAGAGCCTGAGCTCCTAGTCCTTAAAGAATACATCAACGAGAATCTTAGGAAAGGGTTCATTCGACACTCCTCTTCTCCAGCTGGCGCAGGAATATTTTTCGTCGAGAAAAAAGATTATTCCCTTCGCCCATGTGTAGACTACAGGGAATTGAATAGAATAACAGTCAAAAATCGCTATCCTCTTCCTCTGATCCCAGAGCTTTTTCAGAGACTCCGTTCTGCAAAAATATTTACAAAACTAGACTTACGAGGTGCCTACAACTTAATCAGAATCCGTGAGGGGGATGAATGGAAGACGGCTTTTCGGACACGTTTTGGTCACTTCGAATATCTTGTTATGCCATTCGAACTTTGTAACGCACCAGCCACTTTTCAGCATTTTGTTAATAACATCTTCAGGGACTTCCTAGACTTATTCATGATTGTTTATCTGGATGACATTCTGATATTTTCAATTTCTCTAGAATTACACCGTAGCCATGTGAAGCAAGTTCTCCACAGACTGAGACAGAACCGATTGTACGCTAAAGCCGAGAAATGTGAATTTGAACTTCAGACCATTCATTTTCTCGGCTTGGTAATATCAACTGGGGGTGTGGCAATGGACCCTCAGAAAGTCTCGGCTATAATGTCCTGGCCACCTCCAACCGACAAGAAAGGGGTACAACGTTTTATCGGGTTTTCCAATTTCTACAGAAAATTTATCAAAAATGTTTCTGGTATCATAGCACCTATTACACAACTCACAAAGAAACAAAACCGTTTCCAATGGACTGAGGCAGCTCAAGCTGCTTTCGACAAGCTAAAAGGACTATTTACCTCTGCTCCAGTATTAAAGCATCCTGATCCTGCTTTGCCGTACATCCTGGAAGTGGATGCTTCTGAGAGTGCTGTAGGGGCCATCCTGTCCCAGCGTCAAGGACGTAAGTCTTTAATGCATCCCGTGGCTTTCTTCTCCAAAAAACTAGGGTTATCGGAGAGAAATTATGATGTGGGGGACCGAGAACTGTTGGCAATAAAATCAGCCTTAGAGGAGTGGCGGTACCTCTTGGAGGGAGCAGCACACCCAATATTGATCTTCACGGATCATAAAAATTTAGAATATCTCAGAACTGTCAAACGCCTCAGACCCAGATAAGCGAGATGGGCTCTTTTTTTTTCACGCTTTAACTTCCATATCACTTACCGGCAAGGGTCCAAAAATGTCAAACCCGATGCGTTATCCCGCATGTTCACAGAAACCGAAGTTTCATCAGCTCCAGATACTATCCTGCAAGGTGGAAATTTTCTGTTAACCCAATCCGATTTTGTATCGCAGATCCATCAGGCATCCCTGAGAACTTCCTTACCTCCAGGCAGGAACCTGCAAGAAAGAGATGGGCTTTACTGGCAGGGAAATAAAATATTTGTACCACAGGACTTGCGCACTACCATCCTACAGGCCTGCCATGACTATCCTTTGGCGGGTCATTTCGGGGGACACAAGACTATGAACTTAGTTCAAAGACATTTCTGGTGGCCCAATCTAGCAATGGATTGCAGGGATTATGTTAGTTCTTGTTTAACCTCCCTCTAGAATAAAAACAGTAAAAACAAGGCTTGGGGGGTTACTAAGACCGCTGCCCATTCCTGAAAGACCATGGGATAAGATCGCAATGGATTTCATTGTTGAGCTTCCTCCTCCTGAAGGATTTTCGTCCATCTTTGTGGTAGTTGATCGTCTTTCTAAGATGGCACATTTTAGGCACATGAAGGGGACGACATCAGCAACAGAGACGGCCGGGGTGTTCATTAAAAAAATTGTTAGACTTCACGGAATTCCTGGTGACATTGTTTCTGATCGTGGGGGTACAGTTCACGTCAAAGTTTTGGAAAGCATTGTGTGAAGCCCTGGGTATCAAACTCAGTTTCTCCTCAGCCTACCACCCCCAGACCAATGGGCAGACTGAACGTACCAACCAAACTTTGGAGCAATATCTACGTTGTTTTTCCTCCTTCACCCAGGAAGATTGGGCCTCACTACTGCCCCTAGCAGAATTTGCATTCAATAATTCCACCCACTCTACCACAGACCAGTCACCCTTCTTTTCCAATTATGGGTTCCACCCCTCTTTTTTGCCAACACTGGTGCCGGACTCTCCTTTGCCAGCTGTCCAGGATAGACGAAACTTCCTTGTTACCAACAACCAGGTGTTGAGAGAAACCATCTCCAAGGCACAGGAAAATAGTAAAAGATTCTTTGATAAAAGAAGAAGGGGGGAACTGGACCTGAAAACTGGTGACCGTGTGTGGCTTTCAACAGCAAACCTGAAACTGACATGCCTTTCCAGGAAACTGGGACCCAGATACTTGGGACCCTTCCCAGTTAAGAGGAAGATTAATCCGGTAGCATTTGAACTCAAACTTCCTAACTCATTTAGGATCCACCCTGTGTTTCATGCTTCGCTACTGAAGCCTGACGTAGCGAATCCCTTTCCGGATCGTGAAGTGGGACCCCCAGAAGCTATAATGGTGGATGGAGAAGAAGAGTTTGAAGCCATCTTGGATTGTAGGAAACGACAGGGGCAGAACCAATACCTGATCAAGTGGAAAGGTTTTGGCCCGGAGGAAAATTCCTGGGAACCTGAGACCAATCTCCATGCTCAGAGACTGATACAGGCCTTTCATCGTTCCCACCCAGAGAAGATGGCTCAAATGGGCATCCGGAGGCTGCCCCTAAGGAGGGGGCAATGTCAGAGAACTCACACAGCAAGCACCCGTCTCCATGCAGCAGCTGCCAATCCTCGTTCTGCTAATGCCAAGGTGCATGCACGGAACCATAGTCAGAGACAAATGAGATCCAGGGTGGGCATGCACAATGGCACCTCTATGCGAATGCGCGCTAACGCGCGTCCGCGAGTGCCAAAGCGCTAATATGCTAACGCGCATGCGCCAATGTGCCTAAGTGCTAATGTGCTAACACGCATGTGCCAATGTGCTAAGTTGCTAATGCTCATGCGCGTACGCACCTACGCTGGCGCGAATCCTGGCACACAGCACCCTATATAAACAGAGTCTGCCTAGCAACAGTGCTGGATTGTCTTCAGCTTGTTCCTGTGTTCCTGTTGTTACTCTGCCTGATTGACCTTGTTCCTGAAAACCCGGCTATCTTCTGACCATTCTCTTGGATCTCCCCTGCCTGCTGAACCTGCCTCTACTTGAAATACTGACCTTGGCTTGAACTTATGATTACGGCTCTGCCTCCTGATTCTGTACCCTGCTGCCTGTCTGTTGCCAACCCCTGCCTGTTCCTGACTACGGTTTTGCCTTCTGACTTGGTACCCTGCTGCCAGCCTGTTGCCGACTCCTGCCTGTTCCTGATTCTGCAGTTGATCCTGATCTGGCTCCCGCTGAACAAGTTTGGTGATCAGTTTCCACATCTCCTCAGCAGAGGTTCCTATATCTCCAAGTTCCAGCCTCCTGCCTGCAGGCACCTGCACCCTTTCATTGCCCTCGCACCCCCTGTACCCACCACCAGGGGTGCTTGGACCGGAACCGTGCAAGAGGCCACCCTCATCATTTCGGGCTCCGCTGTAAGGTATGTGACACAGGCCCACGAAGCCTCGCTCCTCTCCCCCTCCTTCCCACAGCGCCAGCATTCTAACTGTTGGTGCCCGGCTGTGGCTTCACAGCCAGGCGCGCACTGCGCTGCACACTGTGAATGGCCGGGCAATCTTTTGGGACCTGTGACGTGTTCCAGAAGATTACAGGGAGGAAGGGGATGAGGTGAACTTCCGGCGCCACAGAGCCAGAGGAGGAAGGGTACCTGCTCCTCCCCCCAAAAAAAATGACATGCCAAATGTGGCATGTCAGGGCGTCACCATCACTTAAAGCGGAAGTTCCATTTTTGGGTGCAACTCTGCTTTAAGAAAAATCTCTGTCCACCAGTATGAACTAAATTTAACTTCTTAAGAAACAGCACAAAGATAGCTTCTGAATTGTTCATAAAATATGTATGAAAAATATATAATATGCATAGGCCTTAGGAATTAATTCTTTTTAACCCCAATAGTCCTGACAATGTTCATGTGTATTAACATAACACGTTATTATAATAACCATCATAGATCAACTGCTGCCTCGCTGATGTCTCGAATAAGCACAACTTTATAAACAGTCTTCTGCAGGGCATTACCTTTCACATAGCTGCCTGATTTCCCTCATAAATTTGTTTTGCTAACACGCTGCTGCCTCACTTTGATACACACGCATTATTTTCTTTACTATGCTCCCTGCACCCACAGTCACAATTACAAAAAAAAATGTGGCTGTGCGGGGCTTGGCCCACCTGGCTGCATCACTCATTCACAGAATTCTGTGAAGGGAGAACTACAGCTACCATCAGCCATTGCAGCTGACGGCTTGTAGTTATTGAACTACCAAGGCGCTGATGAGTGCTCTTGGTAGTTTATTGATGCTTCCTGTTGTTAAGTTACTTGCCTGCCTGTACGATGTACGGGCAGACAGCTACACTGACAGTCTCCAGTAGCCTGAGATTGCACCCGCAATCTGATGATCGCGGGTGCAACGCTTTACAGGTTCCAAAAAAATAAATAAACTTTTTTTTTTTTTTCCACCTGCAAAAAGATGTGAACCTGTTCTTTAACAACCACCATGAAACACGTGTTAATATGCTGCATATAGTGCTGATTTTGTGGATATAAAAACTGTGTGCCAATCTTTGTTGATCCTCCCTTCAATAAAACAAAGTTCACAGAGTTAACCCACCACACTCATTTAAAAAAAAAAAAAACATTCTTTCAGCCGCTTGCCGACCGCCGGTACTATATTTACTGCTGGTGGACAGCTCCCAGCACCATGATGTACCCGCACATCATGGTGCACAGCAATGAGCTGTGTTCACCATACACAGCAGATTGTGGTGCTCAGTATCAGGCCACTGAGAGCCCCGAAGATCATGTGGTCGCTGTGCTGTGCAATGATGACATTGTTTACTTCTGTGATCTGATTGGTTTGGATTGGATTCATTGCTATGAATTGCAGCATCACAATAGTAAACAATGAGTCATGAATGAAAGCCATTCATTATAGTTGAA
This sequence comes from Lithobates clamitans, assembly GCA_037952925.1. NCBI lineage: Eukaryota > Metazoa > Chordata > Amphibia > Anura > Ranidae > Lithobates > Lithobates clamitans. The sequence goes on from JBBGZY010000884.1 coordinate 2,311,652, forward strand.
AGGATTGCTATAACACTGCACTGATCAACACTGTAACAAGCAATTGGTGTTAGAAAAAAAAAATCCCTGGTCACCATTGTTGCTATAACACTGCACTGATCAACACTGCACTGATCAACACTGCACTGATCAACACTGTAACAAGCAATCGGTGTTAGAAAAAAAAAATCCCTGGTCACCCGCCCCCCCCCCCAGAGTAGTACAGTGTCCCTATTGTGACACTGAACTACTCTGATGAGGGTATGTAAAATATATATATATATATATATATATATATATATATATATATATATATATATATATATATATATATGTATGTATATTTATATATATATATATATATATATGTGTGTGTGTGTGTGTGTGTATATATATATATATATATATATATATATATATATATATATATATATATATATATATATATATATATACAATTTTTTTTTTTTTTACAAAATCTCACCAATCAGCATCCCCGATCACCACAACACCAGCCATATGATGGCGCTGTACTGCAGTGGTGACAGTATGTTTAAAAAAAAATATGGAAAAAAACAAACTAAATTATATTTAATTTCTTTGTTTTCCAAAAAAGTGACAAAAAATGACAACTTCAAACAATTTGCAATGCCTCTTATTAACCCCTTCATGCCTAAGCCTTTTTCTAACACTTGTTGCTTACAAGGTAAAATCAGTATTTTTTGGTAGAAATTTTTTTAGAACCCCAAACATTTTTTTTTCAGAGACCCTAGAGAATAAAATGGCGAAATACACTTTTATGAATAAAAAATAACAAATAGGGAAAGTTAGCCCAATTTGTGTGTATAATGTAAAAGATGATGTTACACTGAGTAAATGGATACCTAACATGTTATGCTTTAAAATTGCGCACGCCCGTGGAATGGCAACAACGATAGTACTTATCTCCATAGGTGACGCTTTAAAAAAATTTAACAGTTGCCAGTTTAGCATTACAGAGAAGGTCTAGTGCTAGAATTATTGCTCTCGCTCGAACATTTGCATCAATACCTCACACAAGTCATTTGAACCCTGTTCACATTTGCAGGCGTGACTTGCGTACGCGTTCGCTTCTGCGCGCGACCACGGAGTAATGGGGCGCTTTAATTTTTTTTTTTACACCGTCCCTTAAAAAAAATGTTTTAAGCACTGTAAACATCCCTTGTGATAGTAATAGTGACAGGTACTCTTTATGGAGGGATCTGGGGTCTATAACACCCCAGATCCCTCCTCTGCACTTAAAAGCATCCATAACGCCAAGTTTGGCTGTTTTGAATACTGTAATTTTTTAAAATCTGGAACCTTTAAGGCTTCAATGATGTCATGACATCTGTTCCTGGGTTACTGGATCGGAGACCTGATCAAAGCCAATTACGGCATTGTTCGTGTCTCCAGCCAGCCGGCGGATATACCGGCTGGTCACTCGGGCTTCCCAGTGAGCCCGGGTGAGCCGTGGAAGGTGGCTGGAGGGGGGGGACTGGGGTTTGGGAACATCCCCTCCCGCTGCTTGTCATAATGCGTGGCTGCTTAGCCACATTGATTGTCATAAGAAAGCCAACTGTCGGCTCTAGAAAAAAACGGTACCAGGGTGATGCCAGCTGCAGATATTTAAAAACCTTGATCTGTTTTGGGGGGAATTCATGCACTGAACATTCAGGGACAATCAGTGAAGGGTCAAAAAAAAAAAAAAAAAAAATATATATATATATATATATATATATATATATATATATATATATATATATATAATTTCATTTGGGTACAGTGTTGCATAACCCAGTAATTGCTGGTTAAAGTAGCACAGTGCTGAATAGCAAGAAATGCCCTGTTCATAAATAGAGGTCAACCGATATATCGGCCGGCCAATATTTGGTGTTTTTTTACTTAATCGGCATCGGTCGATTGTGCTGATAAAAAAGGCCGATATAACTTCAGCGCGACTTGCAAATGACTTCTGTAATAGAAGTCAATACAAGTTGCCTGAAATCTTCTGTGAAGCGACTTCTCTCCTCCTCTGGGCAGCCTGCCAAATCTGATAAAAAGAACCTGAAGAGATACAATGTTTACACTTATGAATGAACTGAACTCTGTGTGCAGAAGCTCTGTTTAACCATTTAAAGACTAAATCTTTTCTGACATTTGTTGCTTACAAGTAAAAAGCCTGTATTTTCTGCTAGAAAATCACTTAGAACCCCCAAACATTATATATATATATATATATATATATATATATATATATATATATTTTTTTTTAGCAGAGACCCTAGGGAATAAAATAGCGGTTGTTGCAATATTTTATGTCACACGGTATTTGCGCAGCAGTCTTTCAAACGCAATTTTTTTTAAAAAAATACACTAATAAATTTAAATAAAAAAAAACTAAGCAGTAAAGTTAGCCCATTTTTTTTCGTCCAAAAGTTTTGATTACCTGTTTTTGTGTATTTAATATTTAAGATATAGTTTTTTTTGTTTTTTTAAATCTAAATTCTACATACAAGTGAACTGATTGGAGGTTTGTTTTATTTAATAAATGTTTAAATGTAAAAAATTTTCTGTATCACTTAAGGTTGCTCCCACACTGGAGCGGGCATGCGTTGACGGTAAAATGCTGCTAATTTTAGCGGCGCTATTCGGCTGCTAGCGGGACACTTATAACCCAGCCAGCAGCCGAGGAAAGGGTTAAATGTGCCCCTGAAGCGCAGCTGCCGAAATGTTTTGCAGGCATTTCGGCAGCGGTATGCATTCGTTTCAATGGGCAGGAGTGGTGGTATACACCGCTCCAATGATGCTGCTTGAAGGACTTTTTTTTTTTAACATCCTGCCAGCGCATCGCCTCAGTGTGAAAGCACTTGGGCTTTTAGACTGAGACTGCAGGGGAGCCGTTTTACAGGGGCTATTTTTAGCCCAAAAGCGACTGAAAAACGCCCCAGTGTGAAAGGGGTCTAACTGTTAGATTTTATGAGATGAAGGGGAAAAAAAGAAAAAAAAAATCGGCCTAATATATCGGCCCAAAAAAATCGGCATTACATATCGGCCATCAGCTACCGCGATTTCTAAATATCGGTATCGGCCAGAGAAAAACACATATCGGTCGACCTCTAGTCATACAGGGGGTAAAACTTTCCAGAGGTCAAGTGATTTGAACATTTCAGTTGCATGGCTGAAATAAAGATCAGTATCCTTGTGCTTAAGCTTAATGGATTGAGCTAAATGATTTGGTGACCTTTTTCCATTTATTTTTGTGATTATTTATTTATTTATTTTTTTAGAGCGAAGAAAAAGGTCATTGTGGCCCCAAAACCCAAGGTTAAGGTAATCTGCATTTATTTTCCTTGCAGATCATCTGTATAATAAATGAGTAATGCAAGTTCCTATAATTCTTTCAGTATTATATATTTCTTTAATCATGTTTCAGGACCACACATGAGAGCAAGCACTCTGCTCAACTAAAACGGGAAACACAATCCGTAAAATGAGCATAGTCATCTTTTTATTTCAGTTATTTGTGTTTCTAGTCCAACAGGAGCATCAAAACCTTTTTTACTTTCCCTTAGGTTTTTGTGCTAGTTGGAAGGGTCTCCCAGTAAATGCTCTCCCATGTTTTAAGGGACACTTGACCTAGAGGAGTTGCATATCTGAGCTTTCACTGATCAGGATTAACTTCTCTTAATAATCACTTTCCCAGTTTTTCTCTTGGGGAACCATCTGTATGGGCACAGAGGCTCTAGCTGAGCCTCCACTTACTCGCATTTGGTCAGATTCCAAGTAATCCCATATATTACTTTTGGAGGTGTGAGGGAGCCCTTGGTGGTCATCCAAGCGCCTGATGTATGCTGCTGAGCAGTGATGAGCTCAGGCATGTACCGACATGAGTTAAAGCCAGCCTGAGCTATGCTGCTAAGTGACTGAAAGCCAACAGCCACTCCTAAGTGATGGAAGCATTGCTGGCAGCCACACGTATACATGCCCCATTTGCATACATGTTGTTTTGGGGTGGGCAATGTCCTTGCTGCCTGTTATTGGCTGTTGCCTTTGACTGCTTCCAGGTAGGATAGCTCAGGCAGGTTTGCACTGATGTCTGGATCCCCCTGAGCTTATCTCTACTACTGAGAATGTGGCTTGACCATGCTCATCAGCATTACCAAGTCCTTTTGTGGAATGCATGCTGCTGGAGCAAGTCCACGCTCCCTCTTCCTGGGAGTCCATGTGGTTGGAGCAGGGAATTTGGGCATCCCCGACTACTTTGGGCGGATGACACGCTCGTACAATTTACTGTTTTGTAACAATATTGTCATCCATTATCTCTACACTATGTTCCGTTGAATATATGTTGTAATATGTTTTTAATCTATGCTATGTTTAAATAAAAAAAAATCTTTTTACTGTATATACTCTGGTATACGTACTCACTATCCAATATTTGTCAGCAAGTGCCGGTAAAGTCCATTCGGGGGAATTGTCTTTTCTCATATATAGGTACACAGAACGGGAAGGAACACAATCTAGTACAGTATGGGGCTCCCCAAGTGGTGGATGTTGGTACTTTGTTGCTAGCATCCAGATGCCAAGCGGGAGCGTAAGCCAGTAGGGCAGGGTTTTCCAAACTATTGTTCATGAACTACAATTCCCATCATGCCTAGTCATGTCTGTGAATGTCAGTTTTACAATGCCTCATGGGATGTGTACTTCTGCAACAGCTGGAGGGCCATAGTTTGGAGATCCCTGCAATAGGGGTTGGAGCCATAGATATACCTTACCATAAATCCCAGAAGTGTTCCAGCAGACTTCCGCTGGTCAGCAGTGCTACACCATGCAGTTTTATTTCAGCTACAGACTAGGCTGATTCGGGCACCATCAGCTCCAAGGTAAAGGCCTCTTTCTGCCTATAGTTTGGGAAGGGCACCTGGTAACCTGGGGAGGATGTCCTGTTTTTGGGTGCTTTGGTTAGGGCATCTGTACTTCTGCTCCACATTGAGTTTTGGTATGCCTTATACAAGCTCTGGATTTAATGCACTGTATGTTGCTGTCCACCATGGCAAGTTGAGAACCAGGCTACAGCGGTAGCACCTCTCAATTTGTAGAGCGGTGTGCTTTTTCCTTCACTTATGTCACACTCTGTGTGTAGGGGTTATTTACATTTTACTCTAACACTCTCTCCATTTTACCCTTTTCCAACTCTCCTTTTGTTGCAGCAAGGAGAAATGACTGCCATATGCCTAGTACACACAGGGAGGAAATCGTACGAAAAGTACAGCTTTAGAATTGATTGTACAGTAATCTGTTCATTGGTAATACCTTTCGAGAGCCAATCACGACAGTTTACGCAAAATTATCCGAAGGGACAAGCACAAACATTTTTTCTTGTACGATACCAGAACTAATGATTTTTGTTTAATCAGTTCAGTATTTGTCTGGAAAAAATGGAGTGACTAAGACCGCGCATGCTCAGAAATGAAAGAATACATTACAATACAATGCAATACATTACATCCAAAGTTGCATTATGTCGTACGTGAATTTTTGTAACTTTAGCAACCTCTGCATTTCTGATATGAGACTAGTATGCAAAAAAAAAAACGGACAATCATTCGTCCAATATTTTCATTGTGTGTACGAGGCTTAAGGGTGTCTGATTAGCTATTATCCAGGAAGCAATTGATGTCCAAATCCACATTCAGGCCTTCTGGGAGTAAGGGTACCAATTTCAGAGTTTCCCTTTTGGACACTTCCCTTTTCTTATTGTTTCCTCTCCAGTGTGTTTCAACCACATCGATCGCAGTAAATTTCAATGGGCTAGAATTCCTATAATTGAATTTTCTGAAATGCGCCGACAAGTTATGTTCCTTGAAGCCTCTTTTAATATTGAATACATGCTCCCTTAACCCGTCCCGGAGCCGTCTGTGTAGTGATATAATATATATTGTGGGTGTAGATAATCAATTAGTAGTTATTGTAATGATGATGTAAGTACTCTTCCGCAGCAACCCAATTCTTCCAGAGAGATGCACTTTATTGACTTCCAACACAGAACAAAGTCCACAGATGACAAAAAACCCGACAGAATATATAATTCAGAGTCCCATTTTCTCTAGATTTGCGCCTTCATAGTCATACACAGACAAGACTATACTATAGACTGAATGCCATGTTATATTCACTAGACACTGAATGGCTGAGCAATTTGATTGGCCGTCTCCATTCAGGCCCTTTGATATGCTTTAGTCTTTCAGACAGACAACAACCCCCAGCCGTGAACAGCTGCAGTCATAAACCGCCCCAATTTGCACTCCCGCATATCAACATCAACAAGTCCCCTTAGATATGTGTAATTAGATTAGATTAACATATACCACCTGAACACAGGAAAAGGGAGAAAAATTAAAAATTAGGGTGTTGAAGAAAAAAGAAAAAAAGGTCCATTGCTTGATGAATATTGAGAGAGTCCATGAATTCTTTATAATTCCTTGTTGTCTATTCAGCATTTCTCCCATAATTCTCCCCCCACTAGCCAGCAATTTCAGACTGTGCTTCTGCTATTCACATGCAAGCAAGTATCTCCGACTACCTGAAAGACAAAACTCTCCAACAAAAACTCATTAGCAAGGTCCTTAAACGTTGTTTGAAGTTAAAACAAAGCACTATTTAAACATTTACAGTTTGAAGCTAATTGACCCCCACTGCTAGAGAAGTGTGATCTGCATTCAAAAACAGATCTGGAGAATGTACATCTTGTACCCCCTTCAACTGCTCTAATAATTTATCACGTTCCCCTCTCATCTTGTCATACTCAATCCTCAGGTGGTCATATTTCTGTTTTAACTGAGAAAACGGCATCCAGGTTTTGGACCTTTTCTTCTTATTATTATTTTGGTCAGCTCTGTTTTTCATATAATTATCACCTATATTTGACCCGGTGTGTCCTCTCTGGGTGTTATCATAGGATATTATCTTCTGATCTTTAGGCTCAGTATTTGTCCTAAACAATGTGGCTAAATCAATTTTGACAGCCTGCTCATTTGACTTTCTCCATTAATGGTCTGCTCTCAACAATATGTCTTTTAAATCATGAGGATTTGGGGTGACTAATAAAATATTTTGTTTGATATCTTCATGCAATGCATCTAGAAACATACTCATATGTATCAAACCACCACACTCAAATGCAAGATTATTACCGGCCAATAATTTCATAATAGTTGCTATCCTGTGTGACAATTCATAGGGGGATTCATTTTGCATTTGTTGGATCTTCCCATGAATAGTAACATTAGAAAGTACACCATACAAAACACATAATAATTCCAGTAATATGTCCCTTGTCCTCAGAGGCTGAATACAGATCTGTTTAATTCTCATCCAAAGACCACTTCCTAAAAAATGTTGCAAAACTCTTTCTAAGTCAGATGGGTTGAGATTGTACATATCTCTGACCTGCTGCACGTTACAAAACCATTTTAAAAATCTAGTTAAATCATGGCAGGGAATCGTTCCTATTTCTTTAAGAATTGCGTCTAATTCTTTTAGTTTCAAAGGCTTCTTTACAAGCTGAACTTCACCTGTATTATTATTATTGTTATAAACTGTGGTGGTCACAGTGGGGGCAGCTGGTAATGAATTATCAGATTTAATATGAGGTTCTGTTTCATTTGATAGAAAGATTGTGTGTGTATTTTGCTGAAGATAGCTGAATCCAAGATTTGATGCATATCTGCATTCCTGAGATCTCTTCTCTAATTCCATAATTCTTAATTTTAATCTCTCATTTTCCTCTGATAATTCATCAAAACGTTTAGATTTCTCAAGCAAAGCTCCCCCAATGGTAACTGCATACAATTTTAAATTTAATGTCTCAGTGTCTGGTTTTGTAACCTCTCACAAACATTGTTGCTATTATCAACTGCATTCTGTAACTGGGTAATTTCCTCAACCTTACCCTTCAAAGAACTTTCCATTGTTAAACAGCAAGATAATGAGCCCTGTATAATACAACCTTTTCTTTTACTTTCTGAAATTTTGCTATCAAAAACATTTTTCTCTAAAAATTCCTTCATCATGGTCCACGTCTGCTTACATTTTTCTGGAATTTCATAAGGACCGCCATGGCGCTTAATACATTTTAATACCCATCTGTTAACTTTATCAGAACTGACACTAGCTTCACACTGAGTAAGCATTTTGACTATATTACTAATAATTTTAAAAAAAAGGAAATATTTTACTCACCGCATTAGTTACTCCTTCAGCTTCCAGTTCAGGTCTTCTGGTACACGACACAGTCCTTTTTTGTTGTTTCCAGTCTCCAGAGAATAGTCCTGGGGTTCCCAACTTGTTAAATTTTGTAGATCAGACTCTCTTATGTCACAACCAGACATTAGAGTCACAGCACAGCTCCACCTCACAGGATTGTTGTCACCACCGACTTCTGTTACTAAGTCCGAAAATGCTCTTCTAGTCACTTGAATGGCACGTAGAAACTGGAATGTAGTGAAATGATGTATATTGTGGGTGTAGATAATCAATTAGTAGTTATTGTAATGATGATGTAAGTACTCTTCCGCAGCAACCCAATTCTTCCAGAGAGATGCACTTTATTGACTTCCAACACAGAACAAAGTCCACAGATGACAAAAAATCCGACAGAGTATATAATTCAGAGTCCCATTTTCTCTAGATTTGCGCCTTCATAGTCATACACAGACAAGACTATACTATAGACTGAATGCCATGTTATATTCACTAGACACTGAATGGCTGAGCAATTTGATTGGCCGTCTCCATTCAGGCCCTTTGATATGCTTTAGTCTTTTAGACAGACAACAACCCCCAGCCGTGAACAGCTGCAGTCATAAACCGCCCCAATTTGCACTCCCGCATATCAACATCAACAAGTCCCCTTAGATATGTGTAATTAGATTAGATTAACATATACCACCTGAACACCCTTTTGAGCCCTTGGAATACCTACATTCCTAATCTGTATTCTTGCATATTAACATCAACAAATCCCCTTTGATATATTAGTACCCCAGGAGGGAGTTTCTGCTAGGTCAATATTGTACTGTATGTGTACATATATATAAGAATATAATATCCCACATAAATCGGTGAACATATTACAACAGTCTGGTGGTCCTACCGATGTATTGTTTCCAGCAAGGGCATATGTATACAACATCAGAGGTAAATAGAAAACACCGCGTTAACCAGTAAAATGAATGAAAGCTGCTGCATACAGTTTGACAAAAACAACAAAATAGGCATATGGAAAAATGCAGCGCATGTACAAATGAATATAGGTCTTTAAAATGGTGAAACAGTCAAGAAATAACTAATTGACCACAGGTGCCTTGAAACACAAACGTCCATAGATGGATGTAAATGTCCAACCGCACAGGAGGTATAAGTACTCCAAGGGGTGGTGATGGTCTGATGGTTGTCAGAAAACACCTGGCATCATACAGCGACTTCCCAACCGAGAAACCGGGTCCCAATGGGTCATTCAGAGAAAGTGCAAAAAAGCCTCTTACCAGATCCTGTGGATTCCCATGTCAGCGACAGGGAATCGCATGCGCAGTTTGTCACAAATGACGTGGAATGGGAGCTCAGGAATCGCCAATCTCTTGGATTGTGGTCTGTATGGATCTCGGCCGGCAACCGGATGGGTCCTCACAACGAACCGTCCTCACACTGAACCGTCCCAGCATGCATCAGAAGTTTCACAAACGGTCCCCCGAAAGGAGCAGTTGGAGGGACTGGATCTCATGCGGTAAATGTGGAAACAAAAAGAATGTGCCTCCACATGGTGCAGATAAAAAAGGGTGTTTTTATTGACAAAAACGACCATACACAAATAAAAGCGTGATCACGGTGGATAAAAACAAATGGGCAACAAAGAGAGTGGTGTATGTACCCGACGCGTTTCGACCTAGGGGTCTTCAACAGGGGCATATTGGTGTATGTACCCGCGTCGGGTACATACACCACTCTCTTTGTTGCCCATTTGTTTTTATCCACCGTGATCACGCTTTTATTTGTGTATGGTCGTTTTTGTCAATAAAAACACCCTTTTTTATCTGCACCATGTGGAGGCACATTCTTTTTGTTTCCACATTTACCGCATGAGATCCAGTCCCTCCAACTGCTCCTTTCGGGGGACCGTTTGTGAAACTTCTGATGCATGCTGGGACGGTTCAGTGTGAGGACGGTTCGTTGTGAGGACCCATCCGGTTGCCGGCCGAGATCCATACAGACCACAATCCAAGAGATTGGCGATTCCTGAGCTCCCATTCCACGTCATTTGTGACAAACTGCGCATGCGATTCCCTGTCGCTGACATGGGAATCCACAGGATCTGGTAAGAGGCTTTTTTGCACTTTCTCTGAATGACCCATTGGGACCCGGTTTCTCGGTTGGGAAGTCGCTGTATGATGCCAGGTGTTTTCTGACAACCATCAGACCATCACCACCCCTTGGAGTACTTATACCTCCTGTGCGGTTGGACATTTACATCCATCTATGGACGTTTGTGTTTCAAGGCACCTGTGGTCAATTAGTTATTTCTTGACTGTTTCACCATTTTTAAGACCTATATTCATATGTATACAACGTATCTGGTGGTACATGTGATGAAGGAGTTAATATTATAACTCTTTTATCAGTGGTATGAATGGAACTGGGTACATTTATGGATAGAGGTTCTAGATTCTCTACATACAGTGCATATAAAAAGTCTACACACCCCTGTTAAAATGTCAGGTTTCTGTGTCTAAAAGATTTAGACATAGATAAATAATTTCTGAACGTTTTCCACATTTTAATGTGACCTATAAACTCTACAACTCAATTGAAAAACAAACTGAATTCTTTTAAGAGGAGGGGCTGGGAAGTAAAAATAAAATCATGTGTTTGCATAACTGTCCACAGCCTCTTATTATAGGGGATGTAGCTGTGTTCAGAATTAAGCAATCCCATTCAAACTCATGTTAAATAGGAGTCAGTACATACCTGCCATCATTTAAAATGCCTCTGATTAACCCCAAATAAAGTTCAGCTGTTCTAGTAGGTCTTTCCTGACATTTTCTTAGTCGCATCCTACAGCAAATCCATGGTCTGCATAGAGCTTCAAAAGCATCAAAGGGATCTAATTTTTAGAAGGTGTCAGTCAGGAGAAGGGTACAAAAGAATTTCCAAGGCATTAGATATACCATGGAACACAGTGAAGTCATCAAGTGAAGAAAATATGGCACAACAGTGACATTACCCCAAGAATTGGACGTCCCTCAAAAATTGATGAAAAGACGAGAAGAAAGCTGGTCAGGGTGGCTGCCAAGAGGCCTACACAGCAACATTAAAGGAGCTGCAGGAATGTCTGGCAAGTACTGGCTGTGTGGTACATGTGACCACAATCTCCCGTATTCTTCATATGTCTAGGCTATGGGGTAGAGTGCCAAGACAGACGAAAGCCTTTTCTTACGAAGAAAAACATCCAAGCCTGGCTAAATTTTGCAAAAACACATCTGAGGTCTCCCAAAAGCATGTGGGAAAATGTGTTATGGTCTGAATCCAAGGTTGACCTTTTTGGCCAATTCCAAAAGATTGGTTCAAAAACACTGCACATCACCAAAAGAACACCATACCCACAGTGAAGCACGGTGGTAGCAGCATCGTGCTTTGGGGCTGTTTTTCTTTAGCTGAAACAGCGGTCTTGGTCAAGTAGAGGGAATTATGAACAGTTCCAAATACCAGTCAATATTGGCACAGAACCTTCAGGCTTCTGCTAGAAAGCTGAACATGAACAGGAACTTCATCTTTCAGCATGACAATGACCCAAAGCATACATCCAAATCAACAAAGGAATGGCTTCACCAGAAGAAGATTAAAGTTTTGGAATGGCCTAGCCAGAGCCCAGACCTGAATCTGATTGAAAATCTGTGGGGTGATCTGAAGAGAGCTGTGCACAGGAGGTGCCCTCGCAGTATGTCAGATTTGGAGTGTTTTTGCAAAGAGCAGCGGGCAAATATTGCCAAGTCAAGATGTGCCATGCTGATAGACTCCTATCCAAAAAGACCGAGTGCTGTAATAAAATCAAAAGGTGCTTTAACCAAGTATTCGTTTAAGGGTGTGCACACTTATGCAACCATATTATTTTAGGTTTTTTGTTTTACTTCCCTCCACCTAAAAGATTTCAGTTTGTTGTTCAACTGAGTTGTACAGTTTATAGGTCATGTTAAAGGTGGAAAAGGTTAAACGTCCTTGGGTGGGATGGGCCTACCACAGTACCCACACCAATATGTCTAGAGGGGTAACAGTGCTGATAGCAAAATCTACACCTTTTAAACTGGTCTCGGTGGTGTCGGATCGGCTGGGCAGATACCTCTTTTTACATGCGATTGTGGGGGGAGACCCCTTATTAATACTGGCTAGTTATATCCCCCCCTCCATACAGGGCGGATGTGGTCGCAGAGGGCCTTGCATTTATGGCACTGTACCCGACCGTACCTGTAGTGTGGATGGGGGATTTTAATCACACGATGACTCGGGCTGAACCCAGACTTGGGGAACCACTGCATTCTAGACTGTACCGTACACTGACTGAATTTGCCCTTATTGACGTCTGGAGACATGCCAACCCCACGACCAGAGCTTATACCTGCCACTCAGTAAGTCACAATACTATGTCCAGGATAGACTATATTCTTGTTTCCAGGGCCCTTTTGCCAAAGGTCATGGGCACAGGTTTCGCCCCTAGGATCTTGTCTGACCACTCTCCGTGTTGGCTGACGGCATGCCTGCGGGTAGCCTCTCCCACCAGGCGATGGCGACTAAACCCGCACTGGCTATCCCTTCTTAGGGACCATGACTCCATCGCCAGGGAGCTGCTCTTCTTTTTGGAGAGGATACAGGAATCCCCTACCCTTACCACACGCTGGGATGACTTTAAAAGTCACGCCCGTAGAATATTGTCTTCTAGAATAAATAGGCTGAAATAGGCTGAAACACCATACTTCTAAATCCCGCAGTTTGTTAGATGTGAGTTGAAGTGGCCTATAACTCCAACCCAACCCTTGAAAACCTGGACAGAGTGAAACTGCAGACTAGACTAGTTGCACAACTACACACAGAGAAGGCTAAACAGCGTGTTTTTTTCTGCAGGCAGAGAGTGTATGAACAGGGAGAAAGGGTGGGGAGGCTGCTGGCCTTTCTGGCCCACATGGACGATAAGCCCCCAGTGGTGGTATCACTCACTAACCCAGATAGGTGTAGTGTGACAGATCCAGGACAGGTGGCAAATCAGTTTAAGCAATTTTACGGCAACCTATATAAATCCCAAAACACATACACGCGAAGGGAGATTCAATCGTATTTATCTTCCATACAGTTCCCCCGGTTGAATCGAGAACAAATTGAGCTTCTTGATGCACCCATCACAGAACACGATATCACGGAAGCGATCGCACAGTTAGCCAAATCCAAAGCTCCGGGGATGGACGGACTACCTTTGGAATTTTATGTAACCTACTCAGATATTTTGGCCCCCAAGCTCAAAGCATTATATCAGTCTATATTTGATCAAAATTCACTCCCCGGATCTATGCAGGAAGCCCAAATTATTGTTCTCCCCAAACCGGGAAAAGACCCGCATTTCCCTGAATCCTACAGACCTATCTCACTCCTGCAGGTAGATATCAAAACCTTAGCCAAAATTTTAGCCTCTAGGTTAAACACTGCCATCCTAACTTTAATTCATACGGACCAAACAGGCTTTATGCCGGGAAAAAACACAGCTATGAACATCAGGCGACTATATATGAATATTCAAGCCCGACACGATAACTCAGGAACGAGAGTGGTGGCGTTAGATACAGCTAAGGCCTTTGATTCGGTAGAATGGCCATATTTATGGGAATGCCTGCACAGCTATGGGTTTGGGGCACGCTTTATAAAATGGGTACAACTCCTATACCAGACACCCGAGAATTTTTGTAAATGGCTGGCTCTCGGAGCAGTTTCCATTAGAGAGGGGCACCCGGCAAGGGTGTCCCCTCTCTCCCTTATTGTATGCGCTGGCAGCCGAACCACTGGCCATTGCCATCAGAGCACATCCTGACATCCAGGGTCTGCGCCGAGGCACTACAGTCGATAAAATTGGAATGTATGCCGATGACACAATATTATACCTAGCGGACCAGGGACCATCACTCCAAGCAGCATTAAGACTTATTGAACAAATGGGGGGATACTCGGGCCTGGGTATAAATTGGGACAAGTCCCAAATTCTACCAATAGATGTGTCCCCCCCCCCTTCACAACCCCCCCACTGCCACTCGCTAGGGTATCCAAGATTAAATACCTGGGGGTGGAGGTAACCAGGGACCTGGCAGATTATACACCCCTGAATATAGCCCCTTTGTTTGACATATTAAAAAGCAAAACACAGACATGGTCTAGATTGCCATTAGGGGTAATGGGGCGGGTAGACTTAATAAAAATAATCATACTGCCCAAGATCCTATATCTGGTGTGGCACTCCCCCCTTTACATCCACTTAAAAATCTTTAAACAGATGGAAGCTATTCTGAATTTGTTTGTCTGGGGAAACATACATATACACCCGTTCAAGCTATACTCCACGGGAAAAAAGCACCAGGTCCCTCTGCACAGTAGAACTCGGGCATGCTGCTACACCACCAAAAAATCTGGGAAATATCTCTTAAAAAACAAAATGTGGGGAAATTTCATTCCCATACCCCATTGTGGCTTAACAGTCACATGCCAGAACTAGAAACTATTCCCGATTCGATAGTCTGGGCTAGACATGGAATATTGTATCTCCATCAGGTCTTGTCCACCTCCGGGCCCAAGCAGTTCCAGACTCTTAAAGAAGAGTTTTCCCTTATACACCACTTAGCATTTAAATACCTGCAGATCCGACATGCACTCAGAACCCAGTTGCCGGACATGGATGTAGGGATGGAGCCTCCCCCTGTGCTGAGTATAGTTATGGGAGATGACCCCTCTAAACTTATATCATACCTGTATTGCACAATTAGACAACGGGGTGCAGCTGCAGTTTCACACAAGGCCAAAACAGTATGGGAACAGGACGTAGGACCCATAGCTGACGATGACTGGGATGAGATTTTAGAAGAAACCAAGACAGTGTCTCCCAAACTGTCTGACAGACTGACACAACTGTATATAATACACAAAGCCTACCTGACGCCGACAAGATTGGCAAAGTTCCAGCACACGCCGGACCCGATCTTATATGGAGCTGCACGCATGTCCAGATGTTCTGGACGCAGGTTGTCCGTTTCCTCCATGATAATATAGGATCCCCTGTGGTGCTGGACCCTAAGTTGTGTTTATTGGGGCTATTGCCGGATGTAGACGTAGACAAATATCAAAAAATATTTATTTTTGAAACATTATTCCTAGCACGTAAAGGGATAGCTCAGAGATGGATGCAGAACATGCCACCCACACTACAGTTGTGGAAAAAAGCAATCCATGACATCCTGCCTTTCAAGAAATTGATTTATACACACAGGGGATCTACACAAAAATTTTCCAAGATTTGGGACAGATGGTTGGAGGACGGAGAAACCTGTGTATAATTATTTCATACCCAGTGCAATGTTCCCCCGTATCTGAGAAACACGTGGTGTATGGGATGGATTCAGCTAACACCTGTTTACTGTACCTGTGAATATGGGCATGCACACCATGTAACGTTCCTGCATATTTAACATTGTTATCATAATATGTAACTGACCTTTTATGGATAAATGTACCCGAATGACTTGTAAAATGTGCTTTGTATAAATAAAGTTGTTTTTTTCCAAGTAAAAAAAAAAGGTGGAAAAGGTTCTGAAATGATTTATCTTTGACACATTTTTTACATCACAGAAACCTGACATTTTAACAGGGGTGTGTAGACTTTTTATATCCACTGTATGACACATTTTTTTTGCATAGCAAAGGACAATAGGAAGGTCAACCACATGTGCTAGTTTATCCCTTAGGGTGGGGCCCTCCTGAATACCACTTGTGGGTGTGATGGTAGGATAGAACTAAAGACATTCTTTAGTATACCCCAATGTTTATTTTCTTGATTTGGAAGTACAGGGTTGAAAAATTGGTAATGAAAGCACAGAAAATCACTTGACGGATCAGGTTTAGGATTCTCTTCAAGTAGCGCCTCTCTATTTATAGTGGCTATTTCCTGTATGGTATTTATTATATCTCTATCATTAAAACCTTTTTCCACAAAACTACCTCTTAATCTGCTAGATTGTAGCAATTGGGTCTCATTCTAATAAATTGTCCCTTAGGGATATTTTTTAGCCAATTTGGATAACTGCTCAATGGGATATACCCATTTTTGTCCATGGATTAGTAAAAGGACTTTTTGTTCATAGAGGTGCCTGTGTTACACATCGTGAGATCTAAAATATTGATCTCTTATTGCTTACAAGAAGTAAGCTCCATATTCAGTGTATTATTGTTGAGGGCGCCCATAAAATTATCTAATGAAGTCCTATCACCCTGCCATAGGAATAGGACATCCTCAATATACCAACGGTAAAAGGTCAGGTCAGGCCAGTCTCTAGCATATTTGATGTCCCACCTGGCCATGAATAAATTTGCCAGACTGGCGGCAAACTTAACCTCCATAGCTACCCCCCTGGTTCTCAAATAGAACGTTTTACCAAACCAGAAGTAGTTATGGGACATTGCAAAGTTTAACAAATTCAAAAAGAGTGTTTTTTTGTTTGTTTTTTTGTGTGTCTGGAATAGGGATCGACCATCGTTTTTTCGGTGCCGATATAGGATACCAATATTTCGGCAACCTCTCAGGCCGATATTGTCTGCTGATATTCTGTACATTAAATTTTTTTTTTATTATTACGGTTATTGCTGCCTCAAGGAATGTAAATATCCCTTGTGACAGTAATAGGCAGTGACAGGTACTCTTTATGCAGGGATCGGGGGTCTATAATACTTAAGTGTTTATATATTCCTATTTTAAACAAGACGTACAGGTATATATTCCTAAGTTTAAACAAGACGTGCAGGTATCAGATGGTGGTATCCTTAAAAGATATTTCACAATATTGAACAAAATATAAATATATATGTAAAATAATAATGGTGGTATCAAACTCCATACATAGTGTTGCTGGTTTATATTTCAAATGGCATTTGGTGTGGGAGGAGGGGGAGGGGGGAGTGGGGGGTGAAAGGGGGGGGAGAGAGGGGGAAAGGGAGAGTGTGGGAGGTCAGACGGTGATGAAAGGAACTGAAAAATATCCAAAAATCACTCCTAATAAAGTGCAAGCGTGCTCTCAAGTTCAAAGAAGTCCTTATTGTGTAATAAACATTCTGTCAGATTCGTTTGAATCCTTATTGGTGCAATATCTTGGTGTATATCTTGTGCAGTATCTTAGTGCATGTGATTTTGTGATTATAATCCTTAGGTTGTTTGAGAATCCGTGCTCTAAAA
Source organism: Lithobates clamitans (assembly GCA_037952925.1). NCBI lineage: Eukaryota > Metazoa > Chordata > Amphibia > Anura > Ranidae > Lithobates > Lithobates clamitans. The sequence continues at coordinate 2,329,176 of JBBGZY010000884.1, forward strand.
GTGCAGCCACTCACCAGATCACTTCACCCCTGCAGGGGTATCAGGCAGTTACAGTTTTACGCCACTGTACGGCAATCTCTGGCAAACTCAGGATCGTGGTGTATCATATGAAAAGAGAGAAGGAGTGCCCATAGTGTAAAATCGTTTTGTAAAAAGGTTTATTTAAACAAATGGAGAGGTACTCACAATTTCACAGTATGAATCAAGCAAAGTAGAAAACAGTCACGGTTAACCTTCAGCTGTTGTAGGTAAGTAATGTTGGGAAGCACAGATTAGGCCACGCCCTACGTGTTTCGTCGTCACCGTCTGACCTCCCACACTCTCCCTTTCCCCCTCTCCCCCCCCCTTTCACCCCCCCTCCCCCTCCTCCCACACCAAATGCCATTTGAAATATAAACCAGCAACACTATGTATGGAGTTTGATACCACCATTATTATTTTACATATATATTTATAGTTTGTTCAATATTGTGAAATATCTTTTAAGGATACCACCATCTGATACCTGCACGTCTTGTTTAAACTTAGGAATATATACCTGTACGTCTTGTTTAAACTAGGAATATATAAACACGCAGGTAGGGAACTATCAATTAGATAAAGGAACAGCGCCATACCCTTCTACCACACCAATCAACTCAGCTGTCCCCATTTATGGTGACTGCATGTTGGGCGGCAGCAGTTAAAAAAATTTCACCAATACATCTCCATTTCCACTGCGCGGGTCCAATACTCTTTTCACTATAATACCCCAAACCCCTCCTCTGCACTTGAAAGTATTCAAAATGTCAAGATCTGCGTTTTTGAATACTTTCTATTTTTGTTTTTTTTTTTAACTGGGGCTCTTAAGATTCCAGTAATCCAGGAAGCGATGTCATGACATCGCTTCCGGGTTACTAGATCCGAGACTCGAACGGCGCATTGGCTTTGTTCGGGTCTTCAGCCAGCCGGCAGACGTGCTGGTTGCCCGGGCCTCCCAGTGGAATGGGAGAGCACGGGGGAGGGGGCGGGAATGTCCCCTCCCGTTGTTTGTAATAACAGCCGAGCGGCTGCTGAGCCACATCGGTTGGTATTACAATAAAACTGACTGTCCGCTCTAAAGAATGGTAAAAACCCTTTGAAGTAATATCGGTCTAGTTTTCAGAAAATCCTTTTATCGGCCTGCAATAATCGGCCTTACCGATAATCAGTTGATCCCTAGTCTGGAATATCACATGCCGTGTTTAAATAGAATTGAATGGCATACAAGCCATCCTGATGTGCAATGTTACTATATAATGAGGCAACGTCTGCTGTAACCATATATACGTAGATGCATTATAATGAGAAGGTATTTTATCTTAATGCATTCTATGCATCAAGATCAAAAGCCTTCATTGTGCACCAGCCCCCCTAATACTTACCCAAGCCCCCTCTAGATCCAGCGATGTTGCACAACTCCCCTTCTCTTTCACTGAGACAGCTGCCTGGCGCCGTTGGCTCCTGCTGGTGTCAATCAAAGTTGGCCAAGCGGCGGACATGTAGGCAGCAAGGGATACGAGCTCCTCCAGCGCCGTGTTATCCTGCAAAATAGCCGAACATCTATTACATCCTCCAACTGTACCGAGGAATCGGGTACACACTCAGCACTACCCGGAGCCTGTAAATATGGTCCGGCGGGGCTTAGAAAGGCCGAGGAACGGCCGTCCACACAGACAGGGAGACCCAAAGATGGCATTGGCGGTTCTTCCTCCTGCAAGAAGCCCCCGAAAGATAAGCAGCAATGAGCCGGTGAGTCTCACTCCCCTACTCTCACACAAAAGACTGCTCTCGCCACAAAAAAAAGTAAACCACCTACCACTATAAGAGAGCATTTTGTGGACTCCCCACAGAGCCCACGTTTGTCAGCCTCAGCTGTGGCCCCAGAGGTAGAGGAGTCAGATCCCTGGGAAGAGGCAGGCAGGTGGGAGGAAAACAGTGAATCTGGGGGCCCTTCACAAGCTACTATGGCTGAGGTGGGAGCTGGAGAGAACAATGAAGGGGAAGAGGAGCTCACTTTAAAGCATGTCATGGAAGCTATCCATCAGTACCAGTCCACGCTGACAACACTGATTGAAACAGTTAGACTTGATCTTTCAATTTTCAAACATGATGTGCAAAAGATCTGCTCCAGGATCTCTAATGCAGAACAATGCATTAATGATATGGAAGACACCATGCAACCTATGTCTGCTAGTTTACGCACACAGCAAAAAGATTTAGAGGAACATGCTTTGAAATTGGGAGATTTGGAGGACCGCATGCGCAGAAACAACCTGTGTTTCATTGGTTTTCCGGAGGGCACTGAACGAAAAGAGCCTCAACTGTTTCTGGAAAAATGGCTGAAATCGTTAGTGGGGCCGGAGACTTTATCTCCCTTGTTTGCAATTGAATGGGCGCATAGAGTTCCTATGCGCCCCCCTCCATCAGGAGCTCCTCCACGCCCTCTTCTGGCAAAGTTACTTCATTTCAGAGATGAGGAGTCCATAATGCGTGCGGCCCGTAATATCCCTGACATCAAGTTCAACAGTAATCGAATCTCAACTTCCAGATTCTTTTGCCGCTACACAGAAACAAAGAGCTGCTTTTACTGCGGTGAAGAGGCGCCTTCGAGATAAGCAGCTCAGCTACAGCATGTTATACCCTGCCAAACTAAGGGTCATTAACAAAGGCAAGGCTCAATTTTTTCTCTCTCCTTCGGAGGCCTCTGGTTGGCTCGATGGGCTAGGATAAACCCTTACTCTTTTTCTGGAGCTTCAGTTTATCCGGTACCAATCCTTGTTTAACCGGTTCAATACCGGGCATTTTCACCCCCTTCCTTCCCAAACCAATTTTTAGTTTTCAGCGCTGTCGCACTTTAAACAACAATTGCGCGGTCCTGCGACGTTGTACCCAAACAAAATTGACGTCCTTTTTTCCCCCACAAATAGAGCTTTCTTTTGGTGGTATTTGATCACCTCTGCGGTTTTTATTTTTTGCGCTATAAACAAAAGAAGAGCGACAATTTTGAAAAAAACACAATATTTTTTACTTTTTGCTATAATAAATATCCCAATTAAAAAAAAAAAATTTTTTTCCTCAGTTTCGGCCGATACGTATTCTTCTACATATTTTTGGTAAAAAAGTCGCAATAAGCGTATATTGGTTTGCGCAAAAGTTATAGCGTCTATAAAATACGGGATAGATTTATGGCATTTTTAAAAAAAAAAATATTTATTTTTTTTTACTAGTAATAGCGGCGATCGCAATTTTTTTTCGTGACTGCGACATTGTGGCAGACACATCAGACACTTTTGACACATTTTTGGGACCATTCACATTTATACAGCGATTAATGCTTTAAAATTGCATTGATTACTGTGTAAATGTGACAGGCAGTGAAGGGGTTAATCACTAGGGGGCGGGGAGGGGTTAAATGTGTTTCCTAGGGAATGCTTCTAACTGTAGGGGGAGGGGATGCACAAGGGGAGGAGACCGATCAGTGTTCCTCCGTTCTGGGAACACAGATCGCTCTCCTCTGAGCTGACAGGACGTGGATCTCTGTGTTTACACACAGAGATCCACGGTCCGGCCCGGTTAACGGGCAATCGCGGGTGCCCGGCGGACATCGCGGCCGCCGGGCACACGCACCGGGTCCCAAGCAACGCGGTGGGCGCGCGCCCCCTAGGCGGCCGGGAACCCGAGGCCGTCATATGACGTCCACCCAGGATGGGAGATCCCATCTGTGGGCGTCATTTGACTATAGGCGGGTAGGGAAGTGGTTAAAGTTCCTACAAGCCACTGTTGTTGCGCAGTTGTTGGCTATGTTCAATAAAAAAAAATTTCTAACGTTCCTTTTAAGGCTCTCCTGGACGCAGCAGAATTATCTGACAGACACAGGAATGTAGAAACTGTGATATTTGGACCTCGAGTCTTCTGCATGTGTCCTACCACTTAAACGATGTCAATGTGGGGATGAAAGTTCTGCCCCTGCAGTTGATTAGTGAATGCCAAATTCACTTTATAACAGGTTGTTGCCCAGGACCAGCATCTGTTGAGGGGCGGAAGCTTTAATTAAGAATTCCTAGAAAGATATACAACCCTGGATATTATTCTATGACGGTGCTAATATTGCTCAACGTAACATCTACAATACTTTCTTTGTAATACTAAGTATTTCCAACAGACTATATGGAACCAATACCACTATAGCTGAGGGATCTTTCTGGACACCTCTCAGATTATCTTTATGGTTACTTGGAAAAAGCTTGTTGAAGTTTGGGGCAATGAGGGAGGGGGCGAAGGGGAAGTTTGTACTTAAATGTTTTTCTTTTATCGTTGTCTTTGTCTTTGTTTTTTCTTTCTTCACACTGCACCGATATGCGTTAATAAGGTAGTTACAATGAGTTGCTGTTCTAATTTACTTGTGGAATTGTTAATTCACGCCATGGTGGATACAGGTACACCTAGGACGTCTAGGCGGTCTCGAGAATGTAACATAATACTTTTTGAGTCTTTGTCCTTGCTTCCAAAAAATGAGTGTTAAATGTCTTACATGGAATGTCAGAGGCCTGAACTCAAAGATTAAATGATCTTTGGTCTTTGACTATCTCAAACGCACAAAATCACAGATTATACTGCTTCAAGAGACTCATCTGGTGGGATCTAGGATTCTGGCCTTGAAAAAATCCCATATTGCCCATGCTATTCACGCAACATATTCCATCTATTCTAGAGGAGTATCTATACTAATTCTCAAATCCCTACCGATTCAGGTAGTGGAGGTTAAGACTGACCCACAGGGATGTTATGTTGCCCTGGTCTTTAAGTATATGGAGGTGCTATAGTAAATGTTTATATCCCATCTCCTTTTGAGTTTCAAAGGCTGGACAAGTGTATGTCAGCAGTGCTTCCTATGGTGCAAGGTCACCTCATTATAGGAGGCGACTTTAAGAGGGTCATGGATATGGAGTTGGATAGACTCCAGAGTACTAGACCGCAGTCTCACAATTTAAGAGAGTGGGCTATTGCATATGATCTAATTGAAATATGGTGCTGGAAACACCCCGATAAGAGGGAGTTCTCCTGCTCATCGGAATCCTATAAATCTATGTCCCGACTTGATATGTTTTTCCTATCTCGAGATATCTTACAGAAAGTGGAGGAAGTGTCTTATTTGCCCAGAGTACTTTCTGATCATTCTCCCTTGGAGCTTACCGTGCAGGTGTCTAGACCCCCAGGAGGAAAGGTTTGGCAGATGAGTCCTTATTGGATGGTGGAGCCGCTGGTACTGTATGCTTGTACGGATGACATCACCAAATTTTGGCAGGAGAATGCTCGGGAAGCGCCAGAATTAATTACCTGGGATGCCTTCAAGGCGGTACTGAGAGGAGATTATATAAAGGGTTTCAGATCTTAAAAAAGCTAATGGGGAACAGGTACATACTTTAGCTTCAGAAATTAAGGAGACGGAGTAATATTATGTCAGGGACCCTTCCCCAGTCTGCTATCAATTGTTGCAGAATGCCTGAAGGGCGTATGAGCTGGCGCTTGTGTCAAAGACTCAGAAGTGCTTATTATATCAGCGGCAAAGGATTTTTGACACAGGAAACAAAAATGGGAGGCTTCTTAGCTAAACCCATACCTGATCCCATCACTATCTCTCGTGTCTATGATAGTACAGCCACTCTCCACACCTCGCAGGATGGGATTGTGGAGGCCTTTTTACAATTTTATTCAGACCTCTATAAATCTCAAGCTCATTATACTCCCCCAGAACTATATGAATATGTAGACTCTATAACTTTTCCTACCTTATCAGATGAACAACAACAATCATTGGAAGTACCCATTTCCATAGAGGAGATAGATCATGCCCAAACACAAAACTCCGGGACCGGATGGCTTTTCCATTGAGTGGTATTTAGAACACCGAGAGGTCCTAGTACTGAGATTACATAAACTTTATTCCACAATCTTCACACAAAAAAAATCTCCCATCTATAAAAGAGGACCTAATTTATATTGATTCCTAAGCCCCATAAGGATCCCCTCTACTGTGAATATTTATAGGTCAATCTCCCTAATTAATTTGGATCTTAAAATTATATCTAAAATTTTAGCCTCCCGCATAAATTCAGGAATTACTACATTAGTAAACTCAGATCAAACCAGTTTTATTCCGGGGAGGTCTACATACAGTATTATACGTAGATTATTTACAAACCTGCAATCCCCTAACACATTGTCGATCCCCAGAGCGGTTGTATCCCTTGATGCCCACAAGGTATTTGACTCGTTGAATGGCCCTACCTCTTTTATATATTGGAAAAATTTGGGTTTGGAAATTTTCTTATTTGGGTCCGAATACTGTATGACCAACCTATAGCCAGCATTAGGATTAATGGAATACACTCTAAGCCATTCATTATTCGCAGAGGCACCAGGCAGGGGCACCCACTCTCACCACTGTTATTCGCGCTCGCTATAGAACCCCTGGCCAGACTCCTTAGGTCTTCCCTGGAGCTGCAGGGTATGTGGATTGGATCATTAGAAGAACGCATATCACTCTACGCAGATGATATGTTACTCTATCTAATCTTCGGTTTGCGATCCCTATAGTGCTCCAACTAATTAGAAATTTTGGAACCTTCTCTGGTCTCAGAGTGAACTGGACCAAGTCCAGTGTTTTCCCGGTGGATCCTACCCTTCCATTTGATCTCCCCTTAGACTGCCCATTACAAGTCACGTCAATGTTTAAATATCTGGGCGTTAAGATACAATTACCGATTTCCAAATATATTATAAACAATCTCTTACCATGCATAGAATCCTTTAAAAGCAAAATAACCAGCTGGGCAAACCTGCCATTGACACTAATGGGTAGAGTGAACCTTTTTAAAATGGCGTTTTTGCCCAAATTCTTGTATATTCTGGCAAATAGCCCTGTGTATGTACCTAAGAAAATCTTTCAGGAGATTGATTCTTTATTGTCGTTGAGATTGATTGTTTATTTTTGTGGTTTCCTAAGAACCCTAGAATAGTTCTGACTACAATACAATTACCTACAACTCAGGGTGGACTGGCTCTACCAAATTTAAGACTATATTATTACGCTGCACAACTGGTCTACATACACTGGTGGCTTTTTCCACAGCTGGATAATGCTGCTACTGCGGCAGAGGCGGCTCTGCTCTCATCCTATGAAGCTTAAACTAACTTATTATTTCGGAAAATGGTTAGAGATGTTGAGGGTCCAGAAAAAATAAAGGTTTCTCTTAAGATATATGGACAATGTCTACCTCTGGTTCCAGATGACCCAATTCCTATATCCCCTAATCATCCCAGTTGGTTTAACCCCACATTTCCTCATTTCTATGACCTGCCGGATGCCTACCGTTGGGCAACAAAGGGTTTAAAATACATACATCAATTATATGATCAAGGCCAATTTAAATCTTTCCCAACATTAAGACAGACATTTGGTATGCCTAACGTGGAGTTTTAAATAGCTACAATTAAAACATACAGCTATGTCCCAAATAGGACTTAGAGATGTGTTCTTTCAAAACTCTACATTGGAGGGAACATTAATACAACCAGAACATACAGGTCTGATCTTCACATATTACAAAACATTGGGGCAACACGCTAAAATAATATAAAAAAACTAATGCGCACAACCACACTCTCAGAGGATCCTAGGCAATGGGACAAAAATAGAGAAGCTGCCAACATATGAGGTGGCCTCACCCACCCTAAAAAGTACCGTGATGATAGTCAAAAGTATGTGGCGCTAGTCTAAGTGTACCAATCATATTAAATCAAAATCTCAAAATACCATAAATCTCAATACTTCCTGAATAAACAATCTTCAATACTTCCTTAATAGGCAAGTGTACCACTCATGTTAAATCAAAATCTCAAAATACCATAAATCTCAATACTTCCTGAATAGACAATCTTCAATACTTCCTTAATGGGCAATACTAACTTCTCCCATTAGGGGGCAGCCAAACCAACTAAATAGTTAAATGCTGGTTATCATTCCTAATTAATATCACATAAATCATTCAATGAATATAATGTTCTTCAACCAAACTATGTAGAAATTGTGATTAAAGGTGATTTTAAACTTAATGATGATAATAAAATAAAATATTTAAGAATGAAAAACAATTCCTCAAAGTGTATCATACAATGTGCATAGTTTTCCTCACCATAATAAGTGAAAAATAAAAAATATTACACAAAATAAATAATGTTGGTGACTAGATTGCTGCCAAAGCAAAAAAATTTGACTCTAATATCACATATGTAAACAAACGTGATCAAGTGCAAAAAACAGTGACATATGTGCAAAACCATGCGTATAATATAAACTTGCGACTCTGAAATAGACCCCCAAAAGTCTCTCCCACCTAGAAATATTACTTATAAAATAGAAAAAACTGTGACATAAATGTGATCAAGTCCAAACAACTATTGCTTCATGCAATGTGATTCATAATGTCCATACAGATGATTAATCATGACGTGCCAGTGAGGTGACTATGTCCTGGATTCTTTCTCTTGAAAAACTGGTGCTGCACACAATTGTTTCCCCCAGCCTCTCACCTTAATCAGCGGCCCCCAATGGGCCAAATCAAGCAGATGATTAATATTTCTCTGTAAGGGGTGATGATCCAACAGCTGTCCCCCTCTTCCAAAGGGTGTGCATGTGTCAAACTTTTTCTCCTGATCACCAGCACTCACACAGACCCCAGCATGATAATAAGGAAGAAGGAGAGGCTTCCATAGTGAAGTATTTCAATACAGGTTTATTATTAAAACGTAGTAACTTACATTAAAAACAGGAACTGTCAGCAAGAGTACAGCAGAGACAATAGGGCTTCCGGGTACGGCCGTCCCCGGGAAGCGTCGGCACCTGGCTCCTCCTACCCTGACGCGTTGCGTCACAGCACGTGACTTTATCAAAGGGATGAGGAGTCCGGTGCCTGTTAGCCAGCTTATATAAGCGCCGCCGTCATGGCAACGATGTAAACATTGTTAAAAATCCACTCATATATGTGTAAAAACTCGCTCCAATACATGCTAGTGACAATACCTTAATAATAATGCTTCATACATAAAACTGGGGAATTCATTTAACAGTATTAAAACCAATATACTAAACAAAAATTGTGTATTAAAAAAATCAATCAATATTAGCTGTGGCATTACTTTCACTTATGCCATCTAGTGGTGAATACAGCAATGACAGCTGATAAATGATTACTACATCCAGCAGGAAACTATGGGCGTGTTAAACAAATGGAATAGGGAAAAATTACTAGCTAGGAGGTGTCTTATCACTTGTGCCATCTACTGGTGACTTAGAACATGGCATCTAATAGATAATTGGCTTACCTAGCAGGAAAATACAAAAGGCATAATCAGCTAAAAATAAGGTGAATGTATAGCTCTACACCTAAAATCTTAATGCATATATATATAAATGTGAATGATGGACACAATAAAACAAATGTTTTGCCAGATATTTAGACACGGCAATATCTATCAAAATTCTTCTAGGTCATAGTTTGATCTTCAACTCAATGTTAATCAAGAAATTTGCTGATTGGATCAAAACTCCCCAACCTGTGATCCAAAATAGAGGGACACAATGTGTCAAACAACTACTAAAAACATTAGTTAAAAAACTCCTTCGAATTAATGAAATTAAAACCATAAATATACAGGATATATAAATTACGATTAAAAATTGGAGATAAAACAATTTAGATCGAATTCTACGTTGTGTCCAGACGGCGTTAAAGTACGTAATTCATGAATCCATTTTGACTCAGCCTGACTGATCTTGATAATTTTATTGTCGCCTCTCCAATGGGCTTTGTATTTCTCTATTCCGCGCACTCTCAATGATGAAGGGTCACTATTATGGTACTGTGCATAGTGCTTGGATAGACTATGTTTATCAAAACTTTTCTTGATATTACGTACATGCTCTTTTAATCTTATCCACAGTGCTCTTTTGGTTCTGCCGACATATTGGATCCGGCAGGGGCATTCCAAAAGATAGACGACTCCCTCACTCCTACACGAGATGAAATCTTCTATCTCATAATTCTGTAACGTGACAGAAGATGTAAAACTCAATTTCTTCTTTTTATCTTCTCTCGTGTGTCTACAAGTGTAACAATTTTTGCATGGATAGAACCCCTTACCTTCAAAGAAGGAAAACTTTTTCTTTTGTGGGGGATCTACAACATTTTTTGCCAGGCGGTTCCTTAAAGTTGGAGCTCTCCTATATACAAACTTCGGTTGTTTAGATAGAATAGTCCCTAAGTGTCAGTCCATTTTAATAATCTCCCAATGTTTTTTAACTATTTTTTCGATTTGCTTATGTTGGATATTATAATCCATAATGATGGGTACATTATCTTGTTGGTTATGAGTTTTTTCTCCGTCCTGTATCAATTTTTCTCTATTCATTGCAATGACATCATTAATTTTGTCTTCTATGAATTTGATCTCATAGCCCTTTTGGACAAACCTTTCTCCAATCATTTTGGCCTGTTCTAAGAATGTTTCTTTACTGGTACAGTTTCTTCTCAGTCTAACCAACTGGCCTTTTGGTATGTTCTGCAACCATATTGGATGGTGACGGCTATCCAAAGGCAGATAGCTGTTCCTATCCACTGCTTTGAAGTAAGTTTGGGTACATATCTTGGTTCCTTCTTTCTTTATTTGAAGATCAAGGAAGTTGATTTTTTCATCACTGATTTCCCACGTTAGTTTTATGCCTTTTTTTTTTCTCAAACAAAAGGTTTTATTAAAATTGAATAAGTGTATACAGTTCCAGAGCGCATACAGCAATTTACAGAGTAGAAGTCACATCTTACATATGTAATAAGATAAAAAACAAAAAAAGCACAGAAAAAGGGGGCATATACTCCATTACATCAGATGAAGAAAAAACAAAGAGGAGAAAAGAAGGAACATAACCTCTCATCAAATAAATCCTTCTGTGGGCTATCCACGTTCCTTCAATGTATATTTTGCTTGTCACCTCTTAGCATACTGGCTAGTTATATAGTGCATAACATACATCACATGAGAATTGAAGCTAATAAGAGCCACCTTTAGAATAAGCGGTCATATACCAAATCTACTGGCGCTAGGCCTGGTGTATCCAACCAGTGAGCCCATAGTTTCTCATATTTTTGTGTCGCTCCCCTATGCTGGTATATAATTTTTTCCATACGGATTGTGGTCCCCATTTGTGTAATCCATTCTTGTACCGTGGGAGGACTCGTGGACCTCCAGTGCCTGAGGATAAGCAGGCGGGCCTGAAACAAAGCTCTTCTGATAGCTTGTCTAAGGATATCCTCAGTCAGTAGATCATCCACAATCCCCAGCACACATGGTTTGTGATCCAAAGGTATCACTATTTGGAAAACTCTATTAATGGTGTTAATGACCTTGTTCCAATAGAGGTGCAATTTTGGGCATCTCCACAGGAGATGTATGAGATCTCCATGGTCTCTGGAGCATCCGGTGCAGGTAGGATCAGTGCCCAAACCCATACGGACCAGTCTAGCCGGTGTGTAGTGCACTCTGGAAATAATATAGAGCTGTGAGAGCTTTTGAGCAGCGTTTAACGAACACGTGGGAACTGCCTGCAAGGCTTCCTCCCACTGTTCCTCCTCAAAAGAGCCAACATTCTGTTCCCAGTGGGATACGACCCTCAGAGGCGCGTCCCCTAGGAAAAGGTTCAGAAGCATGGTATAGCAGTCAGATATAAATCCTCTATAAGTGGGTATGGCAAGTAGGTGGTTGAAAATAGGAGTGGGTTGCAGGTTCCAAATGTCGGAGCCCCTTTGTGCATCTATTGCATGTTTAAGTTGTCTGTAATAAAAGAGCATAGAGCCCGGCAATTGAAAGGCCTCCCTGAGCTCCGAGAAGGGTCTCAATTTACCGTCTCTAAGTATGTGGACTATATGGGACACCCCGTACTGTTGCCATTTAGAGCCATAGGGTATTTTAGCTATTTCTGAATAGTGATTGTTTTCCCAGATGGGGCTATACTTGGTGAAGCCTTCCACCCCCTGCAGCATCCTGACCTTGTTCCAGATTTTCTGCATAAGTGCGTAGGTTGGGAAGAGCTTATTGGATTTGTTATATTGTAAGGCCTCTAAACCATCCACTACCTCTCTCCTGGAAGTGAACCGGAGTATGTGGGCCGAAGGGTCTCTCAGGTTCATCTCCAGGTCCTCCCCGGGACCTATGGCTCTAGCGATGTGCTGTAGCTGGGAGGCCAAATAATACAGGTGAAAGCCAGTAAATTAGAATATTTTGAAAAACTTGATTTATTTCAGTAATTGCATTCAAAAGGTGTAACTTGTACATTATATTTATTCATTGCACACAGACTGATGCATTCAAATGTTTATTTCATTTAATTTTGATGATTTGAAGTGGCAACAAATGAAAATCCAAAATTCCGTGTGTCACAAAATTAGAATATTACTTAAGGCTAATACAAAAAAGGGATTTTTTAGAAATGTTGGCCAACTGAAAAGTATGAAAATGAAAAATATGAGCATGTACAATACTCAATACTTGGTTGGAGCTCCTTTTGCCTCAATTACTGCATTAATGCGGCGTGGCATGGAGTCGATGAGTTTCTGGCACTGCTCAGGTGTTATGAGAGCCCAGGTTGCTCTGATAGTGGCCTTCAACTCTTCTGCGTTGTTGGGTCTGGCATTCTGCATCTTCCTTTTCACAATACCCCACAGATTTTCTATGGCGCTAAGGTCAGGGGAGTTGGCTGGCCAATTTAGAACAGAAATACCATGGTCCGTAAACCAGGCACGGGTAGATTTTGCGCTGTGTGCAGGCGCCAAGTCCTGTTGGAACCTGAAATCTCCATCTCCATAGAGCAGGTCAGCAGCAGGAAGCATGAAGTGCTCTAAAACTTGCTGGTAGACGGCTGCGTTGACCCTGGATCTCAGGAAACAGAGTGGACCGACACCAGCAGATGACATGGCACCCCAAACCATCACTGATGGTGGAAACTTTACACTAGACTTCAGGCAACGTGGATCCTGTGCCTCTCCTGTCTTCCTCCAGACTCTGGGACCTCGATTTCCAAAGGAAATGCTAAATTTGCTTTCGTCAGAAAACATGACTTTGGACCACTCAGCAGCAGTCCAGCTCTTTTTTTCCTTAGCCCAGGTGAGACGCTTTTCGCGCTGTTTCTTGGTCAACAGTGGCTTGACACGAGGTATGCGGCAGTTGAAACCCATGTCTTTCAAGCGTCTCTTGGTGGTGGATCTTGAAGCACTGACTCCAGCAGCTGTCCACTCCTTGTGAATCTCGCCCACATTTTTGAAGGGGTTTTTTTTCACAATCTTGACTAGGGCGCGGTGATCCCTATCGCTTGTACACTTTTTCTGACCACAGTTTTTCCTTCCCTTTGCCTCTCTATTAATGTGTTTGGACACAGAGCTCTGAGAACAGCCAGCCTCTTCAGCAATAACCTTTTGTGTCTTTCCCTCCTTGTGCAATGTGTCGATGGTCGCCTTTTGGACAGCTGTCAAATCTGAAGTCTTCCCCATGTTTGTGTAGGCTTCAGAACTGGACTGAGAGACCATTTAAAGCCCTTTGCAGGTGTTTTGAGTTAATCAGCTGATTAGTTTGTGGCACCAGGTGTCCTCAAAATTTAACCCTTACACAATATTCTAATTTTGTGACACACGGAATTTTGGATTTTCATTTGTTGCCACTTCAAATCATCAAAATTAAATGAAATAAACATTTGAATGCATCAGTCTGTGTGCAATGAATAAATATAATGTACAAGTTACACCTTTTGAATGCAATTACTGAAATAAATCAAGTTTTCCCTTATCGTCTTTCAGGACAGCACATGAGAGAGGCTCCACCCACTAGGAAACAGGAAACACAAACTCCACCACATTTTAAAAGGAGGCTCCTCTCCACAGCTCGTCAGTTTTTTGTGTTTCCTCCGGCAAGGGAACACCTAGTAGGGGCCAGGGTCTCTTATGGTGCTATCCTGAGAGGCCAGGCTGCCTACCCCACCATACCTATTTTTTCCTCCAAGAGAGTCCGATCCTCCCACACCGCGCCACAGGGTTGCTGGTAAGTGGGCTCCTTTTTTCTCTTTCTTTGCTCATGATGAGCTGAACCGTTCCTGGAGCCGCTCCTTAGGCGGCGGCAGCCGTTCGCGGGCTTTTTTTAAACCGCATGTCGGCGTTACTGGCCGCCGCCATCTTGGGAGAGTACAGACTCGACCGGTCGGAAGTGAGGTATCCGACGAGGGGAAGGCACTAGGAACGGGCGCATCATTTCCGATCGGAAGTGGCGCAGAGGAAGAAGGGAGGAGCGGTCCTGGTGCCTATATTCCGGTTCCGGTCGGGCGCAACGGCGTTTTTTGACTCCGGAACCGACGTTCGTAAGAGCCACCGATCGGTGCAGCACCACTATGGATTCTGTGGCAGCTGCATGTGGGACAGGCACAGGCACCAGCAAGGCCCAGGTAAGAGGCTATAGTGAATATCCTGATTACTTTGGTGCCCCTCTCACAAATGTTTTTTTCCCCCTTGGTGGCTGGGGCCTGTCTGGGCACATGGGGTTAACTGTTGTTCCTCCTGTGCACCTGTGGTGAGTCCGTTAGGAGGAAGCTTTGGCTTAATGAATGCTGGTGTTTTTTTCTCTTTTGTCATTTTTTTCTGGCAGGCTAAGAGCTCTGAACCAGCTATTAAAAAGAGATGCCCCTCATGTAAAGCAAAGTTACTGGAGGGTTGGAAGAAGACTTTATGTCAAATTTGCATTGACTCCTTAGTCAAGGAAGAGGCTTCTTCTGCGTGCAGCGACATAATCGCATCAGTTAAGAAAGAGCTAGATGCTACTATACAGGCTTTTCGCTCTTCTCTTGTAACACCAGCATTAAGTCAGGCAACTACCTCAGACCCCTCTCAGGACTCACACTTAACCCCAACGGTAGAGGCTGAGGCTGGCCCGACTACCCAAAAGGGGCATTCCCCCTCATACTCTGGAGAAGAGGAGGAGGAGGAAGAGGAAGAGGCAGATGCACCTTCTAGATACAAACTGTCCTTGGATCAAGTAGACAGTCTGTTGAAAGCAATTTATGCAACATTGGGAATGGAGGAAGAAAAAAGAGAATTATCGCTGCACGATAGAATGTATGAAGGGCTGGGTGAAGCAACAGGTCGCACTTTCCCTGTACATTCGGTAATCTCGGAGACCATTAAGAAAGAATGGGCTGACCCAGAGAGAAAACCCTTTTTCCCAAGAGCTCACAAGAGGCGTTTACCATTTAATGATAATCCTGAGTCACTTTGGAATAAAGTCCCGAAGTTGGATGCAGCTTTTTCCCAAGTATCTAGATCAACGGATCTGGCATTCGAGGACATGGGTACTTTGAAGGATCCTATGGATAAGAAGGCGGACCAACAGCTTAAGAAAGCCTGGCAGTCCATTGTAGGGAATCTCAAGCCTGCTATGGCTATGACCTGTGTCTCCAGAAATATGGAGTTCTGGCTGAATCAGCTAAAAGCACATATTATAGCTGATTCACCCAAACAGGAGATTCTAGATTCCTTCCCAACCCTTATAGCAGCTGTATCATATATCTCTGATGCCTCTGCAGATTCTATAAGAATGTCAGCTAGGTCAGGGGCCCTGACCATTGCAGCCAGGAGAGCGTTATGGTTGAAGACATGGCCTGGGGACGCAGCTTCCAAAAATAAGTTATGCGGAGTGCCATTTTTGGGAGATCAGCTTTTTGGTCCCGATCTAGAATCTATTTTGGATAGAACAGCTGATAAGAAAAAATCCTTTCCTGTTAAAAAGAAAAAGCAGCCGGTTAGGCGGTTTTTTCGACCTCAAAAAAATCAGGAAAAGAGTAACAGGCCCCAAGAAAAAAGAAGGAATTGGGCGGCGCAGAGAGGAAAAGGCAAAGGGAATGTCCTTTTCAATCCTCCTACGCAGGCCAATAAAACACAATGACTTGGTGGTGCCTGTGGGAGGAAGGCTTCAAAAATTCCTTCCTCTCTGGGCAAACATAACAAAAAACCCTTTTGTTTTGGATTTAATAGCCCAGGGTTACAGGATAGAGCTGTTGAACCTTCCTCCAGAGAGGTACTGCATAACAAATCTGCCAAAGGACACAACAAAAGCCCTAGCCATGAAGAACCTGTTAGGGGATCTGATAAAACAGGGTGTTGTGGTTCCGGTGCCTCCGGAGGAAGATTGCCAAGGGTTCTACTCCCATATCTTTCTGATAAAGAAACCATCAGGAAGCTTTCGGCTCATCCTCAATTTAAAACCGTTAAACAGATCAGTCCAATACAAGCGATTCCGCATGGACTCCATCTTTTCGGTAAGAAATCTCTTAGTCAGAGGATGCTTTATGGCATCAATCGACTTAAGGGATGCGTACCTGCATGTACCTATAGCTGTTCAGTCCCAGAGATATCTGAGGCTGGCAGTGAATATGGGGAGGGAGGTTCTGCACCTTCAATTCAGGGCCCTCCCGTTTGGTCTATCTTCCGCCCCTCGAATATTTACCAAAATTATGGCGGAAGCCCTAGCTCCCCTCCGGCTACAAGGGATTGCGGTTATCCCTTACCTGGACGACCTCCTTTTCTTTGCCCCTTCCAGGGAAAGATTACAGGAGGATCTGATCAAGGCTCGCAGTCATCTGGAGACCTTAGGTTGGATTATAAACATCCAAAAATCAAATTTCAATCCAGCACAAAGAGTCCAATTTCTGGGGTATCTAATAGACTCAGTGGATCAAAAGATCTTTCTTCCAGAAGAGAAGAAAGTGAAGGTATTGCAGGCAGTATCCAGCCTTCAGACGAACCTGGAGGTATCAGTCAGAAGGATTATGTCAGTACTGGGAACTTTGACCTCAACCATGCCGGCCATTCAATGGGCCAGACTCCATTTCAGACCCCTTCAGAGTTTTCTCTTAAAGATCTGGGATCACAGTCCAGAAGCTTTAGACTCAAAGGTAAAGCTCCCCACCAGGGTAAAAAAGACCCTTTGGTGGTGGAGAAATCAGGCAGTGCTGTCAAGGGGTTTACTCTGGTCCTTCCCAACAGAGAGAAGGATGACCACAGACGCCAGCAGTTGGGGATGGGGAGCACACTTGGGTCAAGACATAGCTCAGGGAGTTTGGTCCCCAGTGGAAGCAGGAAGGTCATCAAATTGGAGGGAGTTAAAGGCAGTCGCCTTAGCCTTGGTTGCCTTCTCTCCAAGCCTTCAGGGGTCCCATGTGCAGATATTGTCAGACAACGCCACCACAGTGGCATACCTGAACAAACAAGGGGGCACAAGGAGCGGGTCTCTTCTATTGCTATCTTCAGAGATCCTAGGATGGGCAGAGAGTCATCTACTTTCCCTGTCAGCAGTACATCTCAAGGGCACGCTGAATGGAGTAGCAGACTTCTTGAGCAGACAAAGGATTCAGGGGGCAGAGTGGAGTTTGAATCCAGAAATATTCACTCTAATAACCCAGAAGTGGGGATGCCCGCAGGTGGATCTATTCGCATCAAGAGAAAATGCTCAGCTCCCTCAGTTCTTCTCCCTGCACCGAGACAACGGATCGATAGGGATAGATGCCCTGGCACATCCTTGGAATTTCCAGCTGTGTTATGCCTTCCCCCCTTTTCAGCTGATTCCTTTAGTATTGAGGAAGATACAAAAGGAGAAGGTGTCGGTAATCTTGATCACCCCGTACTGGCCAAAAAGGGCCTGGTTTTCCTCCATTCTACTAATGTCAGTCAAACCATTCTGGCAGCTTCCCCTCAGACAGGACTTATTACTTCAAGGTCCAGTGTATCATCCGGATATAGCAAGACTAAGTCTCACAGCTTGGTATCTGAGGAACAGCTGTTAAAAAACAAGGGTTTGTCAGAGCCTCTAGTATCTACCTTACTGGCTAGTAGAAAGAAGGTGACTAGAGATATCTACGCTAAGGTTTGGAAAGTCTACAACTCCTGGTGTCGCTCGGCAAACCAAAATTTAGAAGACATTGTGTCGGTTCTGGAATTTCTGCAGAAGGGGGTGGACAAGGGGCTGGCAATTAGCACTCTCAAAGTGCAAGTGGCTGCCCTAGGAGTATACCTGGATCAACCTATTTCCTCAGTTCCGTTGGTCAAGAGGTTCTTTAGGTCACTTACTAGATCCAGACCAGTTCCCAATAGACACTTTCCAAAATGGGACTTGACAGTGGTCTTACAAGTTCTCACAAAAGATCCTTTTGAACCATTACAGTCAATCTCGTTAAAGAATTTAACTCTAAAGACAATATTCTTAGTGGCAGTTACGACTGCGAGAAGAATTGGAGAACTTCATGCTCTTTCAGTTAAAGAGCCCTTTATGTCAATTTACCCAGACAGGATTGTGCTTAAAACAGATCCTGCGTTTTTACCAAAAGTGGCATCAGTCCATAATAGGTCGCAGGAAATCATCCTGCCAACTTTTTGTTCAGATCCTTCAGGAAGTAAGGAAGAATTATTTCATAAGTTAGATGTAAGAACTTTATTACATTACTTAGAGAAAACAAGGGACTTCAGGTCTTCGGACTCTTTATTTGTTTTGTTTTCTGGCAACAGAAAAGGAAGGCAAGCTTCAAAGGGATCAATTGCCAGATGGTTAAGAATGGCCATTTCAGAAGCTTATGTCCAGTCGGGGTTGTCTCCTCCTCAGGGAGTACGAGCACATTCTACCAGAGCTCTAGCCACTACATGGGCAGAAAAAGCTGGTGCCACCCCATACCAAATTTGTAAGGCGGCTACGTGGTCAAGTTATCTTACGTTTGTCCGTCACTACAGATTGGATCTTCTGTCAGCTGATGATCAGGCATTTGGCAGAAAGGTCCTGCAGGCTGTTGTCCCTCCCTAGTTGGTAAGTCTCGATTATCCTCTCATGTGCTGTCCTGAAAGACGATAAGGGAAAATTCAAGTTAGACTTACCGGTAACTTGTTTTCCAAGAGTCTTTCAGGACAGCAAACTACCCGCCCTTCATGTTTATATATACATATTTATACGTATATGGAAGTGTGTGTGTGTATATATATATATATGCTGTGAATTAACCGTATTATGCTTATGTGTTCCAGCTTGGGCCGGAGGTACTCTACTACAACTGACGAGCTGTGGAGAGGAGCCTCCTTTTAAAATGTGGTGGAGTTTGTGTTTCCTGTTTCCTAGTGGGTGGAGCCTCTCTCATGTGCTGTCCTGAAAGACTCTTGGAAAACAAGTTACCGGTAAGTCTAACTTGAATTTTTCAAAATATTCTAATTTACTGGCTTTCACCTGTAAACCCAGGGGTTAGGCAATGCTAAACCTCCATTGTCTTTAGGACGTTGTAGCTGCTCTAGTTTAATTCTAGGAGGCTTTGAAAGCCATATAAATGAACGGAAAAGAGAGTTGATGATTCTAAACTTTTTCAGAGTAATAACCATTGGAGAGTTGTGGAGCACATATAGTAGTTGTGGCATAAGGATCATCTTTATTAAGTTTATTCTGCCTACTTGGGACAGCTTTAATTTACTCCACACTTTGACCCGATCACGACATCTATTGATCAATGGGGTTAGATTAAGATTAACATAGTCCAATATACGGGCTGTAACCTGTATACCCAGATATTTGAAGGATGTCGAGACAGGTATGTCCTGCATATTTTGTTGGGTTGGGGGCGGGTCACGGTCCAGCAGCAGCAGAGAGGACTTGGTCCAGTTAATAACTAAGCCTGAGTATTTCCCGAACTGTCCAATTACTCTCATTGCCTCTGTCAGTGAGTTAGATGTATCACCCAGTAGCAGCATGGTGTCATCTGCATACATAATTACCTTCTCCTGAATGTCTCCATATCTAAAACCCTGTATCAAGGGATTAGCGCGTACCGTAGCCGCTAGGGTCTCAATGGCCATAGCAAACAGGAGCGGAGACGGGGCACCCCTGCCTCGTACCCCTGTATAGTTTTAAGGGTGATAAAAACCTTCCTCCCTCTCTAATGGCCGCTATAGGAGACGAATAGAGTAACTGCACCCACTTGATAAAGCCCTCCCCAATTCCAAATTTTCGCATCACTGCCCACAGATAGTCCCACTCGACGCTATCAAACGCCTTGTGGGCGTCCAGTGACAGCAACGCTCTATCTCCCCTATTGTCTGCCTGGGATTGGATATTGAGGAAGAGTCTGCGGAGGTTTATCGCAGTCGACTTTTGGGGCATAAACCCGGATTGATCCGAGTGGATTATACTGGATATGACTTTATTCATGCGAATTGCTAATGCTTTGGCTAATATCTTTACGTCAGTTTGTAAAAGAGATATAGGGCGGTATGACCCCGGGTCGAGAGGGTCCTTATTGGGTTTTAGTATCAAAACTATATTTGCTCTAGTCATTGATTGAGGAAGGCTGCCACTCTGTTTCGCTGCATTAAATACCTTCAATAGACGCGGAAGTATATGCTCGCCATATTGTTTGTATACCTCGATGGGGAGTCCATCGTCATCCGGAGCCTTGAAATTGGGGAACAGACTGGTCACCAACTGCAGCTCCTCAACAGTCAAAGGGGCATCAAGTTCCCTTTTAGCTGCCACTTGTAAGCTGGGGAGCTTATTATTGTCCAGATATTCAGATAAGGAGTCTAGGGTATATGTTTGTTTAGACTCATAGAGGGAGGAATAGAATTCCACCAATTCTGCTAAGATTTGGTCCGGGGCATTGGTTAGCCCTCCAAGGTGCGTACGTAAGGCCCCAATTGAGGGGGAAGTTTGATGGGCATGGGCAATGGTTGCTAACAGGCGTCCAGTGTGCTCCCCCTCCTCATAAAATGCTGCTTTATGAAAAAATCTCTTCCTCTCTGCTGTAGATGTCGTGATTTTATACAACGCATCTTGCGCAGAGAGCCACGCCTCTTTGTTACTTTGGGTCGGATCTGTGATAAATTTGTTCTCCAGTTCCTTTGCCATGTTTTCAATTCCCTCCCTTTTGAGCATGTGTCTTTCTCTTAACAGCTTGAATTTCAGTTATAAATAGGCCTCTCAGGACAGCCTTAAAGGCTTCCCAGTTCACAGGCCACTGTTCGTCAGCCTCATGTAGGCGCCAAAAGTCTATTATATGAGATTCTATTTGCTCATGGGAAGGGAAGAGACTCAGCCAAAAAGCGTTCATTTTCCATGGGGCTTTTGCCACCGTAGAAGGGGGGCGTACCTCTAAAGTTGCTATCAATGGGGAGTGATCCGACACACTCCTAAGAGCATAAGTCACCTCAGAGATGTGTCGTTCAGCTGCACTAGAGCATAGGCATAAATCTATCCTTGATAGTGATGCATAACTTTTTGAGAAACAGGAAAACTGTTTTACCCCCGGGTTTTTGGCTCTCCATGGGTCCCTCCATCCCACCTCCTCAATAAATTTCCTAAGAGCCGTGCGGTGTACCCCCCTCCCTCCCACCACAGGCGGGTGCTTATCTAGTACTGCGTCCGTATAATTGTTGAAGTCCCCAAAGACATACATTGGCGTCTCCGGATACTTCATTTGGAACGTCACCAGGGACCTCAACACCAGATTATTGTACAGAGGGGGTACATATACAAATGCCAGTGTACATTTAAAGGTAAACAATTTGCAACATAAAAATACATATCTCCCCTCATCATCTAGCTCAGAATCTAACTCCACAAAATCTATGGAGCCCGGTATCAGTACATTCACGCCCCGAGAATACGAGGTGTGAGTGGAGTGATATGCCCTACCCACCCATCTGAAATTAATGCATGACAGAGAATCGGCAGTAAGGTGGGTCTCTTGTAGAGCACATATAGCCGGAAGACCTTTCCTCAATAAGGATGATACCATCGTCCGCTTTAGGGGGTCTTGCAGGCCCCGAACATTCCAAGAAAGGTCAGTTACTGTCATCATTTTTAGGTGTCTAGTAGGGAATTAACAGGGTAAAACAATATATTGCCCCTCTGACTCCCATCCATGGGGGGGGGGAGGACCATCATGTCATACCCAGCAGGGGCCAAGAAGTGACGAAACTGCCAGTGTAAGAAGAAGAAAGTTACGGCTCTATCCAAAAACCGTAATACCTCGATCGCTCTGGAACAAACTTGTGTGTAGAAGTATCGTAAAACGCACAACGGTGCGGAAATCGAACAAAAGTGCCTCTTCTGACATGGATTATCCATCAATATGCACTTGTCGCATTGAAAGGCAACTATTTCTTGTAATCCACGACACCGGTGTGTCAACTGATATAACAAAACTGTGTGGGACAACCGGTCCCTCCAGCCCCTCACGGGGTCCTGAACAACAATGACATATTTTCTGGTACTTGCTATGAAGTACATTGCCATGATCCATCTCGTCATCGAACTCGCATTTTTGAAGGAAATGAATCGATATATGTTTCCGGCACAACCCTCCTCCGAGGGGAAAAGAAAAGGA
The DNA here is from genome assembly GCA_037952925.1 of Lithobates clamitans. Taxonomy (NCBI): domain Eukaryota; kingdom Metazoa; phylum Chordata; class Amphibia; order Anura; family Ranidae; genus Lithobates; species Lithobates clamitans. Next base: position 2,351,695 of record JBBGZY010000884.1, read on the forward strand.
TAGACCCCTGGACCTTTGTTAGGGATATCAATCTATCTCCGCTTCTGGTCTCCTATCCTGACGAAGCTCATTTTCATTAGCGTCTAGCCAATCGGCAGCCTCCGCTGGGTGTTCAAAGAAGTGTGCTCTGCCCCTTAGTGTAACTCTGAGTTTTGCAGGATAAAGCATTGCATAAGAGGCTTGTACTCTCTGCAGGCGTTTTTTAATTTCCGAGAACCGCACGCGGTTCTTCTGGACTGTAGCCGAGAAATCTGGGTAGAATAAAATCCGCGTGCCATTGTACTGGACATTTCTCTTTTCTCTGGCTAATTTCAGGATAATTTCCCTGTCTCTATAATTCAGGAGACGGGCCAGTATTGGGCGGGGGGGGGGGTTTCCTGGCGGGAGAGGTCTGGTAGGTACTCTATGAGCTCTTTCCACCACATATAAATGAGTGGAAGCCTCCTTACCGAATATTTCAGCCATCCATTGTTCTATGAATTGCGTGGGGTCACGGCCCTCCACCTTCTCCGGTAAGCCGACTATGCGCACGTTATTGCGCCTGAGACGATTTTCAAAATCCTCAGCGCGGGTATTCGTAGCTCTTGCTAGACGTGTGGTGGATTGGGAGTCTCTAATCAGTGTAGGTAGTTTATCTTCAAGCTCACTTATTCTGCTTTCTGCTGCAGTGGTACGCTCTCGAATTTTCTGAATATCTTGTCTGATGAGACTAACCTCCTCCTTGAGGCCACCAAATCGTACTTGTAGATTGTTTACAGAGGCTGTACATTTGTTAACTGCTTTTAAAATGTCTGCCAGTGTGGGCTGTTCACCCCCCTCCTCCTCCTCATGTTCTTCAGGCTCATCAGCTATAGCCTCACTGTCCTCTCCCTGTGTCAACATGGCCCCTGCTCCCTGTGCTCTTATACATTCTTCCTCCTCAGTGTCATTAAAGTCAGGGCATTCATTTAGTGACTGTGCTGCAGCTAGGCCTGATTTTTCAGACAGTTTTTGAGCATAGTACCTCATGTCCTTAGGGTGATCAGCGGAGCCATCCTTAGAGCCTTTCTGCTGCTTGTGCTGTCCCTCCTTCAGCTTGTCACGTTTCTGTGTGGACGGCGGAGCGGCGCCATTTTGAGGATCCATCCTGGAACCTTCTCCCTTCTGTCCACGGGTCATCATGCCCTCTTAAAACACCGGAGCGGGCGCGAAATGTGCAGGGGGTTCTCCCCGTTCGATCAAGCCGAAAACGGGGGTAATAGAGTGCCGGTAACCGGATCAAATCAGGATCACTGCGGGAGCTCTGTGACTAGACGTCTGCTCACATGCCGCGCTGGCCACGCCCCCCCTAGTTTTATGCCTTTACTATTGGTGTTGCGATTAAAACAAAAGTCGCTGAGGCTTTCTCTATTACCGCTTCAGATTATAAAAATATCATCAATAAAACGTTTGTAAAATATCAACTGTTGCGGTCGATTATTATAAAGTGCTTCTTCTTCCCACTCTGACATATAAAGGTTAGCAACACTAGGTGCATATTTTGCACCCATTGCAATTCCACATATCTGTTTGTAATATTTATTATTATGCCAAAAATAGTTGGAATCTAAACTGTATTTCAAGCAGTCTAATATAAATCTCCTTTGCTTGCATTTCAGGTAACTCAGCTTTCTCAAAGCCCACTTTGTTGCCTGTATAGCCTCATCATGATTGATGACCGTATACAGGGAAGAGACATCTGCAGTTGCCAAATATACAGGACCGTCACTCAAATTAACTTCATTGAGGAGTTGGATAAGATGTTTGGTGTCTCTTAAATAGGATCTCGTAATCTTGACCACTGGTTGTAAAAACCAGTCGATATATCCACCAATACGTGCTCCCACCGAATTAATCCCATTCACTATAGGGCTTCCTGGGGGTTTGAATTTGTCCTTGTGTATTTTCGGTAGCGTATAGATTACAGGTACCTTACAGGTTTTTGGTTGTAGATACGTGGCTTCTTTTTTATTTAGGAGGCCTTTATTCACTCCTTTCTGTATGACCTTAGCAAGTTCTTTTTTATATCTTATCGTTGGATTGTTTAATAGTAACTTATAAGTGTCTTTATCATTAACCTGATGGTTAAGTTCCTCATTGTAGTCAGCTTTGGATTGGACAACTATGGCTCCTCCCTTGTCCGCTTGCCTTATTACGATGTCATTTCTTGCTTCTAGTTTTTTTATTCCATTTTTTATACTTCTGGACTCACGCACATTTCTTATTTTCAATTCCTGTAAATCACTTAAAATCATTTTTTTTTTAAAACTTCTATGTGTCCATCATTCCCAGTCGGTGGATTAAAAAGGGATTTATTCTTCAGATTACTATGTATAATCCCGCTATTATCCGATATCTTCACACCTCTTTTTTCTAGTGGATTACTGAGCATGTATTTTTTTATATTCAAACTCCTGATGAATTTATTAATATCCACATATGCATTGAATTTATTGAGGTTCTTTTTTGGGGCAAATTTCAGTCCTTTATCCAGGACTCTAATTTCTTCCTGTGTTAATTCCACCCCACTGATATTAATGATGCCTTCCCCTAATATTCTCTTTTCCTTTTGTTTCTTGATTCCTGCTCGGCATCCTCTTCTCGTTTTTCGTTTTTTCCTTTTCTCTTTTCCAGAGATCTTCTCGGGGTATTCCTTTGTTGTTCCCCCCCTGTCTTGATCTCTCTGTCCTTCTTGTTTCCTGTCTTCCCTTCTCCTCGTTCTTCTGTCCGGGCTGAGATTTGGGGTATGTCTGTCGTGTCTCCGTGGACTAGGATTTGGGGTACGTCTGTCGTGTCTCCATGGAGGACCTGCCCGATACTGGCGTCTTGGCGATTCTCGATGGCGTTGTTCTAAAAAACGGTATGGTGTTCTCTCTCGTTCATGTCTATCAAAATCTTGTTTCGAATATCGTGGGGATCTGCCTCCATCATCCTGCCTTTGTAACTGTTCATATCTATTTTGTATCGGAATATTATAGTGATCCATACGTGGGAGTGAACCTCTTCTTCTGTTGTCATATCGAAAGTATCCATTATCTCTTCCAAGTCTTTCATCTCTTCTTGTTCTATCCAAATATGATTTATTCCTTTCTCCATTGTTCTCATGATTTCTCCACCTGGGATATGGAGATCTTCTATCCCATGGGGACTGATGGTATGGCCTCCCTTGGTAATTGTTGGAATATCCATTATTCTTCCAGAGGAAAAGCTTTTGTTTAGATAACAGAACCTTAGACATTGACACAGTTTTCAATAAACAGGAAACCAACCAGGTAGGAGATATTGAGAGTGGTTTCAGAAAGATAGGACATCTTATGGAGAAAAAAATCAATGCATGGTGGGACTTGATAACACATGAGAAATATATCAAGGATAAGATAGTACCCAGGAGACTCCGCTGGGAAGTACCTATAAATGATGGCCTAGTAGATAAAGAATCTACTGATGAATGGTTCCATTTCTTCAATGAAAAAGGCTTGGAACTACTTGAGTTTCTAAGAAAGAGAAAACAAAAGAAAATTAGGCTTTTGAATAAAACCATTGAAGAAATCAAAACTACTTTGGAACCCTCTAAAGAACTACCAGAATTCATTGCGTTATCTAAACAATTGAATCGTGATATGGAAAAAAAAGACAAAGAAACAGATGCACCAAAAAGGAAGAAATATCAGAGAGATATAAAAGACTTTAATGATGATCTTGTAATTAAATGGCAGAATAAAACTGAAGAAGCAATCATCAACTCCAATAACAGTACCCCTGTTAAAGAAGTAAAAATGATAGAGATCCCACAAGAAAGAAAAATTGATGAACCCATGCCTATTAATGGAACCCAAGCAAATTATAATACTTACAATACCCCTCAACAAAAACAAGGATGGAAGGGTAATAATTGGAAAAAACCCTTCTGGAAGAATAATGGATATTCCAACAATTACCAAGGGAGGCCATACCATCAGTCCCCATGGGATAGAAGATCTCCATATCCCAGGTGGAGAAATCATGAGAACAATGGAGAAAGGAATAAACTATATTTGGATAGAACAAGAAGAGATGAAAGACTTGGAAGAGATAATGGATACTTTCGATATGACAACAGAAGAAGAGGTTCACTCCCACGTATGGATCACTATAATATTCCGATACAAAATAGATATGAACACTTACAAAGGCAGGATGATGGAGGCAGATCCCCACGATATTCGAAACAAGATTTTGATAGATATGAACGAGAGAGAACACCATACTGTTTTTTAGAACAACGCCATCGAGAATCGCCAAGACGCCAGTATCGGGAAGGTCCTCCATGGAGACACGACAGACGTACCCCAAATCCCAGTCCACGGAGACACGACAGACATACCCCAAATCTCAGCCCGGACAGAAGAACGAGGAGAAGGGAAGACAGGAAACAAGAAGGACAGAGAGATCAAGACAGGGGGGAACAACAAAGGAATACCCCGAGAAGATCTCTGGAAAAGAGAAAAGGAAAAAACGAAAAATGAGAAGAGGATGCCGAGCAGGAATCAAGAAACAAAAGGAAAAGAGAATATTAGGGGAAGGCATCATTAATATCAGTGGGGTGGAATTAACACAGGAAGAAATTAGAGTCCTGGATAAAGGACTGAAATTTGCCCCAAAAAAGAACCTCAATAAATTCAATGCATATGTGGATATTAATAAATTCATCAGGAGTTTGAATATAAAAAAATACATGCTCAGTAATCCACTAGAAAAAAAGAGGTGTGAAGATATCGGATAATAGCGGGATTATACATAGTAATCTGAAGAATAAATCCCATTTTAATCCACCGACTGGGAATGATGGACACATAGAAGTTTTTAAAAAAAATGATTTTAAGTGATTTACAGGAATTGAAATTAAGAAATGTGCGTGAGTCCAGAAGTATAAAAAATGGAATAAAAAAACTAGAAGCAAGAAATGACATCGTAATAAGGCAAGCGGACAAGGGAGGAGCCATAGTTGTCCAATCCAAAGCTGACTATAATGAGGAACTTAACCATCAGGTTAATGATAAAGACACTTATAAGTTACTATTAAACAATCCAACGATAAGATATAAAAAAGAACTTGCTAAGGTCATACAGAAAGGAGTGAATAAAGGCCTCCTAAATAAAAAAGAAGCCACGTATCTACAACCAAAAACCTGTAAGGTACCTGTAATCTATACGCTACCGAAAATACACAAGGACAAATTCAAACCCCCAGGAAGGCCTATAGTGAATGGGATTAATTCGGTGGGAGCACGTATTGGTGAATATATCGACTGGTTTTTACAACCAGTGGTCAAGATTACGAGATCCTATTTAAGAGACACCAAACATCTTATCCAACTCCTCAATGAAGTTAATTTGAGTGACGGTCCTGTATATTTGGCAACTGCAGATGTCTCTTCCCTGTATACGGTCGTCAATCATGATGAGGCTATACAGGCAACAAAGTGGGCTTTGAGAAAGCTGAGTAACCTGAAATGCAAGCAAAGGAGATTTATATTAGACTGCTTGAAAAACAGTTTAGATTCCAACTATTTTTGGCATAATAATAAATATTACAAACAGATATGTGGAATTGCAATGGGTGCAAAATATGCACCTAGTGTTGCTAACCTTTATACGTCAGAGTGGGAAGAAGAAGCACTTTATAATAATCGACCGCAACAGTTGATATTTTACAAACGTTTTATTGATGATATTTTTATAATCTGGAGCGGTAATAGAGAAAGCCTCAGTGACTTTTGTTTTAATCTCAACACAAATAGTAAAGGCATAAAACTAACGTGGGAAATCAGTGATGAAAAAATCAACTTCTTTGATCTTCAAATAAAGAAAGAAGGAACCAAGATATGTACCCAAACGTACTTCAAAGCAGTGGATAGGAACAGCTATCTGCCTTTTGGATAGCCGTCACCATCCAATATGGTTGCAGAACATACCAAAAGGCCAGTTGGTTAGACTGAGAAGAAACTGTACCAGTAAAGAAACATTCTTAGAACAGGCCAAAATGATTGGAGAAAGGTTTGTCCAAAAGGGCTATGAGATCAAATTCATAGAAGACAAAATTAATGATGTCATTGCAATGAATAGAGAAAAATTGATACAGTACGGAGAAAAAACTCATAACCAACAAGATAATGTACCCATCATTATGGATTATAATATCCAACATAAGCAAATCGAAAAAATAGTTAAAAAACATTGGGAGATTATTAAAATGGACCGACACTTAGGGACTATTCTATCTAAACAACCGAAGTTTGTATATAGGAGAGCTCCAACTTTAAGGAACCGCCTGGCAAAAAATGTTGTAGATCCCCCACAAAAGAAAAAGTTTTGCTTCTTTGAAGGTAAGGGGTTCTATCCATGCAAAAATTGTTACACTTGTAGACACACGAGAGAAGATAAAAAGAAGAAATTGAGTTTTACATCTTCTGTCACGTTACAGAATTATGAGATAGAAGATTTCATCTCGTGTAGGAGTGAGGGAGTCGTCTATCTTTTGGAATGCCCCTGCCGGATCCAATATGTCGGCAGAACCAAAAGAGCACTGTGGATAAGATTAAAAGAGCATGTACGTAATATCAAGAAAAGTTTTGATAAACATAGTCTATCCAAGCACTATGCACAGTACCATAATAGTGACCCTTCATCATTGAGAGTGTGCGGAATAGAGAAATACAAAGCCCATTGGAGAGGCGACAATAAAATTATCAAGATCAGTCAGGCTGAGTCAAAATGGATTCATGAATTACGTACTTTAACGCCGTCTGGACACAACGTAGAATTCGATCTAAATTGTTTTATCTCCAATTTTTAATCGTAATTTATATATCCTGTATATTTATGGTTTTAATTTCATTAATTCGAAGGAGTTTTTTAACTAATGTTTTTAGTAGTTGTTTGACACATTGTGTCCCTCTATTTTGGATCACAGGTTGGGGAGTTTTGATCCAATCAGCAAATTTCTTGATTAACATTGAGTTGAAGATCAAACTATGACCTAGAAGAATTTTGATAGATATTGCCGTGTCTAAATATCTGGCAAAACATTTGTTTTATTGTGTCCATCATTCACATTTATATATATATGCATTAAGATTTTAGGTGTAGAGCTATACATTCCCCTTATTTTTAGCTGATTATGCCTTTTGTATTTTCCTGCTAGGTAAGCCAATTATCTATTAGATGCCATGTTCTAAGTCACCAGTAGATGGCACAAGTGATAAGACACCTCCTAGCTAGTAATTTTTCCCCATTCCATTTGTTTAACACGCCCATATTTTCCTGCTGGATGTAGTAATCATTTATCAGCTGTCATTGCTGTATTCACCACTAGATGGCATAAGTGAAAGTAATGCCACAGCTAATATTGATTGATTTTTTTAATACACAATTTTTGTTTAGTATATTGGTTTTAATACTGTTAAATGAATTCCCCAGTTTTATGTATGAAGCAGTATTATTAAGGTATTGTCACTAGCATGTATTGGAGCGAGTTTTTACACATATATGAGCGGATTTTAAACAATGTTTACATCGTTGCCATGACGGCGGTGCTTATATAAGCTGGCTAACAGGCACCGGACTCCTCATCCCTTTGATAAAGTCACGTGCTGTGACGCAACGCGTCAGGGTAGGAGGAGCCAGGTGCCGACGCTTCCCGGGGACGGCCGTACCCGGAAGCCCTATTGTCTCTGCTGTACTCTTGCTGACAGTTCCTGTTTTTAATGTAAGTTACTACGTTTTAATAATAAACCTGTATTGAAATACTTCACTATGGAAGCCTCTCCTTCTTCCTTATTATCATGCTGGGGTCTGTGTGAGCGCTGGTGATCAGGAGAAAAAGTTTGACATACGCACACCCTTTGGAAGAGGGGGACAGCTGTTGGATCATCACCCCTTACAGAGAAATATTAATCATCTGCTTGATTTGGCCCATTGGGGGCCGCTGATTAAGGTGAGAGGCTGGGGGAAACAATTGTGTGCTGCACCAGTTTTTCAAGAGAAAGAATCCAGCACATTGTCACCTCACTGGCACGTCATGATTAATCATCTGTATGGACATTATGAATCACATTGCATGAAGCAATAGTTGTTTGGACTTGATCACATTTATGTCACAGTTTTTTCTATTTTATAAGTAATATTTCTAGGTGGGAGAGACTTTTGGGGGTCTATTTCAGAGTCGCAAGTTTATATTATACGCATGGTTTTGCACATATGTCACTGTTTTTTGCACTTGATCACGTTTGTTTACATATGTGATATTAGAGTCAAATTTTTTTGCTTTGGCAGCAATCTAGTCACCAACATTATTTATTTTGTGTAATATTTTTTATTTTTCACTTATTATGGTGAGGAAAACTATGCACATTGTATGATACACTTTGAGGAATTGTTTTTCATTCTTAAATATTTTATTTTATTATTATCATTAAGTTTAAAATCACCTTTAATCACAATTTCTACATAGTTTGGTTGAAGAACATTATATTCTTTGGATGATTTTATGTGAATTTTATTAGGAATGATAACCAGCATTTAACTATTTAGTTGGTTTGGCTGCCCTCTAATGGGAGAAGTTAGTATTGCCCATTAAGGAAGTATTGAAGATTGTCTATTCAGGAAGTATTGAGATTTATGGTATTTTGAGATTTTGATTTAACATGAGTGGTACACTTGCCTATTAAGGAAGTATTGAAGATTGTTTGTTCAGGAAGTATTGAGATTTATGGTATTTTGAGATTTTGATTTAATATGATTGGTACACTTAGACTAGCGCCACATACTTTTGACTATCATTGGGGCAACACGGATCCATTCGATTGCAGGCTCTGAAAAACCATTGGTTAGCAGATGTGCAAGATCTATCTGGTGAAGACTGGGAAGAACTCCTAAATACGTATTTTGTCACAGAATGATACAATTACATATCTTCCATAGAATTTATTACACTCCTCTGCGGCTCTTCCGTATGCGGAAACTAACCAGTGCTGTGTATTTCCGGTTACGTCCTACGCGCGGACCGGAAGCGACGTATCGGGTATCGTTGTCACGCTGTGTCCTTGTTGATGTTTGGTGCAACAGTTTTTACTGCAGTGTAAGCGGATATTTTTTAATAAATCTTTGGCAATACGTTATTACACTATTGGAGGCTTTATTATTACTTTACATGTGGAGTCCACCAACCACAAGGAGGGGTTTTTTCCCCATAAACAGAACGAATCAACACCATTGTTCCGGCTACGGGGATCGCATCCTAAAGGACACATATAGGCATATTTATTATGCCGGTAAGGTGAGAGTTCTGTGAGCACATAGCGGTGGTATGGTTATCACGAAAGTCACAAGATCATCAATCAACTTATGTTTACTGTATTCGTTCACATTGTATTTCATTTAACAGCACTTTATTCACTTTTAATCAGCACTAATGGACTATTGATTATCCACTGATTAGTTGTATAAATATTTAATATTTTGAGGTGTTTTTATATATAATACACACCATCATTATTGGAGATTTCACGTCATATTCATTTTATGTTCATTTATATTAGAAGTGTTGCGCTGGATCACTTACACAATTTATTTATTAATTGTGCATTATTTTAAGTTTCTGTAGTGAGTGGTGTTCACTATTTTGATTTTGCAGCAACATTAACACTATCTATTCACTTACTATATTAGTATAGTAGCGCAGAAGTGTTTTACGTTGTAGGTTCCTAAGGAAGTATGCCGGGATAGGAATGGGTAATGCGCGAAAGAGATATAACATTTTAGGTAATACAGTCATTTTTATTACATTTATTTTACCACTCCATGATATTGGCAAAGAGGACCATTTTTTAAGAAAATTTGTAATTTTTTGTAGTAGTGGAGGATAGTTAGCAGAGAAGATATCAGATAGATTGGGGGTAAGAGTAATAACTAGATATGTGAGGTGAGACGTTGACCATGTAAAAGGGAGAGATGTTTGAGCTTGTTGTAGTGTTTGCGGGGGTAAAGAGACATTTAAAGCTGTTGATTTTTGTGAGTTTATAATTAGTCCAGAAATTTGGGCAAAGTGATCTAGTTTGCTTATACGATTGGGAGCAGAAATATGAGGGGAAGACATAAAAATGAATATATCGTCAGAAAATAGACATAATTTATGTTGAAGGCCTGCTAAATCTATGCCCTTGATTGAGGGGTCTGTATGGATAGCCTGGGCAAGAGGTTCAATGACTAAGGCAAATAAAAGTGGATAGAGAGGACAACCCTGACGTGTTCCTCTATTTATGTAAAACATGTCTGATTTGTATTCTGCATATTTAACATATGCCTTGGGGTTATTATAAAGTGAAGTGACCCAGCTTAGAAAATGAGGGCCAAAGCCCCAGTGAAATTCAAGTAGGGCCACGTCACTGTATCAAATGCTTTTTTGATATCTAACGACAGGAGACACAGAGGTATTCACCTTGTTTTAGCTGCTTGAATCAATAATGATGCTCTGCGGACATTATCTGCTGCTTGCCATAATGGGATGAAATCTACTTGATCTTTGCTTAATAATGAACCAATTATATTATTAAGATGAGACGCCATTACTTTTGCTAGTAGTTTAATATCTAGGTTTAATAAGGATATAGATCTAAAGTTAGTACAAGATGAGTAATCGGACTGAGGTTTAGGGATCATTGAAATTATTGCTGTTAAAGTTTCCGGTCGGAAGGATTGTTTGTTAAGTAGGGAGTTAAATGCTTTTGTCAGGATGGGAGTAAGATTATGGGAAAAATGTTTATAGTAGAGGGCTGACAATCCGTCAGGGCCTGGTCCTTTACTTAACTTAAGGGATTTAATTGCTATTTCGATTTCTATAGGTTCAATAGGACTTTCAAGGTTATCATATTGAACTTGAGAAATGGTTGGATGTTTATGAAAGATGTGTAATATCTTTACTGGGTTACTAGTGTATTTATCATGGGGTATTTTTAGGCAAATTGGCTTAAAGGGGTTATTTAATTTTTGAAGCGCACGTGCAAGAAGGGTGCCAGGTTTATTAGCTTTAAAGTAGAATTTATGTTTAGATTTACGTATTGTTTTGTCCATCAATTCTGATAGGAATAGGTCAAGATTTAAACTTGCCTTATCAAGTTGTGCTTTTGACACTGGAGTAGGGTTTGATTGGAAATTTGTGTGGCAGTCCTTAAATTCTTTTTCTAGTTTTTGTTGTCGTTTTTCTTTTTTAAGGTATGATGCTTGTCGTAAACAGACCCCTCTAAGAACAGGTTTATGGGCTTCCCACAATGTCAGCGGGGGTTATATCAGGAGTATCATTGTTTCCCAGATATTCTTGTATTGCTGATTCTAAGTCAGATGAATGTGATGGGTGTGTGAGAATTGAATTGTTTATGTGCCATGTGAGGTCTTGAGCTTTTGGGACTAAAGAAGTAAAGGTTAAAATTATTGCACAATGATCTGTCCAAGTATAAGCTTTAATATAAGAGTTGAGCAAGTCTGGTGACATACTTATAGATATTAGGATATGGTCAATACGGGAAAAAGATTTATGTGGGTGGAAGTAAAAAGAGAATTGACGTTTTGAAGAAATTATTTCACGCCAGGAATCTATCAGTGAATGTTGTTGAAGTCTTTGAAACATACGAGATTGAGAGCTGGATATGGTTGGAGTAGGGGATTTAACTAGATAGGGGTATAGAACTTGATTTGAATCACCACATATCAAAAGTGTGCCCATTTTATGCAAATCTATTACTTGTAGCAAGTGAGAGAGGAATGATGTTGGTCTTTTATTAGGTGCATAGTAGGAAACAATTGTGAGTGGGATATCAAAAACAATTCCTACATTTCCTATTATACTATGCCAGGAAAACGGTAGTTTTGTAATGGATATACTCCACACCAGTTTCTCTTAACCAATGGAAAAACCTGATTAATCAGGTATTACCAACATATAAACTCACATATGAAGCTAGAGGGTGTGCTAGTAAATTCACTGTGAACTTCCTGAAGGTGTACTAAAGTACTAAAATACGGATAAAGTGATGAGTCTAATAGGTTGGGGTGAGGACTAAACATTCTTATCTGCCTATGATGTCTGAGGGATAAGAATGACATAGTTCTTAGTATTTACTAATTATTTATAAGGGTGCAAGTGTTTAGTTGGTTAAGGCGGTTTATTTTATAACTGTGAAATATTTCTATTCACCTGGGAATTGATTAACCACTTCAGCCCCGGAAGGATTTACCCCCTTCCTGACCAGAGCACTTTTTACAATTTGGCACTGCGTCACTTTAACTGCTAATTGCGCGGTCATGCAATGGTGTACCCAAACTAAATTGGCGTCCTTCTCTTCCCACAAATAGAGCTTTCTTTTGATACTATTTGATCGCCTCTGCGGTTTTTATTTTTTGCGCTATAAACGGAAAAGACTGAAAATTTTGAAAAAATATATTTTCTACTTTTTGTTATAAAAAAAATCCAATAAACTCAATTTTAGTCATACATTTAGGCCAAAATGTATTCGGCCACATGTCTTTGGTAAAAAAAATGTCAATAAGCGTATATTTATTGGTTTGCGCAAAAGTTATAGCGTCTACAAACTAGGGTACATTTTCTGGAATTTACACAGCTTTTAGTTTATGACTGCCTATGTCATTTCTTGAGGTGCTAAAATGGCAGGGCAGTACAAAACTCCCCCAAATGACCCCATTTTGGAAAGTAGACACCCCAAGGAAATTGCTGAGAGGCATGTTGAGTCCATGGAATATTTTATATTTTGACACAAGTTGCAGGAAAATGACAAACTAAATACATTTTTAAAAGCCTTTAAAAGCCTTTACAGGTTACTACTTTAGATTTACAGAGGAGGTCTACTGCTAAAATTACTGCCCTCGATCTGACCTTCGCGGTTATACCTCACATGCCTGGTGCAATTGCTGTTTACATTTGACGCCAGACCGACGCTTGCGTTCACCTTTGCGCGAGAGCAGGGGGGGACAACTGTGCTTTTTTTTTTTTTTTCTTTATTATTTTTTTGCTTTTTTATCTTATTTTTAAACTGTTCCTTTCATATTTTTTTTAATCATTTTTATTGTTAGGGAATGTAAATATCCCCTATGATAGCAATAGGTAGTGACAGGTACTCTTTTTTTTGAAAAAATTGTGGTCTATTAGACCCTAGATCTCTCCTCTGCCCTCAAAGCATCTGACCACATCAAGGTCGGTGTGATAAAATGCTTTCCCAATTTCCCAATGGCGCTGTTTACATCCGGCGAAATCTAAGTCATAAAATGCTCGTAGCTTCCGGTTTCTTAGGCCATAGAGATGTTTGAAGCCACTCTGGTCTCTGATCAGCTCTATGGTCAGCTGGCTGAATCACCGGCTACATTCTCAGGTTCCCTGTTGAGACAGGAGAGCCAGAGAAAAACACGGAAGACGGTGGGGGGGGGGGCTTTCCCTCCCACTGCTTGTAAAAGCAGTCTAGAGGCTTATTAGCCACTAGGATTGCTTTTACATGAAAGCCGACTGCTGGCTGAAAAGAATGATACCAAGATGATACCTAAACCTGCAGGCATCATTCTGGTATGACCACTCAAAGTCGTGAATTGCGTACCTGAAGACAAAAAAATGGTTAACAATAAAACACAGTAAACGGTAAAGTATAAAAAATTGCATACCTGAAAAGCAAACATGATAAAACATAACAATAAAACATTGCAGAATAGAATACAGTAAAAAAGAGCAGAACAATAGAGAGAGAGAACAATAAAACGACAACAATTTTTTTTTTATTTCATATATTTTTTTGTTTTTTGTTTTTTACACTTTTTTTTGTAACTAACTTTTATAACTGTAACCGGTTCCAGGTTCGGGTCTCGCAAAATGCGATGGCATCTTGGGAGACGCTGTGAAAGTGTGCCTAGTCTGTGCAATGCTGTACCCTACGCTAATACTCAATTAGTGTATGGTAGCGTTTAAAACATTGCAAAGACCAGGATTGTCAGGACAGAAGGGACAATAATAGCGGGTGTCACGCCTATATCCGCGCTAGCTGCAGACACAACATCTTTTTGGGGGGGGGGGGTTTGTTGGGTAGGGGTACTTGGGAGGACATAAAGAAAACACCTCTCATGCAGCCGACTGCATTTGGTTGGGGATGTGAATGGGGGAAGTACGGGTGCTGCAGAAGCGGTGGGTTCCCAATTAGGATTGGCAAATGCAGCAGGAAGGGCACGACGGGCCTGTTTGTCTTCTTCTTGGTGGCAGCGGGACACTACTTGTGCTTGCCACCTCACCAGCTTGAACTGCACTTATGGGACTCGCCACGTCACCAAGTGTTACTGCAGTGCTGGTTTGACTATGACCGGGGTGTACTAGGCCGCTGGTGCTTGCCAGTTTACCAAAATGCTACCAAAAAAACTGTTAGCGATCGCAGGGATCAGGCCTGACTCTGCGAACGCTGCAGTTGTGTGTTTAGTGTTTTGTAAGTGACAGTGATCGATCAATACTGCACTTGGGTGGGCTGGGCTGGGCGGAGGGGCAAAACGCAGGTGCTAGCAGGTATCTGGACTGATCCCGTTAACATTGCGTTTTTGGGAACCCTAAACTGCTGGGGACGCTAGTATAGATCTGATCGGATCAGATATTGATCCGTTCAGATACTATACCACTAAGGGAGGCGTATGCTGCGTGCGTGGGTGTTAGCGGTACTGGCGCTAACCTGACGCTGGGGGCGACGCATATCACCGCCGGGAGATGGGGGGGCTAAACCTTTATTAGGTAATAAACGGCGGGTGCCCTGACACTATAAAAAATAAACGAACTAACCAGCGTCACCCGTAACAGTTATATGGTGATCACTGGTGAAAGGGTTAACTAGGGGGCAATCAAGGCTTTAAAACCTTTATTAGGTACTATATGGGGGTCCCTGTCGCTATAAAACGCTGACGGCGAACCTAAATATTTACCTCCCTAACTATCGCCACCAGTGACACTAATACAGCGACCAGAAAAATGATCGCTTAGTGACACTGGCGACGGGGGGTGATCAGAAAATGCAGTAATCAGAAAAAAAACAAAACAAACTGCTTGGTGTCAGTGTGACGGGGGGGAGGGGTGATTAGGGGGTGATGGGGGGGTGTAAAGTATGCCTGGCATGTTCTACTGTGTGTGTGTTGGTGTAACTCACTCAGATGTCTTCTCTCCTCGGCGCCGGAACGGAAAATACCGAGCCGAGGAGAGATGACATCATTTCCTCTGCCTCTGTGTACTATACAGAGGCAGGGGAAGATTCTCATTGGCTGGGAGCGATCGCGAGGGGGGGGCACAAATGGATGGCCTCCCCCTCATCTCTGAACGCTGCCAGACAGAAACCGACCGCCTCGGGCACCGGGGTGGTCCGATCGGACCCCCCGCCCGCGGCAAGCAATCACGTACCAGGTACATGATTTTGCCTGCCTGTGCCATTCTGCTGCAGTATATCTACGTTAGGCGGTCGGCAAGTGGTTAAACACAGTATGTGAAAACGGATGAAGTTGTGTAACAAAAGGTATCCTTTTAGTGTGTTTTTTATTTGGATTAATTTTTTTTAGATTTAAATGTTCCTTTTTTATTGACGCTTCAGGATAATTTCTGTTGATTAGTTTCCATTTCTTTTCATCTTTGTTCACGGTGTTGCGGATCACTAACTATTCTCTGAACCCGCATTAGTTGGCTTTTAGGAATAGAATTAAAAACAGATTGAGGGTGAAAACTGTCAAAATGTAACAATTGGTTGCAATCTGTACGTTTTACATAAAGATTGCTATCAATTTTCATCTGGTTGATTTTCAATGTGGTGTCCAGGAAGGAAATTTCTGTCCCACTGTACTCCATATCGAATTTCAAACCAGGAATAAGATAATTCAGATATTGATCAAACTGTAGGGTTCCAATGTCGCCTCTCCACACTGCAAACACATGGTCCACAAATCTATACCATCCCTGGCAATTTTCCATAAAGCATTTCAATCATATTCATAAATGTGTTTGCGTATAGGGGTGCGACATTGGAACCCATCGAAGCTGTGAATATTGAGTTTGCTTGAAGAGAAAAGAATTTTCCTCAGGGACAATTTTTAGTAGGTCCAACAAAAAGTCAATTTGTCAACTATTGTAGCAATCTGATTGTCTCAAAAGTCATTTACAGGCTTCAATACCCAGTTCATGGGGAACAATAGTGTAGAGACTGGTTACATCCCATGTGACGAGGATGAAATCAGATAACAACTTTTAATTTTTTCAAGAAAATCTGTAGTATCCCCTATAAATGATTTAGTGTTTGTTAATAATGGCGTTCTACATTTATCAAGGTATTGTGCTAATGGAGTTGTCACCGATTCCATCCCAGAAACAATGGGACGTCCTGGTGGGTTAATAGGATCCTTATGCATCTTTAGGCAAGATATATATTACAGTCATCAATAGGGGTGCAACGGATCAAAAATCTCACGGATCGGATCGATCCTCGGATCAGAGTCACGGATCGGATCGATCCTCGGATCAGCATAAAAAAAAAAAAAAAAAACACACAAATCTTGTTACACCCACCGGAGTTTTAGATTTAAAAGCCATTTTCAACACAAAACCGAGCTTATATGCATAAATACAGTATTTGTGCATATAAGCTCAGTTTTGTGTTGAAAATGGCTTTTAAATTTAAAACTCCGGTGGGTGTAACAAGATGTCCGCTTGCCCCCTTCTCACTCTATTATTATTGTACTGTGCAGGAGTGTGGGGTGTAGCAAGATGGCGGCGACGAAATGTCACTTCCTGTGGAGACAGCGGCCACTTCCGGGTGTACCAAGATGGCCGCCGGCTCCGGAGCTAGGCCGAAGCCGGGGCCTTTCCTATGGCTGAGGCCCGAAAAGTGCTCCGCGGATCGCGGGTGTGCCGATCCGCGGAGGGTGATCCGTACGGATCACGGATCGGCAACGATCCGTTGCACCCCTAGTCATCAATAATTTTGTCTTTTAATGCTGATGTCAGTACTTTTTTAATCCTGGCTTGTACTTTAAATATCGGACAAGAGTCTAATTGTATGTATTGACATCTGATAGTTGTTTCAACACTTCCAATTCACACTTAGTGGTGTTCATAATCACAATGGCTCCCCCCTTGTCAGCCGGTTTGATATTTTGATATCACACCAAGCTGATAAGGAGGTTAATGCCGTAATCTTTTCCTGACTTAAATTGTTCCGTCTGTGGTCAATTTTATTTCTATTATCAGTAAATGATTTATATTATTAACCCTATCAATGTACACCTCAACAGCTGAACAAGATGTGGGAGATACCCTAGTACTTTTTGTTTTGAGATCTAAGTTTCTTATAGATAGATGTAAAATTTCTTTATGCAAAACAGGTAGTTGACGTGCAAAATATGCTTTAAACCTCAGTTGCCTAAAAAAAGATAAAGGTCTTGTTTTAAAACAAAATTATTCATTTTTTCTTTTGGAGAAAATCCTAAACCCTTATTCAAAACCCGTATCTCAGTTAAAGAAATAGAGGAAATGTTATATACCACATTGTTCACCGTCTCTGACCATTTTGTCATCTTGTCACTCCTCTGGCTGTGTCTTTTCTTATATCTTATTAAAGACACAGCCAGAGGAGTGACAATAAGACGACAAAATCGTCAGACGGTGAACGACCGAAAAGGTTATAGGTCGTATAGCCAGGCATAAATATTCAATTAGAGATAAATGAATATAGTTACCACTAGCTAGACATTTTATAGAGAAGGGGTGAACTAATCTTAAGAAAACGTGAGACTCATTGGATACATTTTCTTAATACTATTACTCATAATAGGTATAAATACAGATTTGGATCTTTATCTGTTTGTATGATTTATAAATACATTATCTATAAAAGTATAGAGGGGAGAGGAAAGGGGGTGGGGGGGGTTACCTAAATTAAAATTAAAGGCTCTATGGGTGTTAAATGTTAGTAGATTGAGTGGATCTCAATTTCTTCGTTTAAGCTCCCAGGCTTAAGACTATCTAAAGTGTAAATCCAGAAAATTTCCCTCTCGCACAGACGCTTGATGCATTCTGCTCTAGGGAAACTTCCCAGGATGGTCTCTATGGCCCAGACCTGTAGGCCATTGGTGGAGCCGTTATGAAATTCAGTGAAATTGCTAGGGATAGTGAGGTTACTATTGTTTTCAATGGAATGTCTGTGTTCCCCAAACCTTTTTCAAAAGGGTTCTAGTGGTACGTCCTACGTAAAACAGGCCACAGGGGCAAGAGAGGCAATAAACTACAAATTCTGTTGAGCAGTAAAAAAAAATCCCCCAAGGGGTGTGTTTTACCCTTTGTAGTGAATTGTTTTTGTCTGTGTTGGACAAATTTGCAGCTGAGGCAGTTGAACTTGCGTCATTGGTGCATTCCCTTTGTCTAGGAAAATGGGGTGGATGTTCGTTTGAGTTTGCGCTGTTTGTTTGCTGGGTGCTATCTTTCTTTTTATATTTTGGGCCTTTCTGTATGTGATTTTAGGTATATCACTGAGACTTTTTTGGCGGTGGGGATCTTCCTGCAGTATACCACAATGTTTATGGAAAATATGTTCCATCTTTTTATGCTGTGTGTGGAACTGGGTAATGAATCTAGTTGTCTGGGAAGATGTGGTGAGCTGGTGTCTGTTGTGTTTTGGCGCTTCAAATGGTTATAAGCACCCTCAATTAGAGGGGAAGGGTAACCCTTTTCCAGAAACTTTTTCTTAAAAAGATCATTTTGTTCCTTATCTTCTACGCGGGTGCAATTATGTTTTAGGCGACAAAATTGACTTTTTGATATATTTGTAATCCATCTTGTGTGGTGGCAGCTGCAGTAGTGGAGATATGAGTTGCCTGCTGTGGGTTTTGTGAAGTTCTTTGCATGGATGGTGTTGTCGGAGTTCTAAATCTAGGAAAGCTAAAATGTCGGGGTCACAGACTGAGGTAAAAGAGGTACCTAAATTCTTTTTTATTGCAGTATGTTACAAAATCGTCAGCCAAGGGTCAAGTACCATCCCAAATGATGACTGTCGTCTATATAATGACCAAAATATACAATGTGTTCAGATAAGGAGTTATTGTTCCAAATAGAACGTTGTTCCCAAAGGCCTATTGTCAAATTGGCATAGTTGGGGCAAAATTTGCCCCATAGCTGTGCCTTTGGTCTGTAGGTGCTATTGATTGTCAAAAAGGAAATAATTATGAGTAAGGCAGAATTTGGTGGATTCCAGGATGATTTCTGCCTGCCTGGGGTTGAGTAGTGGGTCTTGGGAGAGAAAATGTTGTACTGCTTCTAATCCGATGTTGTGGGGGATTGATGTGTACAATGAGCAAACGTCAAGGGATAACCATAAATAATTTGGTTCCCAATAGTAATTTTGCAAGGTGTTTCATAGATGGGTACCATTACGGATATATGCTGGTAGATTTTCCGCCAATGGTTGCAGGAAATGGTCAATGTACATGGAGAAAGGGTTGGTGACACTGTTCATGGTTGCTACTATAAGACGTCCAGGGGGGTCAGTTGGTTTTTGTGGATCTTGGGGAGCTGACAGAAATATGATGTATTAATATTCAATAAATTGTAGCGCTAAAAAACACATGTGTCATATGAACAGAATGTCTCTGTAAACATAAACTAGTGTCCCAATGGTGACGTATAGTCAAAGGAAAAAACGTGGTAATCTGCAGTGGATAAATGTGAACAGTGTAACAGTCCCTTCTGCTTCCCAAATCTCAATTCAGATATCATCAAGCTCATGAAAGGATGGGGTACGCTTACCAGAACTGTTGGATTCTACTGCCATGAGCAAAGAATCAATCGAGCTGTGTGCCACCCTGGGCAGGTGAGTGAAGTGGTTGAAGGCAGATGGAGCCTCTAAGGCCTGGATGTTGTCACGGATTCACACGCCCACGGCGACTAACTAACCGCGACGTGCGTTCCGTGACCGGGGTATATGAGGAACTAAGGGAATAAGGGGGAACTTATACTGCGCATGTAAGACTGGCTGTAGTATTTTCACAGCCTGCACTACCTTTGGCCACCACTAGAGGGAGACTCCACTCCAATCCAGCTAGCTGACCACACACAGGCAGATACGAATCTTACATACAATCTGGTGCACTCTAAGGTTTGGGGAGCAATCTAGCAATTACTACACACTTCTAGGATTCCTTCAGCTATCCTGCAAGCTTGAACCCCGGTGTTAATCACTCCTCCCACTGTCCCCACACCCACACACCAGACACAATAAATGATAGCCTGCCACCACCCAACAGTTTGTCCGCAGACTGTCTGGCAGATCTGTTAGCTTAAAATCTGCATGCAATCTGCCAACACACAGTGCAATTGCATACCGATTGGCATGTAACTTAAACCGAGTACTTAGGCACTAAAATACAACAACCTCTCCAGAGATATGAGTCCTAGCTTAGTACACAGAAGTCACTTATTAATTTTATCATTTAATATCCCGAAAGTGGGCAGTGCATATAAGATATACAAAGAAAAAGGATTTACCAAAAAAGATACAAAAAATGCAGAAAGACACACAACTGGCAGTTTGCTATGAAAATAAAAAGGGATAAAAACAGAGATAAACTTTACCAAGTAAATCTGTTAGTAGAAGCATACTGGAACCTGTGGGAACTCCCCAGTTTTGAACTGGCTTCGTGGAAGAACAATGTCCATATCTCAGGCTACCCAATTTATTGAAATATGGATGCAGGCTGGACTTTAGCCCTTGGCCAATCAACCCTGGGGGGTGTTCCTGTCTCAGCCCACAAATGTTTTGTGTTCTGAAATGACCAGAGTCAAATTGGCCCAGAACGGCGCTGATTGCTGGGTCATGGATAGGATTTCCGATACCAGCGCATCAGTCCGATCGCAACAGTACCAATCACTGCCTGCCTGCCGCAATCAGGTGCCATATAACGGTTTTGTGTGGTTCTTTAGGATTCCACACCTGCTAAACATACAGAGTTACATGTACACGTAACCCATCAGGTGTACGACCAAAAGGAATTATTTTCATCTCTCTGCCGGTAATATTTTAGCTTTTATGAGAGATAAAAATGGTTCCTTAGATCTCTTGATATTAATCAAAGCTTACAGACTGTCCGGAGCCTTGTGAATGCCCCCTGCA
This sequence comes from Lithobates clamitans, assembly GCA_037952925.1. Lineage (NCBI taxonomy): Eukaryota > Metazoa > Chordata > Amphibia > Anura > Ranidae > Lithobates > Lithobates clamitans. Next base: position 2,372,919 of record JBBGZY010000884.1, read on the forward strand.
GATCCGTGTGGCCAAGATGACTAGCAGATTTCTTTGAGCCTCAGGAAGGTGGCAATCTATGTTTACTCTAATGGGAACTTTTATTGGCATCTAGGTGTCACTACGATCCTAGAAAAAACTGTCTCTGTCCTTTTCAAATGCTAATGAAAGAACATATGTGCATGACTGACATAGAATACTATATTTTTAATAACCCAGAATTAAGCTACATCTACAATTACACTACTTCTACAGATCACACCACATCTAGTTAAGGCAAAACTATCCTACGCTTATATTTTCGTCACAGATGTCACCTCTGGATTCACGGGAAATGGGCCAAAACTTGGTTCCAAGGTTGAGGATGTTTTCTCAATTCCCGAAAGTATATGGAAAAGAAGAGGGATGCCTCCACATGGTGTAAATCCCTTTAATGGCAAAGTTACTGCAATGCTGCATTTAGAGGATGCATGCAGATGCAAGTTTTAGTCCAACAGACAGAATTGTAATAATTATGTCTTTGGTGGCATTTTCTACCAGCATGTGGTCACGCCCTAATGCGTTTCATCATCACATCTTCGGAGGGCGAAGATGTGATGACGAAACGCGTTAGTGTGACCCACTGACACAGAGTGCGTAATTGCAGAGTGAATCATCCCGGGTCTCATCACGGCCAGTGATTCTATTGAATTCCAGCAGGCGGTAAGACGCTACACTGTATTGTACAGGCTAAATCTGACACGCTGTTTTAATTGATTTATCCTTTGCACCCGCTGAGCTGAGCCGTCCCAGGAAAGATTTTTGGTAACCTTGAGAGAGCGTCCAGCTTGATCTTATATCCCTGTGGAGATACCAGGCTTATTTAACTCTTTATTGTGGTGAGTGCATCAGCAAAGGGTGGTGTTCACGTGGTGGATCGGTGACGGTATTCAGGATAAGAATGCTTTTAAATGTATGATATGACACGGCACCGTACACTTATTTAAGGACTTTTGCATGGACTTTTATGTCACTCATTAATTTGTGTTTGATGTCTTTAGCCCACTGAATGCTATCATATTGCATTGAATGTTTTAGGATAGTCTTTTAGCGCTGTTAATGCTGTATGCTATATATTAGAGCTGAACAGTTAATTGTTAAATCTCAATTCAACCACCCTCGCAATCTTAATCCGGCATTTCCACTATTCAGTGCAGAGCCGTTCTCACAGCTGACTGCTGTAAAAAAAAAAAAGGCAGTCGGCAAAGTTTATCACAATTTTGCTCAGCGCTGGGATAAAACAAACATTGTATCATTTGGTTCTTTTAGATCAAAGGGATGAATTTTGGTCTGTAAATGAGGGCAGTTTAACCACCTAAAGACTAAACCTTTTTCTGACATTTGTTGCTTACAAGGTAAAATCAGTATTTTTTGCTTGAAAATTACTTAGAACCCTCAAACATTGTATATATTTTTTTTAGCAGAGACCCTAGAGAATAAAATGGCGGACATTGCAATATTTTATGTTACACTGTATTTGTGCAGCGGTCTTTCATAAGCATTTTTTTTGGGGGAAAAAATTCACTTCAATTTATTTAAAAAAACGAAACTGTAGAGAGTTGGCCCATTTTTTGTGTATGTGAAAGATGATTTCATGCCGAGAATTGTAATCTTTATTCTGAGCAAATAAATCATGATTCTCATTTTATCCAGCCTTACATAGTTACATAGTAGGTGAGGTTGAAAAAAGACACAAGTCCATCAAGTCCAACCTATGTGTGTGATTATATGTCATTATTACCTTGTAGATCCCTGCATGTTGTGGTCGTTCAGGTGTTTAACAGTTTCTTGAAACTATCGATGCTCCCCGCTGAGACCACCACCTGTGGAAGGGAATTCCGCATCCTTGCCGTTCTTAAAGTAAAGATCCCTCTACGTAGTTTAAGGTTAAACCTCTTTTCTTCTAATTTTAATGAGTGGCCACGAGTCTTGTTAAACTCCTTTCCGCGAAAGTTTTATCCCTATTGTGGGGTCACCAGTTAGGTATTTGTAAATTGAAATCATATCCCCTCTCAAGCGTCTCTTCTCCAGAGAGAATAAGTTCAGCGCTAGCAAACTTTCCTCATAACTAATATCCTCCAGACTCTTTGTTAGCTTTTTTGCCCTTCTTTGTACTCTCTCTTTCCAGTGCATTCTTCCTGAGGACTGGTGCCCAGACCTGGACAACATACTCTTGGTGTGGCCGGACCAGAGTCTTGTAGAGAGGGAGAATTATTGTTTTATCTCTGGAATAAATCCCCTTTTTAATGCATGCCAATAGTCTGTTTGCTTTGTTAGCAGCAGTTTGGCATTGCATGCCATTGCTGAGCCTATCATCTACTAGAACCCCCAGGTTCTTTTCCATCCTAGATTACCCCAAAGGTCCCCCCCCCCCCAGTGTATAGATTGCATTCATATTTTTGCCACCCAAATGCATTATTTTACATTTTTCTACATTGAACCTCTTTGCCATGTAGTTGCCCACCCCATTCATTTGTTCAGATCTTTTTCCACATCCTGCGGAGAAGTTATTGCCCTGCTTAGCTTAACTGTTTACCCCATCCTCCAGGTCGTTTATGAACAAATTAAACAGGGTTGGTCCCAGCACAGAACCCTGGGGGACCCACTACCCACCCCTGACCATTCTGAGTACTCCCCATTTATCACCACCCTCTGAACTCGCCCTTGAAGCCAGTTTTTATTCCATGTACTCAACCTATGGTCCATGCCAACGGACCTTATTTTGTACAGTAAACGTTTATGGGGGGCTGTGTCAAATGCTTTTGCTAAATCCAGATACACCACGTCTACAGCCTTCTTTTATTTGGATGGCAACTCACCACCTCATAGAAGGTTAATATATTGGTTTGGCAAGAACGATTCTTTATGAATCCATGCTGATTACTGCTAATGATACCGTTCTCATTACTAAAATCTTGTATATAGTCCCTTATTCCCTCCAAGAGTTTACATACTATTGATGTTAGGCTAACTGGTCTGTAATTCCCAGGGATGTATTTTGGGCCCTTTTTAAATATTGGTGCTACATTGGCTTTTCTCCAATCAGCTGGTACCATTCCAGTCAGTAGACTGTCAGTAAAAAATAGGAACAATGGTCTGGCAATTACTTAGTTCCCCAAGCACTCTCGAGTGCAAGCCATCTGGTCCCAGTGATTTATTAATGTTAAGTTTCCCAAGTCTAATTTTATTTTTGTCCTCTGTTAACCATGGAGGTGCTTCCTGTGATGTGTTATGAGAATAAACACTGCAGTTTTGGTTACTGAAGCCCCCCCGATTCCCTCGTGAAGACTGAGGAGAAAAATAAATTCAATACCTTCGCCATCTCCCCATCCTTTGTAACCAGATGTCCTTCCTCATTCTTCATGGGGCCAATATAGTCTGTCCTCCCTTTTTTACTGTTTACATACCGTATTTATCGGCGTATAACACGCACCGGCGTATAACACGCACCCCAATTTAGGAGGGAATTTTAAGGAAAAAAAAACTTTTAGGAGGGAAGTTGAAGGGAAAAAAACTTACATTTAAATGCCCATCATTGCAGACTTGTCAGTGCAGCCTTGTCAGTGCAGCCTTGTCAGTGCAGCCTTCGTCAGTGCAGCCTTCGTCAGTGCAGCCTTCGTCAGTGCAGCCTTCGTCAGTGCAGCCTTGTCAGTGCAGCCTTGTCAGTGCAGCCTCCGTCAGTGCAGCCTCCGTCAGTGCAGCCTCCGTCAGTGCAGCCTCTGTCAGTGCAGCCTCTGTCAGTGCAGCCTCTGTCAGTGCAGCCTCCGTCAGTGCAGCCTCCGTCAGTGCAGCCTCCGTCAGTGCAGCCTCCGTCAGTGCAGCCTCCGTCAGTGCAGCCTCCGTCAGTGCAGCCTCCCCCAGTGCAGCCTTCCCCAGTGCAGCCTGTCCCTGCTTCAAAATCGCCGACCGCGATTTGAAAATGGCGCCGAAATACACAGAGCCGGTCCTCGGCTCTTTCCGGCGGCTCTCGTTTACTTTCGGTTCCACTCGTAGTCCCGAGCGGAGCTATCCGAGTATTTTCGGATAGCTCCGCTCGGGACTACGAGTGGAGCCGAAAGTTAACGAGAGCCGCCGGAAAGAGCCGAGGACCGGCTCTGTATTTCGGCGCCGGCGGCGCCATTTTCAAATCGCGGTCGGCGATTTTAACGTTTTGACAGCTCCGGATCGCAGGGCATCGGCGTATAACACGCACCTGCGACTTTCCCCTGATTTTAAGGGGAAAAAAGTGCGTGTTATACGCCGATAAATACGGTACTTATAAAGAATTTATTGGGATTTTTTTGCTCTCCTCCGCTATGTGTCTTTCATGTTCAATCTTAGACGTCCTTACTGCACCCTTACATTTCTTGTTGCATTCTTTATAAAGTCTGAATGCTGAGGGTGATCCCTCAACCTTGTATTTTTTGAATGCCTTCTCCTTTGCTTTTATATGCATTTTTACATTGGGGTTAAGACATCCAGGACTTTTGTTCGCTCTTTTAAATTTGTTACCCAATGGGATGCATAGGCTAATGCACTCATTTAGTATGCTCTCCTCCGTGTTCTTTGTTCCTAAGATTTTATCCCAATTTATGCCTTCTAGCAAGGTTCGTAGTTTGGGGAAGTTGGCTCTTTTTGAAATTCAGTGTCTTTGTATTCCCCGTATGTTTCCTATTTGTGTGATTTATACTGAAGCCAATTGACCTGTAATCGCTGTTACCTAAATTTCCCCGTATTTCCACATCAGTGATCAGGTCTGTATTGTTGGTAATTAGCAGATCCAGTAACTCTTTATTTCTAGTTGGTGCGTCTACCATCTGACCCATAAAATTGTCCTGTGGTTCCCTCCGCCCAGTCTATGTCTAAAATCCTGCATTATGATAACACTTCCTATCCTTGCTGCTAATCCAATTTGAGATAGGAGATCTGTCTCCCCTTCCTCTCTCAGGTTGGGGGGGCCTCTAGAATACTCCCAGTATTATTTTCCCCTAGCTTCATCTCTTTGGAGCTCTTACCCATAAGGATTCCACCTCCCTAGCTCCCTTAGTGATGTTATCTCTCACATTCACTTGTACATTATTCTTGATATATAGGCATACCCCTCCCCTTTTTTTACCCTCTCTATCCTTGCGATAAAGGGTATACCCTTGAATGGTTGCCAGCCAATCATGAGAACTGTTTAACCAGGTCTCTAAAATTCCCACAAAATCCAAATCCTCCTCGTACAACAGTATCTCTAGTTAACCCATCTTGTCCGCCAGGCTCCTGGCATTGGCATTGGTGAACATGCCACGTAATTTAGACCGGTCACTTGTTATACTCTTATTGGGTGTTCGGAGATTGCAACTAGGACTTGCTACTATACTTACCTTGGGTTTATGTGTTTTGGTCAACCTATCACTAATGCCCCCAATACTACCCTCTGGAATATGTTCCGCACTCACTATCTCTACCTCTGGACTTTCCCCCCTTCGCCTAAAAGCCCCTCAAACTTTTTGGCCATCTTCATTCCCAGCACCCTCCTCATTTAGGTGCAGTCCATCCCTTCTATAGTACTGGTTATCGACTGAGAAGTCGGCCCAGTCCTCCAGGAACCCAAACCCCTCCTTACTACACCAGCTCTTCAGCCACTTGTTTACTTCCCTAATCTCCCTCTGCCATTCTGGTGTGGCTTGATGTACTGGTAGTATTCCTGAGAATACTGCTCTAGAGTTCCTTTTCCTCAATTTATCTCCCAAGTCCCTAAAATCGTTCTTTAGGACACTCCATCTGCCTCTGACTTTGTCGTTGATGCCAACGTGCACCATGACAGCCGGGTCTTCCCCAGCTCCTCCCAGTAATCTGTCCACAATATCCGTGATGTGCTGAACCTGAGCGCCCAGTAGACAACATAAAGTTCAGCGCTTCAGGTCTTTGTTACAGATTGGCCTCTCTGTCCTTCTAAGAATTGAGTCCCCTACCACCAGAATTTCTTTCCTTTCCCTTCACTTCCCCCCAACTCTCACTGGAGGAGTTCTTCCCCTGGCAGCTAGGAGAGTCCCTCAGCTCCAGCAGTGCGGGTCCCTGACTGGTTTCACTAATGTCACTCAATGGAGCGTACTTATTGGGATGCTCCAGCCCTGGATCGGCCTCCCTGGCACTTCCCCCTCTACCATTTCTGACTGTCACTCATCTACTCTTTCCTAGTGCCTGCACCTCTTTGTTTTCACCCGCCTCTGTGCTGGCCCCTGCCGGCACCTGCAGTGTACGTTCCTGGCTCTCCTTGAGTATGGAGGGACTTCTCAGTGCTGACAGTTGCTTCCCCAGATTCAGAACCTGGGCTTCCAGGGGAAACAATGTACTTAAATTTTGCACAGCAGTATTCACCCTCGATCAGATGATCGAGGAACGCATACATGCCGCAAGATGTACAACGAGTTGCCTCTCCACACCCGCCTGGCATCGTACCTATTCATTTAATGAGGATTGGGGATTATACACTGTCCAAATTACCTAACGACTAGCTTCCTGACACTAATACTCAACAAGACAATACACAGGTACTCGCAGACCTACGTGCCTTGTGCCGCGCTATATATATATATATATATAGATATATATATATATATATTTTCCTGCTGTAAGATCCTCCCAATGCTCAAGGCTGAGCTCAAGGCTTATACACAGACCAGCATTAATGCACCAAAGTATATTGGGACAGCGTAGTGGAGGATCTTGCAGCTGGAGAAGCTACTCTTGGCCCCATTATTAGTGTATGTGAGCTGGAAAAAGACCCAATGGGAAGCGGTGGAGAGCTATACTTATTCACACATGCGACTTAAAGGGGTTGTAAAGGTATACATTTTTTTCACCTTAATGCATTCTATGCATTAAGGTGAAGAAACTTCTGACAATACCGCCGCCCCCAGCCCCCCCGTTTTACTTACCTGACACCTCGAAAGTCAGTCGCTCGCTCCCGACGTCCATTAAGCTGCTCAGCCTGGCCGCTGATTGGCTACAGTGGATGTATTGAAAGCAGCGCAGCCATTGGCTCGCACTGCTGTCAATCACATCCAATGACGTGGCGCGCCGGGGGGCGGGGCCGAGTGATACAGTGAGCGGCTATAGCCACCGGCTGTATCACGGGAGCGCGCCCGCAAGAACTAACCACCATGCGAGGGAGCTCACATTAAGGTGGTTAGTTCTTGCGGTGAGGAGCTGAAACAGCCGCCGAGGGACCCCAGAAGAGCAGGTTCGGGGCCACTCTGTGCAGAACGAGCTGCACAGTGAAGGTAAGTATAACATATTTGTTATTTAAAAAAAAAAAAAAAAAATTACCTTTACAACCCCTTTAATATATTATATGAGGTGAGAGTTCTGAGAGACTGATGTTAAGAAGCAATTTATGAAGTCATGTATGGACACTGATGAACACTGATTGGTTTATCCAATATTATACCGTCCCTGTCAGCCACTCTATGAACACTCATTTCTCTCATATTAACTATTCTCCTATGAAGATTGGGAAACACTGATCTTTTTGTGGCGAATTGTTTTATACACATGTTTATTTATTTATTTTTTTCTGCACAGGAATTGGACACATCACTTTTTTGCACTATTTTTGGTGTTCCTTTTTGGAGCCATTACCACTTTTATTTTAGACTTTTCAGTCCTTTTATATTTGAGGCTTGCACTATTTCCATTGGTTGCACATTATGTGTTTGAATGATTATTTGTATTTCTGCGCAAGATCACTTTATATACATTATTTTTATTATTGTGTACTGTGAACACTATTAGGTTTTGCTGCAGATTGATTTATTTATGCACCTGATTTTTTAATCATTTTTGTGTGCCCTTCATACATTCACCTATTACTCTGAGCAGCGCGAAGGACTATTTTACACTTTTTACATCTCAAAAAGTGTTCAGAAAGATTTCCCTTTTGGGCTTACATGCTTACGCCCTTCCTCAGATCAGAACACATCTAACATTTTGATCAAAGACATTGCAATTTAAACATTTTTCCAAAAAAGTCACATATGGAATCAATCTATGGTTAATTGTTCATTAGTACAATTATATTCCTTCGCTCATTAATCACTTCACACCATTGATACACAAATGGTTAACCATGTAGAAACTCATCTCATTATTCACGCAGGAACCATCACATTGTTCTGTTGAAAAAAATATATATATAAAGACACCATAATCTAAATAACGTTTTTATTTGTTCTAATATTGTTTAGATTTAAACGTTCCTTTCTTATTGATGCTTCAAGATAATTTCTGTTAAATAAAAAACACACTAAGAGAATACCTTTTGTTACACAATTTCATCCGTTTTCACATATTATTTTTAATCACTTCAATACAGGACATTTATACACCCTTCCTGCCCAGACCAATTTTTAGCTTTCAGCGCTCTCACACTTTGAATGACAATTACTCAGTCAAGCTACACTGTACCCAAACAAAATTTTTATCATTTTTTCTTTTCATACATCAGGGGACACAGAGCCATAGTAATTACTATATGGGTTATATGCCACCTTCAGGTGATGGACACTGGCACGCCCTACATTAAAAAGTGCACTCCCTATATAACCCCTCCCACTACTGGGAGTACTCAGTTTTTTCGCCAGTGTCTAAGGTGTTGGTCATAAGTAAAGATGTGCTGTGCTGCGCTTCACTGCAGCAATCTTTGCTGGAGCTAGCCATGCTGACCGGATCCATTCAAAGTGTCTCTTTTTGGGCCAAATGGAATGGTACCTGGGCCTCGTATCCGAAGAAACAAGGTTTTGCCTGTGAATGCTTCACTTTTTATAGAGCTGGACCCTGGGATCCAGTACTTTTGGTAGTAAGGCCATAAAGTTTTACTGGCAGGGTGCTTTTGCAGGTCCAGGATAGTGGGTTCCCTCTAGGGTCCGCAGCTCCTGAAGGTTTAACGGAACCCACCGTGAAGTGTGAAAATTGGGTCTGTTGGTTTACCACAGAAAACCCTGCAGCGGGGAAAGGTAAGTGGAGTTTTCTAAGAAATCCCTTAGAATTTTCTTATGAATGTCTCCTTTAAGAAATAATGTTGTCATGCCTATGTGTCACCACTGGGGCATGTATTGAGCACTCACGCTGAGAGAGCCTGCTGTGTCAGGAGAGCTGAGATGCTTCTTCCTCCAGTCAGACAACAGGACCTCTGGTAAGCTAGGGGGGGGGGGTTCTTCTCCCCACCAATCGCCCCCCCCTGTGCTGATTGTCTTCTCCCTCTCCTTGGGGAAAAAGCGCTTTATGTTTTTAAAAAAATAAATAACTGGTGCGATCAGCACGCCGCTAGGCGGCTTACAAGACCCCCCTGCGCCATGCTGCTTCATCTCGTGGGCCCCAGGGACCGGGAGCACGGGAAATGCTTCTTTTTTTTAAAAAAAGAAAAGGTAATGGGAAAGCCATGGCAAACGTGGGGGGGGGGGCTAAGCGCTGTTGGCGTCCACAGCCGACCAAACATGAGGAGGCATGGTTTAACCACTTCAGCCCTCGGAAGGATTTACCCCCTTCCTGACCAGACCACTTTTTACAATTTGGCACTGCGTCGCTTTAACTGCTAATTGCGCGGTCATGCAATGCTGTACCCAAACAAAATTTGCGTTCTTTTCTTCCCACAAATAGAGCTTTCTTTTGATATTTGATCACCTCTGCGGTTTTTATTTTTTGCACTATAAACGGAAAAAGAACGAAAATTTTGAAAAAAAATTACATTTTCCACTTTTTGTTATAAAAAAAATCCAATAAACTCAATTTTAGTCATACATTTAGGCCAAAATGAATTCGGCTACATGTCTTTGGTAAAAAAAAAATGTCAATAAGCGTATATTTATTAGTTTGCGCAAAAGTTATAGCGTCTACAAACTAGGGTACATTTTCTGTAATTTACACAGCTTTTAGTTTATGACTGCCTATGTCATTTCTTGAGGTGCTAAAATGGCAGGGCAGTAAAAACCCCCCCAAATGACCCCATTTTGGAATGTAGACACCCCAAGGAAATTGCTAAGAGGCATGTTGAGCCCATTGAATATTAATTTTTTTTTTGTCCCAAGTGATTGAATAATGACAAAAAAATATATATCATTTAGTGACAACTTTGTGCAAAAAAAAAAAAAATTTGTCTTTTTCCCGCAACTTGTGTCACAATATAAAATATTCCTTGGACTCGACATGCCTCTCAGCAAATAGCTTGGGGTGTCTACTTTCCAAAATGGGGTCATTTGAGGGGGTTTTGAACTGTCCTGGCATTTTATGCACAACATTTAGAAGCTTATGTCACACATCACCCACTCTTCTAACCACTTGAAGACAAAGCCCTTTCTGACACTTTTTTTTTTGCAAGAAAATTACTTTGAACCCCCAATCATTATATATATATTTTAAAGCAAATGCCCTACAGATTAAAATGGTGGGTGTTTCATTTTTATTTTTCACACAGTATTTGCGCAGCAATTTTTCAAACGCATTTTTTGGGGAAAAACACACTCTTTTTTTTAAATTTTAATGCACTAAAACACACTTTATTGCCCAAATGTTTGATGAAATAAAAAAGATGATCTTAGGCCGAGTACATGGATACCAAACATGACATGCTTTAAAATTGCGCACAAACATGCAGTGGCAACAAAATAAATACATTTTTAAAAGCCTTTACAGGTTACCACTTTAGATTTACAGAGGAGGTCTGCTAAAATTACTACCCTCGATCTGACCTTCGCGGTGATACCTCACATGCATGGTGCAATTGCTGTTTACATTTGACGCCAGACCGACGCTTGCGTTCGCCTTAGCGTGAGAGCAGGGGGGGACAGGGGTGCTTTTTTTTTTTTTTCCTTTATTATTTTTTTGCTTTTTTATCTTATTTTTAAACCGTTCCTTTCATTTTATTTTTTTTAAAATCATTTTTATTGTTATCCCAGGGAATGTAAATATCCCCTATGATAGCAATAGGTAGTGACAGGTACTCTTTTTTTTTGAAAAAATTGGGGTCTATTAGACCCTAGATCTCTCCTCTGCCCTCAAAGCATCTGACCACACCAAGATCGGTGTGATAAAATGCTTTCCCAATTTCCCAATGGCGCTGTTTACATCCGGCGAAATCTAAGTCATGAAATGCTCGTAGCTTCCAGTTTCTTAGGCCATAGAGATGTTTGGAGCCACTCTGGTCTCTGATCAGCTCTATGGTCAGCTGGCTGAATCACCGGCTGCATTCTCAGGTTCCCTGTTGAGACAGGAGAGCCAGAGAAAAACACGGAAGACGGTGGGGGGGGCATTCCCTCCCACTGCTTTTAAATGCAGTCTAGAGGCTAATTAGCCACTAGGATTGCTTTTACATGAAAGCCGACCGCTGGCTGAAAAGAATGATACCAAGATGGTACCTAAACCTGCAGGCATCATTCTGGTATGACCACTCAAAGTCGTAAATTGCGTACCTGAAGACAAAAAAATGGTTAACAATAAAACACAGTTTACAGTAAAGTATAAAAAATTGCATACCTGAAAAGCAAACATGATAAAACATAACAATAAAACATTGGAGAATAGAATACAGTAAAAAAGAGCATAACAATAGAGAGGGAGAGAGAACAATGAAACGACAACTATTTTTTTATTTTATATATTTTTTTGGTTTATTTTTTGTTTTTTACACTTTTTTTTTGTAACTGTAACTTTTATAACTGTAACCGGTTCCAGGTTCAGGTCTCTCAAAATGCGATGGCATCTTGGGAGACCCTGTGAAAGTGTGCCTAGTCTGTGCAATGCTGTACCCTACGCTAATACGCAACTAGTGTATGGTAGCGTTCAAAACATTCACCAATGCAAAGACCAGGATTGTCAGGACAGGAGGGACAATAATAGCGGGTGTCACGCCTATATACGCGTTTGCTGCAGACACAACATCTTTTTGGGTAGGGGTACTCGGGAGGACATAAAAATGCCTCTCATGCAGCCGACTGCAGTTGGTTGGGGATGTGAACGGGGGAAGTACGGGTGCTGCAGAAGTGGTGGGTTCCCAATTAGGATTGGCGAATGCAGCAGGAAGGGCATTATGGGCACGAAGGGCCTGTTTGTCTTCTTGGTGGCAGCGGGACACTGCTTGTGCTTGCCACCTCACCAGCTTGAACTGCACTTATGGTAAAACATTTATTAGATAGTATATGGGGGTCCTTGTCGCTATAAAACGCTGATGGTGGACGTAAATATTTACCTCTCTAACTAGCGTCACCAGCGACACTAGTACAGCAATCAGAAAAATGATCGCTTAGCGACACTGGCGACGGGGGGGTGATCAAGGGGTTAAAACTTTATTAGGGGGAGGTAGGGGAATACCCTAGACCTACAGGGGGCTAACACTAACTGCCCTACCACACTGTCACAAACTGACACCATGCAGTAATCAGAAAAAACTGCTTGGTGTCAGTGTGACACGGGGGGGGGGGGGTGATTGGGGGGGGGAATCAGGGGGTGATGGGGGGTGTAAAGTGTGCCTGGCATGTTCTGAGTGTGTTGTGTTGGTGCACTCACATTGCAGTCTTCTCTCCTCTGCGCTGGAACGGAAAATACCGAGCCGAGGAGAGATGACATAATTTCCTTTGCTGCTGTTTAGCATACAGCAGCAGAGGAATGATTCTCATTGGCTGGGAGCAATCGCGAGGGGGGGGGCACGAATGGATGGTCTCCCCCTCACCTCTCATCACTCCCGGACCAAAGCCGACTGGCTCGGGCCCCGGGGGGGGGTCCGGTTGGACCCCTCGCCCGCCGGGAGGCAATCACGTACCAGGTACGTGATTTTGCCTGCCCGTGCCATTCTGCCGCAGTATAATCTGCGTTAGGCGGTCGGCAAGTGGTTAAAGGCACCATATCTATTGTTGCAGCTGTGGAGGGACACAGGAGCTAAGTGGCATTAGAGGTTGGTGATGCAGGCATTCCTACATTTATTATTGCATCAGGCTGGGCATTGATAAACAGCAACAGAGCTGGACTATCGCTCAAGCAGTGCATGCAATTTCTTCTTATGGTACTAATGCTGTGTGCATCGGGCTAAGGTCAGAAGGGGGGTAAAATACCCCCAGAAATGGAGCTAAAGGAGTCCCCCTCTAGCTCTGGTAAGCCTACTCATCCCTACAGATGGCATCCTCCCCTGAGAGGGAGTGACTGGTTATAGTGAGCATCAGGGGCATGAAATGTGTGCAGCCCCTGTGTATTTTACCAAAGGTTCTTTATTCCCTCAGCCATGATGGGTTTTTGAAAAAAAAAAAGTTTAGCGACTTTAATCGCATAGATTCTCTTTAATTGCCCAGGACCCTCAAACGGGGGAACTAGGGGCGGGAGAAGACCGTGGTGAGGCTGATGACTCCTCTATTGAGGTGTCAAATGTGGGAGAACCAGCTGGTTTCAATATCTTGCTGAATGGTCGACTCCACATTTATGTTCCCTTAACTAAGTGTTTGCGTTCGTTAAAGCCTCCTCAGACTGTGCATGATTTTTTCCTGTCCATTTATTGTTGGAAAAGCCTTTTTTGTATCTGAGATTTCCCAGATTAATCTTATTTTCCTCCTAGTTAAGTTTTTACACTTTATCCTATGGTGGAGGAAATTCACTAAGTACGGTATTCCAGCAATTGACGCAGTATATCCTCTGTGAATAAGAACTGTTATTTGGCTTATGGCCACATCACCCTGAAAGCGCCCGATCTCATCTGATCTCTGAGGCTAAGCAGGGTTGGGCCTGGTTAGTACCTGGATGGGAGACCGCCTGGGAATACCAGGTGCCGTAGACAATATTCATATTCATATGCTTAGGCATCCGATTAATAAAGTTGGAATTCATGTTAAAAAAATAAAAAACTTTTTTCTCTGGCAGATTGAGCAGCCTGGCTGACAGTAATTGCTTAATCATTGTGAGGCCAGTTTAACAGGTGTTCTAGGATCCTGCTCAGCAGGCCCAGAATTCTGGCAGCTTTAGGCCCCTTTCACACGAGGCGGGCTCTGTTTCTACGGAGCCCGCCTCGGTCCGCCGGCTCAGCGGGAGATCAGTCCGTTGATCTCCGCTGAGCCGGCGGATGACAGGTCCCTCTCTGCTCACTGAGCGGGGAGGGGCTTGTCAGGCGCCGCTGCCGCCTATGGAGGGATCGGACGAAAACGGACAGCGTGTCCGTTTTCGTCAGATCTCACCCGATCCGATCCACCAGCGACGGATCTGGACGTAGAGCCCATACGTCTGCTTTTAGCGGATCGGACGGGGTCGGATGTCAGCGGACATGTCTCCGCTGACATCCGACGGTCCATAGGCTAACATGGATCGCCCGTTCAGGTCCGCCGTCAAAACTGACAGGCGGATCTGAACGGTCCGATCGTGTGAAAGGGGCCTTAGGCCCCTTCCACACGAGGCGGGCTCCGTTTCTACGGAGCCCGCCTCGGTCCGCCGGCTCAGCGGGAGATCAGTCCGTTGATCTCCGCTGAGCCGGCGGATGACAGGTCCCTCTCTGCTCACTGAGCGTGGAGGGGCGTGTCAGGCGCCGCTGCCGCCTATGGAGGGATCGGACGAAAACGGACAGCGTGTCCGTTTTCGTCAGATCTCATCCGATCCGCCAGCGACGGATCTGGACGTAGAGCCCATACGTCTGCTTTTAGCGGATCGGACGGGGTCGGATGTCAGCGGACATGTCTCCGCTGACATCCGACGGTCCATAGGCTAACATGGATCGCCCGTTCAGGTCCGCCGTCAAAACTGACAGGCGGATCTGAACGGTCCGATCGTGTGAAAGGGGCCTTATGCTTGCAACAATGGCTTTTAAGTTCCTTTTTTAGAAAAGTTCTCAGGCAGGTGCTGGCTTATAAACTAGTCAAACGCACACTTGCTGAGATGCCTGTGGTGGTTTGTACCTGTACAGCCTGGGAATACCAGGTGCTATACACGGTTCTGTGCACATTGTTGCTAAACACAGCTAAATGCATAAGTGCAGGAACGCACATCAGCGGAGGATAAACTTCCTTTCACCATGCAGAAACTCCTGGCTAGTCTTCCTTTTGCGGTAGAACAGCTAATTGAGGTTGTTTGGATAATTCATCCAAAGAAATTCTAGTGGGAAAAGTACCCCCTTTTTTTCCATTTAAATAAAGGAGTAAATATTTTTTTCATTTTTAAGCTCTTTCTTTTGTGCCAGGGACATTAGCCTCCAGGCAGTGACGATGGCTTCCGCCATCAGGTTAAGTAGGTAATCCTCAGGGTTAACCCCAGGGACAAAAAGAGGTCTTGGGGAGGAAAACCTACAAGATACTGTAGCCTCCTTATCAGAAGGCGCCCTGCTAGCTCAATAGGGTGAATTCTTCTGCAGTTCTCATGGATCTGACAGGAAGACGAATGAGGGACTTCCTCAATAGCTCCAATCTGGAGTTCCAAGAGTTCCCGTCTCCTCGTTTTTTCTCAGATCAAACGTTCCTAAGGATCTAGAGAAAAAAAAGTCTTTCTCTTCGCATGGAATTTATCCGATCAGTAGTCTCCTTCCTACATGGGAGAGAACTTCTGGCGTCTATCGACATCAACGATGCTTATCTTCCCCGTTCACAAGAAATGTATATGCTTTGAGGTAGAAAATCTTCATTTCCAGTTTATAGCTCTACCTTTTTGGGCTAGCTACTGCACTTCAAGTGTGTATAAAGATCCTGGCTCCTCCTTTTGCCAGGTTAAGGGCTCAAAGTATAACGATACTAGCCTACTTAGACGATCTACTCTTGATAGGTCAATCGGTAGCCCGTTTAAACCAAGGTCTGGTTACCGCAGTCAGCTACCTGGAATACTTGGGTTGGATCCTCAACCTAGTAAGATCTAACTTAAAACCATCAAGGAGATTGCAGTACTTAGGGCTGATTATAGATACCGTCCACTAAGAGTTATTTTTACCCCAGGAAAGAATCTGTTCCTTAAAGGACCTGATTCGGTGGGTCAAAACAAAGAAAAATCCTTCTATTTATCTTTGCATGTGTTTATTGGGAAAGATGGTGGCTTCTTCGAAGCCATTCCTTATGCGCAGTTCCATTCAAGTCTGCTGCAAAACAGTATCCTGTCAACTTGGAACAAGAAGATCCAAGCTCTGAACGTCCCGTTGCGTTTATCCGCCAAAGTGCGTCAGAGCCTCAATTGATGGTCGATATCCAAGAATCTTCAAAAAGGAACATCCTTTCTACCAGTTACCTAGAAAGTGGTAACAGATGCCAGCCCTTTGGGCTGGGGAGCAGTCCTGGAAGAAGCGTCTGTCCGAGGGACATGGTCCAGATCAGAGATGACCTTGCCCATCCATATTCTAGAAGATTCGGGCAGTACGCCTGGCCCTGGAGGCCTGGACGCTCAGGCTATAGAATTATCCTGGCATTATCCGACAATGCCACAGCTGTGGCTTATATCCATCACAAAGGGGGTACGAGAAGTCGTGCGGCCCAGAAAGAGGTGAATTATTTTTCTGTCTTGGGCAGAAAGCAACATTCCTTGTCTGTCAGCAATTTTCATTCCAGGAATGGAGAATTGGCAGGTGGACTACTTGAGTCACCAATTATTGTTTCTGGGAGAAGGGTTCTTCACCCCGGCATCGTTCTGTCAATATGCCAAGGATGGGGAGTTCTGGACGTGGGTCTATTGATGTCCGGGTTCAACAACAAGATCGACAACTTTGTGTCAAGGACAAGGGATCCGATGGCATACGAAACAGATGCCTTGGTATTTCCATGTGATCAGTTTTCACTGATCAATGCTTTCTCTCCTGTTCTCCTTCCGCGCCTTCTTCGCAGGATTAAACAAGAAGGGAAGGAGGTGATTCTTGTGGACCAGGAGATCTTGATTTGCCAAAATCATAAAGATGGTGGTAGGGGACCCTTGGTCCTTATCACTGTGGCCAGACCTTCTTTCGCAAGGTCCGGTATTCCATCCTTCCTTACAAACGCTAAGTTTAACGGTTTGGCTATTGAGACCCACATTCTAAAATAAGACCGTGGGTTGTCAGCCTTAGTAGTTCTACTTTGGTTAATGCTAGGAGGCCAGCCTCTAGTATCATATATTAATGAATCTGGAAGGCATATGTCTCCTGATATGAATCCAGGGATTGGCACCCCAGGAAATAGTCATAGGTAGGATCCTTGAATTCTTACAGATAAATAAATAAAAATAAAAAATAAAGCTGGCCTTAAGTGCTATCAAAGGCCAGATGCCGGCCTTATCGGTCTTTCTTTTCAACGTCCACTTGCTTCTCACTCTCTGGTTCGTAACTTTATTCAGGGGGTAACGCGGATTAATCCTCCAGTTTGGTCACCCCTGAACCATTGGGACTTAATTTTAGTCCTGTCGGCTTACAGAAGCAGCCTTTTGAGCCAATACGGAGATATTCCCTTGGTTCTCTTGACGGGGAAAAATAATTTTTCTTGATTCTGTTACTCTTCTTGCAGAAGATATGGCAGTTGGCTGCTCTTTCTTGTAAAGAGCCATATTGGTTGTTTATAAGGATGAGGTTGTATTGCGGCCTAATCCTGAATTCCTACCGAAGGTAGTATCGAGTTTTCATTTAAACCAGGATATTTTTCTGCCTTCATTTTTTTCCAGAACCTCGTTTCTGTGGAAGACATTCTCTTGATGTGGTGAGAGCGGTCAAGGTCTATTTGAAAGTGACCGCTCAGATTCGCAAAACAGATGTTTTGTTTGTATTACCAGACGGTCCTAAAAGAGGACAGGCAGCATCGAAATCTACTATTTCTAAATGGATTAGTTAAATAATTGTTCAAGCTTATGGTTTAAAGAGGAATATTCCTCCTTTTCATATTAAAGCGCACTCCACCAGGGCTGTCAGTGCTTTTTGGGCAGTGCTTCACCAAGCCTCCATGGCTCAGATCTGCAAGGCCGCAACTTGGTCTTTAAACCATACATTTACCAGATTCTATCAAGTAGATGTGAAAGGTCATATGGATATTGCCTTTTGGGCACAGTGTACTGCAGACTACTTTTTTTTTGTCTCCCTCCCTTCAGTTAGCATTGCTATGGGACATCCCATATAGTAATTACTATGGCTGTGTCCCCTGATGTATGAAAATAAAATAGGATTTTTAAAACGGCTTACCTGTAAAATCCTTTTCTTTGAAGTACATCAGGGGACACAGAGGTCCCTCCCTTCTTGGTATACACATGTATTGCTTTGCTACAAAACTGAGTACTCCCAGTAGTGGGAGGGTTTATATAGGGAGTGCACTTTTGAATTTAGGGCGTGCCAGTGTCCATCACCTGAAGGTGGCCTATAACCCATATAGTAATTACTATGGCCCTGTGTCCCCTGATAGACTTCAAAGAAAAGGATTTTACAGATAAGCTGTTTTAAAAATCCTATTTTTCTCACAAACTAAGCTTTCTTTTGGTGGTATTTAATCACCGCTGGGTTTTTTATTTGTTGCAATATAAGCAAAAAAAGAGAGAACATTTTGAAAAAAAACACCTTTTTTTAGTTTCTATTGTAAAATTTTGCAAATAAGTAATTTTTCTTCATAAATTTGGGCCAAAATGTATACTGTTACATATCTTTAGTAAAAATAACCCAAATTGGTGTATATTGTTTGGTCTCTCTGAAAGTTAGAGTCTACAAGCTATGGTGCAAATCATTGAAAATTGATCACACCCGATGTACAGATGGCCTATCTCATTTCTTGAGACCCTAACAAGCCAGGAAAGTACAAATACACCCCAAATGACCCCTTTTTGGAAAACAGACATTCCAAGGTATTTACTAGGAGGCATGGTGAGTTTTCTGAAGTTGTAATTTTTTCCCCCAATTCTTGGGAAAATTAAGAATTTTTTTTTACACAATTGTCATAAGTTATTTCTCTCACACAGCACATGCATCTCATTTTTGTCTGTTAGCTATGAGCAAGCATCCAATGATGTGAAACGCGTTAGCGATTATACCCCATCCTGTCTCTATTTATGTGACTGTATTTTGGATTTTTTAAGTTCTACAATAAAGATGTTTTTCTTCAGAGTGCAGCATAGTTACATAGTTAGTATGGTTGAATAAAGACACCAGTCCATCCAGTTCAACCTGAGTGAGTACACCCTCACATCAGTCCCTACCCTCAAGAAACCCACAATCCAAGCCAATTAACCTACCAGCATGTCTTTGGAGTGTGGGAGGAAACCCGATTACCCGGAAGAAACCCACGCAGGCACAGGGAGAACATGCAAACTCCAGGCAGGTAGTGTCGTGGATTGGGATTCAAACCAGCGACCATTTTTACTGCTAGGTGAGAGTGCTACCCACTACACCACTGTGCTGCCCTGAATCCAGCAATCCAGAAATCTTCTTATCTCCACTCAACTTGTGCAATGCCAGCACCTGGATTAGTTCACACTAGGGCGGGAGCAGTTTCAGGTTTGGAAGCGTTTTGATCGGCACTCTCCTTCGACAGCAATGCATACTTGCAATGACACCCCAAAATACATTCTGCTACTCCTGAGTATAGCGATACCACATGTGTGAGACTTTTACACAGCCTGGCTACATACAGAGGTCCAAGATCTAAGTAGCACCTCCAGGCGTTCTACGAGCATAAATTGCACATCTCATTTGATGACAACCTATCACACTTTTGAAGGCCCTGGAGCACCACGTCAATGGAAACGCCCACAAATGACCCCATTTTGGAAAGCTAACACCCTAACATATAATCTATGAGGCATAATGAGTCTTTTGAATGGTTCATTTTTTTCCAGAAGTTTTCGGAAAATGTGGAAAAAAAATTAAACCGCATTTTTTTTTACACAAAGTTGTTCATTTATGAGATGTTTCCAACACACAGCATGTACATAGAAAAAATGACACCCCAAAATACATTCTGCTACTCCTCCTGAGTATGGTAATACCACATGTGTGAGACTTTTACACAGCCTGGCCACATACAGAGTTCCAATATTGAAGTAGCACCATCAGGCGTTCTAGGAGCATAAATTACACACATAAATTCCTGACAACCTATCACATTGTTGAAGGGCCTTCATATTTCTAACACATAGCATGTACTGTACATGCCAATTACAAACCAAAATACATTCTGCTCAGCAAAGGGTAAAGAAAAGATTACCTGCGGTTTTAGCAGTGCAGTCATCCACAGAGGAGAGCATTGGTCCAGGCATCAGGCAGGAACGTGGACAGCGACAGTAAAGCAGGCAGGATCAGTCAGTACAGGTAGAGATGTTGTCAGAACAGCCAAAGCATTGGTCCAGATAGCAGGCAGGGATGTGGTCAGCAGCAGCAAAAGGATCGTCCATGCAGCAGGCAGGAATACTGTCCATAGTACATGCAGCAGGCAGAGATATGGTCAGTACAGCCAAAGTATTTGTCCAGGGAGCAGGCAGGACCATCAAGCTTGGGGCATCGGCCAGGAAAGAATGGGGACATGGGTAGAGGCTTCTCCCACCCAAATCGCTTTGAAGCCTCCGGACAACCAGACCCTGTTCTGAGAACACAGAAAACCAAAAACTGTTTTTCTCAACTCATAACACTATTCTGGAGCCCCTCACATATGTGAGAACCCTGTGTAGCAGGGTGAAAGATCAGTCCAAGGGGCAGGCAAAAACATGGTCAACAGGCTGAGGTCAGTGCACGTAGAAGGCGGAAATAGACGGTAGGCAGAGGCGTAGTCGATACAGTCCAGGGTCAGTTTGTGTGAAAGGCAGAAACATGGCGGATTAACAATGCAGACGGCAGGCAGAGACATAGTCGAGAAACAGGCCAGGGTCAGTTCACATGGAAGACAATGATATGGTTGGTTGAGGCACCAGGGAAATATTCAGGACAGAAATTGAAAACGACGGGGGAAATAGCCTATTAGAAATATGGGCTAATGGTTTACAAGAGTGTGATAGTGTTTGAGGCATTCTCCAATGCAAAGGCTAGGTTGGAAGGGACATTGGGGACAATGGAAACTGGTGTCTTTCCTAACGCCTCTTTTGGTGCACACCGACATTTTTTTTGGCGTCGTCTTCCAGATCCTGATGGTGGAATATGGTCAGGAAAATGGCGGTCATGTAGTCTGCTGACACAATCGGAGCGAATGCTTTCTGTGATACTTGTTGATAGATCAGGGCAGTGACAATGGCTTCACTAAACTTTAGGAAGGTGTTGGGTGTTTCCGTCGATTTTTGGTAGATTATGAAAGAATTATACATGGCCAAATTAAAAAAATAAATTGCGACTTTTTTGTACCAGAAGAGGGATTTTTGTGTTGATAGGGCTGCAACATTTGATCATTTAAATCCACCCCCACCATAAATGTATTATACTCAGGAATACAGGAAGGCTTTCGAACGGGACCGCGTCTTCTGCAAAGTTCCACCGAGGTGTCATCATGGATGGTGGACATAATGTATACATATTTCCTATCCCTCCACTTCACAGCCAACACTTCCTCGTTCCTCAAGCTTGTCGATTCCCCCCTTTGTAGCCTTGTGGTGACCAGACTCTGTGGAAAGCCCTTGCTGTTTTTTCTTGCAGTACCACAGGCCAAAGGTTTTTTTAGGTATAGGTGGCGGAAAAGGGGCAAACTGGTATAGTAGTTGTCCATGTAAATGTGATACCCCTTTTGGAGGAGTGGGAATGCCAACTCCAAGACAATTTTTCCGCTTATTCCCTTGTACGATAGACACTCAGGGGGCTGGAGCTGGGAGTCTTTGCCTTTGTATATGTGGAATGAGTGCACATATCCGGTGGAGCTTTCACAGAGCTTGTTGAGCTTCAACCCATACCTCGTCCTCTTACACGGGGATATATTACTTGATTCCCAGCCGGCCTGTGAAATGGACCAGGGATTCGTCCACAGAGATGTTCTTGTCAGGGATATAAAGTTTGGCAAACTGGAGAAAAAAATAAATTAGGGGCGAATTTTATATAATTTATCAAAGTTTGGGTGATTTCAGGGGGGGACATTGTTAGTTATCACTGAAATGCAGGAAGCGCATTATAATTTCATTTCAGGACCTGGGCATGACAGAGGAAAATATTGGCATGTGGTGGATAGGGTTGATAGACCAATATGCATACACTTCATTTTTTTTTTTTTTTTTGAAAGCCCCATATTGAGCGTTAGGCGCAAAAACAATTTAAGCTCCACCACTGTTAGGGGTCTCCATTTAAAAGGGCGGGCATAGCTTGAGCTGGGGTTGTTTTCAATAAATTGTTGGGCAAAAAGATTGGTTTGGTCCACAATGCCTTGAATTAATTCGTCAGGGAAAAATAAATAAAAAAAATCAATTTCTGAAAAATCTTCAATGTGGACCTGCACACCTGGCTGTGCTGTGAAAGGAGGGATCGTGGCTGACCCTGTGCTAGAAGGCAACCACAGTGGGTTTGCCAAGGCATCTGTTAGCTGGGTTTGGGCCCTAATTCTTTGGTGGGCAATTCCCGCACTTGTACCGGGCCTTTCCTCCTGGGGTCTAGCAGCGCTTGTACTGGGCCTCTCCTCCTGGGGTCTAGCACCGTTGGCACTGCTGGTAGCTGCCTGGTGTTCAGACCGTCTTCTTTTTGGACAGACTACTTCCTCCTCTCATTTGGATCCCGCTGTGCTGCCTTCGATGGCTCATATTCTGAACCAGAATCGGAATCAGATCTGTAACTGGGACGATGAGAGCTCCCCGTTGCTCTCATTGGTCAGACTCAGTATTTGGTGTGCCTCTTCTGGCGTGTATACTGGTTACACTGATGAGCTGCTCGTCAGGGACTAATGGGCTGCACGTCAGGGACTAATGGACTGCACCTTGGTAGTAATTGGCTGCAGACAGGTACTCTGATGGGCTCACGGGACAGGTACTCTGATGGGCTCACGGGACAGGTACTCTGATGGGCTCACGGGACAGGTACTCTGATGGGCTCACGGGACCGGTACTCTGATGGGCTCACGGGACAGGTACTCTGATGGGCTCACGGGACAGGTACTCTGATGGGCTCACGGGACAGGTACTCTGATGGGTTTACGGGACAGGTACTCTGATGGGCTCACGGGACAGGTACTCTGATGGGCTCACGGGACAGGTACTCTGATGGGCTCACGGGACAGGTACTCTGACGGGTACTGATGACAGGTACTCTGATGGGTACTGATGGCAGGTACTCTGACGGGTACTGATGGCAGATACTCTGACGGGTACTGATGGCAGGTACTCTGACGGGTACTGATGGCAGGTACTCTGACGGGTACTGATGACAGGTACACTGACTGGGTACTGATGACAGGTACACTGACTGGGTACTGATGACAGGTACACTGACTGGGTACTGATGACAGGTACACTGACTGGGTACTGATGACAGGTACACTGACTGGGTACTGATGACAGGTACACTGACTGGGTACTGATGACAGGTACACTGACTGGGTACTGATGACAGGTACACTGACTGGGTACTGATGACAGGTACACTGACTGGGTACTGATGACAGGTACACTGACTGGGTACTGATGACAGGTACACTGACTGGGTACTGATGACAGGTACACTGACTGGGTACTGATGACAGGTACACTGACTGGGTACTGATGACAGGTACACTGACTGGGTACTGATGACAGGTACACTGACTGGGTACTGATGACAGGTACACTGACTGGGTACTGATGACAGGTACACTGACTGGGTACTGATGACAGGTACACTGACTGGGTACTGATGACAGGTACACTGACTGGGTACTGATGACAGGTACACTGACTGGGTACTGATGACAGGTACACTGACTGGGTACTGATGACAGGTACACTGACTGGGTACTGATGACAGGTACACTGACTGGGTACTGATGACAGGTACACTGACTGGGTACTGATGACAGGTACACTGACTGGGTACTGATGACAGGTACACTGACTGGGTACTGATGACAGGTACACTGACTGGGTACTGATGACAGGTACACTGACTGGGTACTGATGACAGGTACACTGACTGGGTACTGATGACAGGTACACTGACTGGGTACTGATGACAGGTACACTGACTGGGTACTGATGACAGGTACACTGACTGGGTACTGATGACAGGTACACTGACTGGGTACTGATGACAGGTACACTGACTGGGTACTGATGACAGGTACACTGACTGGGTACTGATGACAGGTACACTGACTGGGTACTGATGACAGGTACACTGACTGGGTACTGATGACAGGTACACTGACTGGGTACTGATGACAGGTACACTGACTGGGTACTGATGACAGGTACACTGACTGGGTACTGATGACAGGTACACTGACTGGGTACTGATGACAGGTACACTGACTGGGTACTGATGACAGGTACACTGACTGGGTACTGATGACAGGTACACTGACTGGGTACTGATGACAGGTACACTGACTGGGTACTGATGACAGGTACACTGACTGGGTACTGATGACAGGTACACTGACCGGGTACTGATGGCAGGTACTCTTTATTCAAGGGGAGCAATCTGCACACAGTAAAATCACAATAAATGTAACTCACTGTTAGCCCGCTCTCCTCCTCACATTGGATTGGTGTGTGAGGAGGAGAGCCCAGCAACAGCCGTTACACTGCGATTTGTTTACATTTGTGACCGGCTGTGATTGGGCACAGCCGGGCACGTGGTAAAGAGCCATTTCATTTGCTCTTTGCCCTGATCGGGGCTGGGCTTTGTCTGAGGGAAAAGCCTCAACCCCAATTGTTGCGCTGGGCGCCCCCAGGGGCGCACGCTGCTCTGCATAGTGACCGGCTGTGATTGGATACAGCCGGTCACGCTGCTTTCTAGGCTCCGCCACCTGCTCATTACCCTCAACGGGGAATGGCTGTGTCCCGAGGGACACGCCGGATCCCCGATCGCCACGATGCGGGCCCCCACAGTAGCGGCTGGAACCTGAAGACGTCATATGACGCCTGCCCAGGATGGGAGATCACATCTGCGGACGTCATATGACACTGGCTGGGTAATGAAGTGGTTAATATAATTAAGAAACACTGGAATCCATTGAGGGAAAGTTATCCCACTATAGAAGAAATCTGGAATTTACCATTACCTTCATATAGAAAGAGTAGGACTCAGAGATAGATTAGTAACAGTTTTCCCAAAGTAACTTTTTTGGGACCAAAATATTTGGGATCATTTCCATGTCTATCATGCCTCATTATCATGCAATTACAATGTAATTCTATGATAAAGGGAAAAAGTGTATCGCACCCACATATAAAGGCTTTGATGTCCCAATTGAGGGCCACTACACCTGCCAATCATATGTGATCTATGCCATAAAATGTCCATGTGGATTATTATATATTGGAGAAACAACCCAAAAAGTTAAAGATCGTATAGCCAGACATAAATGTTCAATTAGAGATAAATTAATGCAGTTACCACTAGCTTTACCATTAGCTAGACACTTTATAGAGAAGGGGCATACAACTTCCCAGTTAAAATACATGGTGTTGGAAGACATTAGTAAAAATAGGAGAGGAGCTGACTGTGAACTAATTCTAAGAAAACGTGAGGCTCGGTGGATAAATATTCTTAATACTATTACTCCAAAAGGTTTAAATACAGATCTGGATCTTTGTTTATATGATTTATAGTACACGGTATATAATTCTTTTTACAGTATCCTCTTGAATATTTAGATTATGAGATATATTTTTTATTTCTTTTTCAGCAGAATAACAATGTGATGGTTCCTGAGTGAATGAGAGGAGTTTCTACATGGTTAACCATTTGTGTATCAGTGGTGTGAAATGATTGAGTGAAGGAATACAATTGTACTAATGAGCAATTAACCATAGATTGATTCCTTATGTAACTTTTTGGGAAAAATGTTTAAATTGCAATGTCTTTGATCAAAATGTTAGATGTGTCCTGATCTGAGGTAGGGCGTCAGCATGTAAGCCCGAAACGGAAATCTTTTTTGAACACTTTTTGAGATGTAACTTTACAAATCTTTGAACAAATAACGTTTTTAAGTGCACCAATCCTCCGGAATATATATATATATATATATATATATATATATATATATATATATATATATATATATATATATATATATATATATATACTCTAAAATTAGAATGTCGGCATCTCGAGGCCTAGGCTTGAAAAATATGACGCTGTCAGACAAGGAAGTATTCTCAGTATTTATATATAGGGCTGAATTGCTTGGTCAGCTGAATGGGATAGACCACCAATGGCTGTGTAGATACCCTTAGCAGCCCACAATTCTAAATCTGGTAACATAAGAAGTTCATGTACAGTGCCTTGAAAAAGTATTCATACCCCTTGAAATTTTGTACATGTTAGAGCCAAAATCGTGTATTTTATTGTAATTGTATGTGAAAGACCAACACAAAGTGGCACATAATTGTGAAAGGGAAAATGATAAACGGTTTTCAAAATAGCTGAAAAGTATGACGTGCATTTGTATTCAGCCCCCTTTACTCTGATACCCCTAACTAAAATCTAGTGGAACCAATTGCCTTCAGAAGTCACCTAACTCGTAAATAGAGTCCACCTCTGTGTAATTTAACCCCAGTATAAATACAGCTGTTCTGTGAAGCCCTCAGAGTTGTGGAAAAGTTCAACCACTTCAATGCCAGGCACTTATACACCTTCCTGCCCAAGCCAATTTTCAGCTTTCTGCTTTGTCGCAATTTGAATGACAATTGCGCGGTCATGCTACACTGTACCCAAACAAATTTTTTATCATTTTGTTCCCACAAATAGAGCTTTCTTTTAGTGGTATTTGATCACCTCTGCAATTTTTATTTTTTGCGCAACAAAAAAAGACTGAAAATTTAAAAAAAAAAAAAACTTTTCTTTGTTTCTCTTAAAATTTTTTGTAAATAAGTATGTTTTCTTCAATGACGGGCACTGATATGGCTGCACTGACGAGCACTGATAAGGTGGGCACCGATGAGGTGGCACTGATGGGCTCTGATAGACGGCACTGATAGGTGGCACTGGTATGCAGCACTGATGGGCATTCATGGGTTGCACTGATGGGTACTTATAGGTGGCACTGGGTACTTATGGGTGGCACTGATAGGTGGGCATGGATGGGCACTGATAGGTGGCACTGAAGGCCACTGATGGGTGGCACGGTTTACACTGGTGAGTGGAATTGCTGGGCATCACTGATAGTTCTATAATGGTGCCAGTCAGTGCCCATTTGTGGGCACTGATTGGCATAAGTTGGCACGTGGATGGCCATGGGGGATGTACCTGGCCATCCACATGTTACGCGCTCCCTGGTGATCCTGGTGGTCCAGTGTGGGCATCCGAGGGGGGGCTGCACTGATAAACAATCAGCGCAAACCTCCCCCGTAAGGAGAGCCGCCGATTGACTCTCCTCTACTCGCGCCTGTCAGACGCGAGTGAGGAAAACTCGATCAACGGCTCTTCCTGTTTACATCGTGATCAGCCGTGATTGGACATGGCTAATCATGTAGTAAAGAGCCTCCGTTGGAGGCTCTTTACCTAGACCGGTGTAGCGGTGTGTCAGACTGACACTCCGTGCCACCAATCACCGCGATGCGTGCCCCTACGGGTGTGCGGCGGCTGTTATCCTGCTGGATGTCATATGATGCCCACTCAGGATAACTGAACCACCGCCCTGTCGTCATTCTGCTATAGGCCAGGCGGGAAGTGGTTAAAGCAGGGTTAGGTTGTAAAAAAAAAAAAATATATCCCAAGCTTTGAAAATCTCATGGAGCGCTATTCATTCCATCATCCGAAAATGGAAAGAGTATGAAACAACTGCAAACCTACCAAGACTTGGCCGTCTACCTAAATTGATAGGCCGGTCAAGGAGAACATTAATCAGAGAAGCAGCCAAGAGGCCCATTGTAACTCTGGAGGAGCTGCAGAGATCCACAGCTCAGTTGGGATAACCTGTCCACAAGACTATTAGTTGTGCACTCCACAAATTTGGCCTGTATGGAAGAGTGGCAAAAAGAAAGCCATTGTTGAAAGGAAGCCATAGGAAGTCCCGTTTGCAATTTGCGAGAAGCCACGTGGGGGACACAGCAAACGTGGGAGAAGGTGCTCTGGTCAGATGAGACCAAAAAATTTCACTTTTTTGGCCTAAAAGGAAAACTGTGTGGCAAAAGACTAACACTACATATCACCCTGAACACACCATCCCCACTGCGAAACATGGTGGTGGCAGCGTTCTGTTGTGGGGATGCTTTTCTTCAGCAGGGACAGGGAAGCTGGTCAGAGTTGATGGGAAGATGGATGGAGCCAAATACATGGCAATCTTAGAAGAAAACCTGTTATGCTGGCCATACACTATACAGAAAATCGGTCGAACCCATTTTCGAAAAACGAACGTTCGACCGTGAACGCAAACGATCGTGCCATCATGTGATGACCGATAAATTGTTCAGTGGACATGAATAAATAATTTTTTGTTCGTTTTTTTACATATACCTAGTGCAGACAGTTCGGACGGGAAACACATTAACCTTGCAATTTATCGTACATTCGGCAGAAATTTTCCAAACTTCCCGTTCGTTTTTTTTTTTCCACAAAAACGTCACAAACGATTATCGATTTGTGCCCATTAACTTGCCGAAAAAAGTGTCTATACGAACAATTTTTCGTATAGTGTATGGCCAGCATTAGTCTGCAAAAGACTTGAGACTGGGGTTCACCTTCCAGCAGGACAATGACCCTAAACATACAGCCAGAGCTACAATGGAATGGTTTAGATCAAAGCATATTCATGGGCCGAATGGCCCAATCAAAGCCCAAACCTAAATCCAATTGACAATCTGTGGCAAGACTTGAAAATTGCTGTTCAGACTCTCTCCATCCAATTTGCCCGAGCTTGAGCTATTTCGCAAAGAAGAATGGGCAAAAATGTAACAAGAATGAGTAACGGTTGTCCAGATATTACAGTGTGCAAGAAAACATCTGCCCTGAGGGTCAGACACCAGCAATTTAGATTGCACTGATTTA
Source organism: Lithobates clamitans (assembly GCA_037952925.1). Lineage (NCBI taxonomy): Eukaryota > Metazoa > Chordata > Amphibia > Anura > Ranidae > Lithobates > Lithobates clamitans. The sequence continues at coordinate 2,401,924 of JBBGZY010000884.1, forward strand.
GCTAGAAGTATAGTGACACCCCGAGAATGAGTAGTGCAAGAGGCATGGAATGCCCAACTTATACAATATATCTCTTCAAATCTTGTTACAAGATTTGTCCGGTTGTCCAGATATTACAGTGTGCAAGAAAACATCTGCCCTGAGGGTTAGACACCAGCAATTCAAATTGCACTGATTTAGCTAGAAGTATAGTGACACCCCGAGAATGAGTAGTGCAAGAGGCATGGAATGCCCAACCTATACAATATATCTCTTCAAATCTTGTTACAAGTGGCCTACTACTTGAGTTTCCACCAAAACAATGATATCGGTAAGCTGTTCCTTAAAGCAGAGCTCCACCCAAAAGTGAAACTTTCGCTTATCAGTCTCCTCCCCTCTGGTGCCACATTTGTCACCTTTCGGGGGGGAGGAGCTGGTACCTGTTTTGGCAGGTACCCTGTCCCACTTCTGTCGGACCTCGCCGCGGCATTGTACGTCAGAGATCCGGCTCCTCCTTCCCCTATTGTCGGGCTAGCAGGGGAGCGCAGCACGCTTCGCACATGCGCAGTAGGGACCCGGCCATGAAGCCGAAAGGCTTCACTGCCAGCTGCCCTTACTAGCAATGGTGGCGGCAGCACCCGACAGCTGATGGAAACATCGCCTGCGGTGCTGACTTTGTTGGACTCCAGGACAGGTAAATATGCTAATATTAAAAGTCAGCAGCTACAGTATGTGTGGCTGTTGACTTTAAATTTTTTGAGGGGAAGGCGAAACTCCGCTTTAAGAGAAGACAACGCAGCGGACTGCTTTACCCTGTCAAATTCCCCAGATGTTCCAGATAGAGACCTTCAAGGGGGCAATTTGGCCCTGTGTAGTATAAGATTGTATTTGGGCAATGTGTGACTACCAGGACTACATCACTGTGTAGCCCAAACGTTATACCGAACATAACTGAAGATAGTGGATACAGACAAACATAACTGAAGATAGTGGATACAGAGAGTCCTAAACCTCTGACAAGAAAATAACAGAAGTGTCACAATATATGCTAAAACCCCAACCCTCCCGCTCTACACCAACCCCAACTAGTGTGAGCATACAACCCGAAAACCGTGCCAGCCAGGAAAATAAACTTGAATGGTAGATCCTGGTGGGTATATTAGATATGCGATCTTTCGTTGTAAAACATCAATGATCTGTAAGGCCAGTGGTGCCATACTGTCAAGAAGCTGGTACACAAATGCAAATACACAATGGTAGATTTCACCCACAAACTGAAAGGAGAAAAATACTGATGCATGATAGGTTTCCATCCTTGAGAGGCGAACTTGATAGTCTGTGCTAGTCCAGTCACTTTCCATGGGGAAACAAGTGATGTAATCTTCTGGCAATAGACACAGGTAGTTTAGTCCACCACTCTCTTAAGCAAGAGTCCACCTAGAAAGGAAAAGAGATGGTCAGAGAGGCCTGTGAGGATCTCAAACAGAAAAGCTACAGCTAGTTTTGCCCATAAGGCTCGACAGAACATACATATAGATGAAGAATACATGCCATGAAAATATAGAAAAGGCCAGCGGACTCATGCTCTCTACACTAGTAGGGTACCAACCACAAGGCAAACAGGCATTGGGCATGTTTAGATGTCATCAGCTCAGGAACCCACCCTCTGCTCAAGTCGGGGGTATCCTGACCTACAATCCTGCTTGAATCAGCATTTGACCTTGAGTACCAACAAGGGACAAGTCTCCACCCTTACTGTTTTACTCCAAAGACTGTTAGCCTCCCATGTCTGGTTTTTAGGACTTTTGTTTGAGGTGTTGCTTGCTCTGTACAACCACCTGTGACTCTATGGGATAGGCATTTAGTTTTATTGTTTCTTCAAAGATCATCTTTCGAATTCACTTGGGATGTTCCCTTTCTCATTCTTACAAGCTTGTTTTCCTTGTTGACATCAATTCCTCGAGGTGTGTGTCTGAGCTTTGCTGCTCTGTCTTGTAAAGAACCCTTTCTGGTCTTACACAAAGATAAGGTAGTTTTGGTCTTTCACCTCAATCGGGACATTGTTGTTGCATCCCTTGGTCCAGCTCCAGTACATCAGAAAAAAAATTCCCCTTAAGTCTGCATGTGTTTCATGCTGTGCGATTTTACCTTCATTAGAAAGACTGACTTTACTTACTATGTAAAGCTTATGATTTCACAATTTCTTGATGGCTTAGACATATCATTGTCCACGCTTATGGTCTTTAGGATTAGTTTCCATCCTACTAGATTTGTGAATGTCTCTAAGCCTCCATTCACTAGTGCAATTTCAGATGTGACTTGAGTTGCACAGATTCGCATGAAAATGGAAATCATTGTTCTCAATAGTGCCCATTCACATCAATGCAACAAGACATGGTGCGATTTTAGAAAAGGTTTCTGTACTATTTTGGTAGTGCAATCCGCATCCAAGTTGCACATAATCGCACTTATAGTTCGATCAAATCTGATCACAGCAGTGTGAGCCTAGCCTTTGACTTTTTTGGCATCAGACAGCTGGTTTTCAGATTTACAAGGCTGCCACCTGCTTACTATCTGTGTGGAGTAAGTCTACTATCTGATTGTCCTTCCATGTTTCTCCAACACAGGGTATAATAGTTAACCACTTTCCCACTGGGCACTTATACCCCCTTCCTAAGCAGGCCAATTGTCATCTTTCAGTGCTCTTAAATTTTAAAATTACTCAGTCATGCAACACTGTACCCATATGAAATTCTTGTCTGTTTTTCCACACAAATAGAGCTTTCTTTTGGTGGTGTTTAATCACCACTGGGTTTTTTATTTTTTAGGCTATAAATAAAAAAAGACCAAAAATGTTGATTAAAAAAAATGCATTTTTCTTCATTTCTGTTATAAAATTTTGCAAACTAGTCATTTTTCTTCATGAAGTTTGGCCAAAAGTTGTACTGCTACATATCCTTGGTAACCCTCATAAGTGCATATTATTTGGTCTTTGTGAAGGTTATAGAGTCTACAAGCTGTGGTGCCAATCATTCAAAATTGATCAGACCTGATGCACGGCCTATCATTTTTTTTGGACACTAACAAGTCAGGAAAGTACAAATACACCCAAATGACCCCTTTTTGGAAAGACATTCGAAGGTATTTAGGAAAGAGGCATGGTGAGTGCTGTGAAGTTGTAATTTTTTTTCCACAAATGTGTCATATTAACAGGTTATTTCTCTCACATAGCATATGCATACTTGCAGCTACACCCCAAAACACATTCTGCTACTCCTGAGTATGGCGATAACACGTGTGAGACTTTTACACAGCCTGGCCACATACAGGGGCCCAACATGCAAGTAGCACCTCCAGGCGTTCTAGGAGCATAAATTACATTTCTTAGCAACCTATCACACTTTTGAAGGCCCTGGAGCACCAGGACAATGAAAACGCCCACAAAATGACCCCATTTTGGAAAGCAAACACCCCAATGTATAATCTGACACATAGCGAGTCTTTTGAACATGTCATTTTCTTTTCACAAGTTTTTGGAAAATGTAGAAAGAAAGTGAAAACGTTTTTTGGTTTTTTTTTACACAAATTTGCCCATTTATAAGATATTTCTAACACAGCATGTACATACCACAAATTACACCCCAGAATACATTCTGATACTCCTGAGTATGACGATACCACATGTGTGAGGCTTTTACACAGCCTTGCCACATACAGAGGCCCAAAATGCAAGGAGCACCGTCAAGTGTTCTAGGGACATATATTACACATCTAATTTCCTGACTACCATTCATTTCATTTTTCTAACACATAGCACGCACATACCAAGAATTACATCCCAAAATACATTCTGTTGAGCAAAGGGTAAACAAAATATTACCAGTCGTTTTAGTAGTGCAGTTGTACACAGAGGAGAGCATTGATCCAGGCAGCAGGCAGGGACGTGGTCAGCGACAGCAAACGGAATTGTCCAGGCAGCAGGCAGGGATACCGTCCATTTACAGTCCAGGGTCAGTGCAATCAGAGATGTTGTCAGTAGTGCCAAAATATTGGTCCTGGTAGTTGGCAGGAACATGGTCCATAGTACAGGTAGCAGGCAGAGGTGTGGTCAGTTCATCCAGCAGGCAGAGGCACGATGGCAGTAAGTGGGCAGCAGGCAGAAATATCAGCTAATGACCTTGGTCAGGAAAGACTAGGGACAGGGGTAGAGGCTTCTCCCACCCAAATTTCTTTGAAGTCTCCAGACCCTAATTCAGGAATAAGAAAACCAAACAATGTTTTTCCCGAAAAACAATTCTGAAGCCCTTCACATATGTGAAACCCCTGTGTGATCATAAATCCCACTACTCCTGTAGCAGGGTAAAAGATCAGTCCAAAAGACTGTCAATAAACAGTCCAGGGTCAGTTCCAGAGCAAGCAGAGGTATATACAGTTTAAGCGTTAGGCAGAAACGTAGTCGAATAACAGGCCAGGGTCAGTTCAGGACCATGCAGTGGCATAAGGGGTGAGAAGGTAAATGGGAGGAATTGAGAATTATGGTTACCATATTTCACTAATAATATAGAGAAGTATTGTAACGGTAGAAACAGTCACCTATGCAGAGGCCTGGTTGGAAAGCACACTGGGAACAATAATACGTGGTGTGTATCCTAACTACTCCTCTGGAGCACACACAGCATTTTTTTTGTCGTCTTTGACCTGTTTAACGGGGAGGGTGTTTGTCAGGAAAATGGCGTTCATTGAGTCTGCTCACTGAATCTGAGCGAATGCTTTTTGGTGGGCCTTCAGGGTACAAAAGGGCGGTGACTATTTCATCTTGATAATGAGGATAGGTTACGGGGGTCTCGGTGGATTTACAGTAAATCACAATGTATTATAAATGACCAAATTGAAAAAAATAAATTGGTATAAAAAAAAAGCACAATGGTGGGCTCTTACAGCAAGGTAGGGCTGGATCATTTGATCATTTTAGTTGAATCCCCCCATGAACAAATTATAATCGTAGACACATGCTGGTTTCTGAATTGGGCCGTTGCTTCCAGGGATTTGCACGTAGGTGTCATTGTGAATTGGTGAGAGCATGTTGATGTCTCGTTTGACCCTCCACTTGATAGCAGTATCTCCTTATTCCGCAAAGTCGCTGACTCCCCTCGTTGTAGTCTTACAGTAACGAGCCTTTGCGGGAAGCCCTTCCTATTTGCGCTCACTGTACCACATGGAGTCGTCTTCCAGTGAAGACTGCGGAAGAGGGACAAACTTGTGTAGTAATTATCCACATATAGATGGTAACCCTTTTCAAGGAGTGGCTATACAAGCTCCCAAACAACTTTTACACTTCATCTGATGTACTCGGCATTCAGAGGGAGGGATGCAGCTGGGTGTCCTTTCCTTCATACACCAGGAAGGCATAGGTTTACCTCATAGTTCTGTCATATAATTTGTAGAGTTTAACCCCACATCGGGCCCTTTTTCTGGAGATTAACTACTTTTAGCCCAGCCTGCCTGCGAAGGGAACAAGTGACTTATCCACAGAGATATTTTGGTCAGGGGGTAAATAACTGGGCGAGTTTCTCAGATAAATTTAGAAGTGGCCTAATTTTATATAATTTTTCATATGCTGGGTCATTTCTAGGAGGGCACTGGGTGTTGTCATTGTAATGGAGGAACCCCATAATCATTGATCTTGGCATAATGGATGAGCAGGCTGGCATGTGGTGAATGGGATGGGTGGCCCAGTAAAAGTATAAGTAGAATTAATTTTTTTTTTGTGAGTCCCATATTGAAGGTGAGGCCCAAAAATATTCTAAATTCCTTCACTGTTATCTCCACTCATAGGGATGGGTATAACTTGAACCTGGGTTGCTTGATATGAATTTTTGGGCATAGAGGTTTCACTGGGCCACGATTGAAGATAATAGGTCATCAGCAAAAATTAAATTAAAAAAAAAAAATTGATGGGGGCAGAATTCTCTGTGTTAACCTGGACACTTGGCTGGGCGATAAAAGGGGGATGTTCACTGCTCCTGAGTTAAGAGGAAGCCATAGTGGGTTTTGAAGGGCATAGGGAAGGCTGGCATGAGTACTCCATTTCTCATGGATGTCACTGCGCTAATGATGAATGGCATTAAGCTGCTAGTGGATGCCACTGCTCTACTTGTGGTAGCCTGCTCCTCGCAAAACACCTTTGTTTGGCGAGCAAACTTTCCCCCGATTCTGTAGCAGACCCACTGCTTAAAACGGGTTCAGAATCGGATTCAGACACAGAGAGCTTCCGGCTGCTCTCGCCAGTCAAGAAGTTTGTATGCTCTCTCACTGGAAAAAAAATGTATGCCATACTAGTGGCTGTGGTGACAAACTGCTGCGATAGGGACACTGGGACAGACGTGCTTGCACTGATGGCTGCTGATGAGGCAGGTGCTGAAGAGGTGCCCTGCTGTGTGCTAAAGAGGACTGTAGTGCCATTTATGGCACTGTAGTGGCACAGATGGGAATTGATGTGGCACTGCTGGGCACACAAAAATCATTGAGACTCACGCTGCTGCACTCGGTAGTTCTCCTCTCCTCACATGCTGTATCGGTGTGAGGAGAGAGCTGAACCAGGCATGACCCCGACTTGTTTACATAGTGATCGCTCTGTCATTGGATGGAGCGATCACATGGGAAAAGGCCACTGTCATTGGCCCTTTACCTCAATCCATGATGTGTTGGGTCCCGAGGACCCAGCCATTACGGACACTTCTGGGGGCGTGTGGGAATTGCAAGCTCGGGAGGACGTTGATAGACACCCTTCAAGAGCTAGGCAGCTGTGCTGTAGTCGTCCTTTGGCAATAGCGCGGTCGACAAGTGGTTAAATGTGGTGTTAAAGCATAACTACAAACTGGTTTGATATGTTCTGTAATTGCCCTCTGATACTGACCAGTCTGCTGGAAACAAAACAGACAAGCCCAAAACCTTCTCTAGAGGCAAAGATGGTGGGTAGGGTCTAGTCGCGGTGTAAAGCCTTTGACATTTTTCCTGGTATAGGCTTTCTTGCCTTTTCCCATAAATTCCTTAGGTGACCTAGTAGACCATGTGAGAGAAAAAGAATGGATAATCCTTACAGCATTTTAGGGTCAAAGATTTTTTTAGGTTGCCACACCGTGCAGGCTATGCAAGACTCCTAGTACGATACCTACAGTCATCTCTGATCTAATACACCAGGGTCCAATCCTATAACCACAAGTACTAGGGTGTCGCCTCATAATGCTGCTGTATTACCTGCTGATCCTGACATGAGCCAGGCCATAGAACATTGATTGGCAATCCTGCAAAAGCATTATTTTTAATACTGTGTTGCTAGTAGCTTTTGGCCATATCCGGAGTTTCAGTGGAAGTTGCACTTAAAGCAAAACGAAATCACAACAAAATGTAATATATTGTACCTTACCAATCACTGGATATGGGGGCTGCATTTCTTTTCTTTTTCTCAGGCCTTTATTTCTTTTTTTTCCTGGTGTTTGTACAGTAATAAATTGTTTGGCTCAACCTAGTAGCTCCCACTTCTGCTGGTCATCTTGGTCTGTTACAGGAAGTTGAAAAAACAGACTTACTGGCTTGATCACCAAGTATGAAAATAGTTTTGGACCACTAAGGAGGATAGAGGCAGGCTCTGGATGAGTTTTATCCTTGTGCTCAGGGCCTCACTTGTGACATCATTCCGCACACTGAGTGGTAGCTCGGATGGTGCCCATGTAGGGAGCTGCATGCTATTGAAAATTATGTATCCTGTAAGTGTGATTTTAACAATTTAATAAATGGCTTGCTGAAAATATTACACTATGTTGGCCTCCTTTGCATTTTAAAATCCCTCTGTTGAGCGAACTGATTTAGGAACGTGGAGAGTGTTTGTTTCTTCCTGAATTGTTATTCATTTGGCTGCTGAGCAGCAATACTTTCTTTGATCTCTGTGTGAAATCTGGCAAGGAGCTCATTAACTCTTTGTGGTGAAGAGGCTTCGGTGGAACTTTCTCTTTGGTGGCGTGATCTGCTCTAAATCTCCACATAGGAGTGAAGTGAGTGGAGGACTGGACACTTGACACTATATTTGCACTTTATTTGAACGCTAATATACTTTTTTTTTAATACATGCACTTTATATAATGTTTATTGCACTAATAATTTTAGCACAGATTTATTCACACTAATTTGGTATTGCATTTATTTTACTGAGCATTATTAACCTAAAAGGTACAGCTCACTTTATTGTGTTTGTTTTAATAAAATTATTACATTGGGGGACTCGGAAAAACAAGGGCTAATGTGGTAATGCTGATGAGACTGTATTATACATTATTACAGAACCCTATTGCATAGTTTTTCCAGACTATACAGTCCTTCTAAAAGAACTAGGTTTGTAAATACAACTCACCCCAGGTTTATAGAACATAGGAAGTAGTATTTCATTTTGTAGAATGACACAACCAGATTGCCTTAAATCAGCCATACACGGTTCAAATCTCGGCCCACTCCTGCTGAACCAGCCAAGATTTGAAATGTGTATGGCTGGCCTAATTGGCAGGCTGAATGTACCAAGTTGATCGATCAATTTGGGTACAACCAGCCTGCTGTGTTCTCTTGCGATTATTGCTAGCAGCTGCTATAACCGCTAGCAAATAGTCACTGTCTTCTGCCATCCCCACCGGGATGGGAGAAAACAATTGCTGATTCCCCTGTAAACACTGTCTGTGTTGGTGGAGTCATGCAAATTTCTTTATTCTGTGTCGCTATTTTATTCTGTTAGTTACCTTTGGCTCCTGCTTAATATTGAGGTGGCTATGCTCTTTTTATTGATTGTGGATTATGTAATTCCGGTTTTAGAAGGGTGGAGCTATCTGATTCCTGGAAATGTAATTATCAGGTAACTGTTTTCATATCTATTTTCTTATTAAAAGTCCTTTCTCTTTTCTGTCTTTTTATCAAGGAATCAAGTCCTAAAAAGGAGCAGAAGACTTTGGCACCATCGCTCGCTATTGGTCGTACACCTGTGAATGCAGCTGTGCTTACTGGTGTTCCCAGAACCTCTAGTTGTATATCCTCTGAGACTATCTGCCTGGATGATTCACTAGATGAAAGCCTTTCTTTTAAAACTCCTTCATTAGATTCAATCTCAGAAGCTTTAGCTGTGCTTAACAATGGAACTACTGCAGCATCTAGTTCTCATATAGAAACGCCCACCTCCCGGCCTCGGGTTGCCTTGAGAGAGGAAAAACTAGCTTCTATTATGAGCAAGTTACCATTGAGTGGTCCTAAAAAGACTGATCCTCTTCCGCACACCTCCAGCCTAATTGCAGGCCAGTCAGCCCCTGTACCAAAGAAACACCAGAATCTTGCTCCAGCCCATTCAGCAGTAGTGTCTGGGCTTATTGCAGGCTCTTCAATTCACAATCCCAAAGTGTCATTGGAAACTTTACCTGCTAAGCTGCTTCAACAAGGAATGCAAAGATCTTTGCAATCTGAAGTATCCTCGTCTTCTGCACCTGCTAAGACGAAGGCTTTATCTGCTTCCCAGACCAAATCAGCTGGCTCTTCCACTTCCGCTCCCTTGTCCTCAACTCCAATATCTTTAATATCTTCATCACATACCCATGTTTCTTCCTCCTCTTCCCTAGTACAAAATTCTTCTTCCTTGCAAACTGTTAAGGTCCAGCCATCCCTTCAACAAAACTATGTTACACCTTTGCAAGCTACTATTAGCAAATCCCACACTAACCCTGTTGTGCGTTTGACTAGTAGCCCCCAGATATCTTCCACATCACTAGTCATCAAAACCCCTGAAAAAACAGTTGGTTACCGACCTCAATCATCACCATCAACAAGTAGCAGTCAACATACACCAGTATCTCGAAGTGCTGCCTCTTCTACCTCTACTAACATTATGGCAAAAAATGCACAAGGCACAAATCTTGCATTCAAGTCTCCTTATAGCATGGTTCCTTCGCCCAAGCTTATTACTTCTAGTTCTTCCAGTTCAGGTAATCCCATCTCTCCGAATGCTGCACATAAGGTGTCAAGTGGTATTAACGTTGCACGTCCTTCTCCTACAGTCAGCCCTATACCATCTGGAAGGGGCACAGCAGGTATTCCAGGACTGAAAAACTCGTCTGTATCTCCAAAAATCTCCAGTTCCTCACCCAAATTAGTCACAACTACAATCAGGCAACAAAGTCCTTCCCAGAATATGCCTGCTTCATCTCCTGTCCATTCTCCAATCCCTTCTTCAGTCCCTTCTCCAAAAATTTCTAGTCCAATTTTGCAAAGTCAGTCGCCAAAACAATCTAATTCATCTTCTAAGCCTGTTAACCCTACCCAACCTGGACAAAAGACCACAGTTCTAAGCTCTGCAATGAATGTTCCTATCAGCAGAGCCAGTCAAAATGCCACTGTTACAAATAGAACTCATCTTTCTGGAGCAGCAGGGAGCGGAGCTGTAGGTGCTACAAAACAGCCAATATCCCACAGACAGCCACCTGCCTCAGGGTCTCCAGTTACAGCTGCTACTGTGCAGGTAAGTCTATTTTTAAACATATTTATTTGGTGACAAAATAAGGCGTAGGACAATGTGTGTTAATAATGTATGTTAAGTCACAAATTACAGTTGTAGAAAGAAGAGAATGTTCCTAGTTTAACTGGAAAGATGTATACACGACACGCGTGACAGTCTGTAGCAGGGGTTGCCAAATGTAGACTGCATCATTAGGACTCTATTTTGACCCATGCAGTAAACTGCTTCTTAGAGCTGCACGATTAATTGTTAAGAATTGTTATCGCAATTTTTTTTCCAGTTGCGATCTTGACAAAGTATTTCCCGATTCTTTCTATGCAGAATTCTCTCTGCTTTGCTAAAGCCGACAGCCTTCAAAAGAAAGGGAAAAAAAATAACAGGCAGTCTGCCAAGAATCACAACATTACTTTACAAACTAACCAGTAAAGTTAGTCCAATTTTTTTGCATAATGTGAAAGATTTTACGCCGCAAGAATCGTGATCTTTTTATTCTAAGCAAAAAAATTGTGATTCTCATTTTGGGCAGAATCGTGCCCGGTTCTTAAAGCGGACCTTCAGTCATTTTTTCAACTTTCCATCTATTAAATCTTCTTCTGCCCTTGTTTTAACTTTGGATAGTAAAACCTTTTTTTTCTGCCAGTAAATACCTTATACAACCCACTTCCTGTTTCTTGTCTTATAAAAAGTCTAGGCTTATGACATCATGCACAGCGCGCGCTCTCTCTCTCTCTCTCTCTCTCTCTCTCTCTCTCTCTCTCTCTCTCTCTCTCTCTCGAAGTTTGCCAGAAAGGGAGGGGGGTGAGTCAAGAGGGCCAATGAGAGCTGGAGGTGTGCCTCTGTGTAAATTCAGGAAGTGAACAGGCAGCAGCTTCAGCTGCCCACAGTTAAAATGGTTGCAGCCAGACTCAGTGGAGAGAGATTTCTGCAGCATATTTGACAAGTACAGAATCACAGTATATATAAAATAATATGCAAAGTGGTTGGAGGGTAGCTTCAGAATGGCAAAGATGTTTTTATTACAAATTATGTGAGGAGACTGCAGTTCCTCTTTAAACCTTTTCAGACCTAAGCCTATTTCTGACATTTGTTGCTTACAAGTTAAAATCTGTATTTCTTTTCCATACATCATGGGACACAGAGTCAGGCTAATATCCATTACCTGCTGGGTTATACTTCATCAGGTGAATGGACACTGGTAGACCAAAGGTCTTCAGACAGGAAGTGATCCTCTATATAACCCCTCCCATACAGAAAGTACTTTTGTTTTTTACCAGTGTCTGCAAGGTGGATGGCACAGTTTGTTTGAGCGCTCTGAGCTCCAGGTCTCTAGTCCCACAAAAGGTTCCAAAATGAATCAAGGCATTGACCGATCTGATCCATTTGACACAGGCTTTTATCCTTAGATAAATGGTACCCGAGCCTCGCAAAGAAGACTCAAGATCCTGCGAGGTTTTGCCTGTAATGTGGCTTCGGGGCGCTGGACCCTGCAGAGTGGAAATCCTGGACAATACAGTGCTAAGGCATTTCCTGCAGGGTGCTGTACAGGTCCAAGGGAGTGAACCCTAAACATGAAAAGGGTACCCATTCCTTGAAGGTCCAAGTGACAGGAACCCGCCGCGAAGGGTGAAGATTGGGCCCTTAGTTTCTAAGTGGCCCTGCACCTGGACAGGTAAGTGAAATCCCTTTATATTCTTATTGTGGGGTGTCCCAATGATTGTTAACAATCAGTCAAGCTAGCTAAAAGCTGGACACCTGTGTGCGGTGACCATACAGGGGAGTTTTGGGCTAGCTGTGGGTGTTTGCAAAGTGAACCTTTTTTGCTTGTGTCTGGCTGTTTTTTACCTGTATGATGGCGCACGAGGGTGCACCATTTCACCTTGGTTCGTCATGGCGCACGTGCGTTTACTAGAGCGCCGATGGGCTCAGCAGTTTGGTGGCCATGGCACATGCGCCGAAGCCTTAATCTGGGCGCACAAAGATTTGCATTGTACGCGAATACAGTCACACCCGTTCGCGAGGACTGCGCACATGCGTGCATGCTCCGGCGCACACCCAGCCTACTTAAACTGTGTAGGCAAGGCATGCAGCTGTGGGACGCAGAGCAAGCTCTGAACAAACGGTTGCAGTGGTTCATTTTTCCTTACCCAGGTCATGTGAGTCACCAGGTGTTGCTTGGCAGGCTAAAGGTGCTTAGCAGGATTGTTGCATATGGGCTTGATGAGCCCTATTAAAGGGTCTCCCTTCTGAGGCATTTTAATACTACACCCAAGTACTCTTTGTGGTTATTAAATGTCTTCCAAAAAGAGGAGTGGGACTAACACCACGGGGAAGGACACACCTATGTCGTCAGTAGTTCCTGATGAACCTAGTCATATCCCTAGTGTTTTATCCCCTGAAGGACCAGAGACTTCCGGACAATCTGAGCCACTGCGCCTATCTGGTATTGTGCCTACAGTCAATGCTGCTGCTTCACCTGTTTATCACTAAGGATGAACTGTCTTTAACCCTAGCTGGGTTAGAGCACAGGATTGCTGGCATGATTGCCTCCATCCCGCAGGGTGGCATGGAGCGTGACAGATCCCCCTCCCCTGAGTCTCCTAGTCTGGAGCAGGAATGTATGGGTGTTAACCTGTGGGGTGTTTGTTTTTGCTTTTTTGGAGTATCCACACTTCCCATACCACTCGGATAATCTGGATGGGTTTTCTTTGGACCCCAGTATATACAGTATGAGTCTAAGCTATGTAAGCTATGTAATATTGTAACTTCTTTTAATACTTTTATGTTAGTTTCCTATTTTCTACGGAAATAAATGTAACTTGTTTACTAAGCAGAGGTGTTTGTTATATTATTGTGCTTATCAGACTCATACAGATTAGCAACTGTAGGGACTAGACAAATTAATACATGTATGCAATAGTTATATAGGACATATTAGATTGTATAAATTTGCATCGATTCCTTCACTCCCCTTTTTCTTTTGTCCCTTATTTTGGCTCAGGGCCCTGAGAGAGGGATCCTCTCTTTTTTAAAAAAAAAGTTTTTTTCTTTCTCTTTGAGATGGCGAAAAGGTCTTCTTTAGCATCTCTATTGAAACTCTGTACCTATAATGTCAAAGACCTGAATAATGAGTCAAAAATGGGCGGCACAGTGGTATAGTGGATAGCACTTTCACCTAGCAGTAAGAAGGGTTGTTGGCTTGAATCCCAACCACGACACTATCTGCCTGGAGTTTGCATGTTCTCCCTGTGCCTGCGTGGGGTTTCTCCGGGTACTCCGGTTTCCTCCCACACTCCAACGACATGCTGGTAGGTTAATTGGATCCTGTCTAAATTGTCCCTAGTATGTATGAATGTGAGTTAGAGTCCTTAGAGTGTAAGCTCCTTGAGGGTAGGGACTGATGTGAACGTACAATGTATATGTAAAGTGCTGCGTAAATTGACGGCGCTATAGAAGTACGTGAAATAAATAAATAAAAGAGGACAGATCCTTTATAGTTTGCATAAAGCGAAGGCAGATATTCTACTCCAAGAGGCTCATTTTTGCACTGAGGGCATTCCTGTATGTTCTGGTAAACATTATTCCCAGTGGTTTCATAGCACTATATCTGGTTCGAAGGCCAGGGGGGTCTCCATCACTTTCCATAAAAATTTACCGGCCCAGCACTTGAAACATATAGCTGATATTAATGGTAGATATCTTCTAAATTCCGGTTGTGGGACAAACTTTTCACAATCGCCAATTTTTATATTCCGAACCACGATCAAACAACGACAATTTCTCGTTATCTTTGTCTCTTATGGATTTTGCTGAAGGCGTCATTCTTGTAGGAGGAGATTTCAATTTAGCCTTAGAGCCACAATTAGACACTTCTGCCCAGCGTTCCAATATTTCTCATTCTCGGCTGAGGGCCCTTAAAAAAACATTTGTTTGATTACAGACTACTTTATTTATGGAGGATTTTATATCCTAAAGAACACAATTTATACAAATTTTTCATCAGCACATAAATATTACAGTAGATTCGATTATTTTTTATAGGGTCCGAAGGTTCTAGAGTGGAATCCTTCATTGGATATAGGGTCATTCATTTGGTCTGACCATTCGCCTGTATTTCTTTCAATATATCCTCCACAGACTCGAGGCACAAGTTGGACCTGGCGTTTGAATGATACGCTTATGTCTGATCCATTTTGCAATAAGGCAATTGTAGAGGCAATTGGTAATTTTGTTTCTGACCATGAAGAGGATGAGACTGCATTACCATTAAAATGGGAAGCTCTTAAAGCAGTACTACGAGGGTTGTTTATTCAACATGGTTCTCGTCTTAAAAAAGAAAGATCTATGGCCATTCAAAATACTCTATCAAAGCTCTATTCGTTAGAAACCTTACATAAAGCTTCACAATCTACAGAAATACTAAAATCATGTCTACTAGGGCATTCTTGTTGCAGCTTTTGGAAAAAACTCATAGTTCATATCAAGATAAATGTGCACTAAGTAACTATAGATACGGAAATGTGGGAGACAATTAGCGCGTACATTACATCCCCGTTCTCCCCAGACTTTTATACCCAATATTAGGATGTCGTCAGGGGAGACAACCTCAGACCCAAAAAGTCTCCAACAAACATTCAGGGAATACTTTTCAGCTCTTTATAATCTGGCTCAACCACCTCTTACGGAAGACACGGAGTTTGATGCTTGTAGCATTGATGATTATGTGCAGGAAACTGCTCTCCCGATATTAGATGAGGATCATAGGAAATCATTAGATTGCTCTTTCTCAATGGAGGAATTACTAGGCGTAATCACAGATATTCCATCAGGTAAGAACTTTGGCCCTGATGGATTTACTCCAAAATTTTATAAAACATATAAAGACTATTTGTCTCCATTTATGCTATGGGTGTTTAACTCCATCTCTTCCTTTAACCCATTTCTGACCCAAACACACAAGTTTCCCCATACAAAATGGTACCCGCCAGGGATGCACTCTATCCCCCTTGCTTTATGTCCTAGTGATGGAACATTTAGCGATAGCAATCAGACAGAACCCCTCTATCACCGGCATAAGGTTAGATAGACAAGAAATAAAACTTTCCTTGTTTGCTGACGATCTGTTACTCTGTTACTAACCCTCATATTTCTATGCCTTCTATTTTATCTGAGTTTTAACGCTTTGGAGTCCTGAGTAATTTCGAAGTAAATGTTTCTAAATCTGAAATTCTTAATGTGTCACTTTCATCACATCAAGTGACGATGCTGAAGAACAATTTCCTGTTTTAAATTTTGTTCCTCTACATTAAAATACCTAGGAATTAATATACACATAGATTCGACTCATCTATAGTCAGCTAATTTCATCCCTCTTATGCAACATACTCTACAAGATCTAAAAAATATGACTCAAATTTATATTCCTGGTTCGGGAGGATTAACATATTGAAAATGGATATAATACCGCGTTTTCTGTACCTTTTTCAAACTATCCCTGTTTCTATCCCCAGATCTTGTTTCTCTATTTTACAATCTGCCTTTGTCAAGTTTATCTTGGGGAACAAGAGATCTAGACTAAATTGTAAATGTTAACATTACCCAAAACGAAAGGAGGAGCTGGTGCCTTGGATCTTTATTAATATATTGCGGCAGGCCTTACTAGATTAGTGAATTGGTTCCATCACTCGGATACTAAACAATATGGGTATCAATAGAACAGTTTGACCTTCAGGCACTTCCTTGGTTAGATCTATCTTATCCGTGTATTTGAGATACGTCCTTTTCCTTACCCTTTCTTACGTCCCATTTATTGAGCATTTGGCACAAAATGATTTTGTGTCTAGGGCTTTCCTCACAAATAGGACCAATGACACCCTTATTTGGTAACCCATAATTTTCACCTGCAGTAGACCTGTTACATTTTTTACGTGGAATAAGGAGTCCCACCGAAGAGTAAGTTAAATTCTTTGTCAGGGTAAACTACCACCCATAATGAACTTAATACCTTCACAACCGCCTTCATTTATGCAGTGGATGGAATATCAGCAACTATTATCTTTTTTGTCCTCCTATTCCTTAAAACAAATCCTTTAACAGGGATTTAAATCTGTGAGTCCATCTTGGTGCAAAGCACTAGACCAAAACACGTTTTATCAGCAGTATATAAGATTCTTATTGGAAAAAATCATCCAGAGCTCCCAAAATTTACAAATAAATGGGCACTGGATCTTAATGTTGAAATTGGAGCAGAAGAGTGGGAGAAGTCTTTTATCCTCACACTGTTTGTCACTGGCAACTAAAGCCCAAGAGACAAGCTTGTTTCTCGTTGGTATCGATGCCCAACTTCATTACAGCGCATTTTTCCAGACACATTGGATAACTGTTGGCGATGCCATTCTGCTAAGGGCTCGTTGTTACACGTATGGTGGGAATGCCCTCAAATTTGTAAATTCTGGGACAGTATCTTGCAGTTGTATACTATAGTTACAGGGGAGGTAATTTTCAATACATCACAAATTACGCTGTTGTCCATTTTACCAGACTCGTATAAAAATATCAAAAAGGGTTTGCTCAGACGTTGGGTGATAGCTGCAAGATTAGTTATTCCGCACCACTGGCGATCAACACAATCCCCTTCAGTGAATGAATGGGTAGTGCAAATGGATCATACTGAGAAGATGGAGACCCTCCTGGCATATGAATTGGATATACTTGAAAAATGTCGGCAGATATGGGCCCCCTGGAGGGCCTTCAGGGAATCAACAGGAAACTAAAGGTTTAAACGGTAACTAGAATAGAACCTAAATATGATCTAATAGGGCTTCAATACAGGATGTATATATGTCAAGGAAAGGGAAAAAGGAATTTTTTTTTTGTTTGGGTTTGTTTGTTAGTTTGTATAATGTATTTGTAAGATGTTTTGGTGGTATGACAATACTATTAATGTATGTATATATGTTATTTGTCTAATAACTTTTCAATAAAACTAAGATTGAATATAAAGGATTCAATACAGCAGGTTTCACGCCTGGCTCTCTTGTATGGACATAAGTGCAGACCTTTATGGCTTAAGAACTGGTCAGCCGAGCTTCCTTGTAAAAAGTTATTGTCAGGTTTTCCGTTTCATGGGGAACGTTTATTCGGTGATCACTTGGACAAATATATCCAAAAGATTTCCGAAGGGAAGAGTTCTCTACTTCCTGTGAAGAAAAGCACCAGACGTCCCTCGTTTAAAAACCCAGGGACTGCTTCCTCAAATGTATCAGCGTCAGGGCGGTTCCGCCGCCAACAGGGCGCTTGGGCCAGGGGCAAGCCGCAAGGCCAGGGCCAGAAAAGGCCCTGGGTGCAAAATACTTCTAAACCCAGCACCAGGCCTTCCTTTTGAGGGGACGCCCCCACTCCATCGGGTGGGGGGACGGATGCTGAACTTTGCAGACATTTGGGAAAACAGTTCAGATGAGTGGGTCACCTCAATTATATCTTGCGGTTACAATCTGGAGTTGTGGGAGGTTCCCCCTCAGAGGTTTCTGAGATCCAGTGTTCCCTCAGATCCTCCAAAAAGACTTATTGCTTCAGGCACTACATCCTCTAGTGCATCAAGGAGTGATTGTAGAGGTTCCTGTGTTCGAAAAGGGGCACAGGGTTTTACTCAAACCTGTTTACGGTTCAGAAACCAAACAGAGACACAAGGCCCATTTTGGACCTAAGGTCCCTGAACAGGTATCTATTGATGCAGTCCTTTCGGATGGAGTCTGTCCGCTTAGTAGTAACCTCACTCCAGAGGGGAGACTTTCTAGCCTCCAACAATATAAGAGACGCGTATTTTCACATACCTATCTTTCAGCTTCATAGGTTCCTATGTTTTGCAGTAGAGGAAAGTCATTTTCAGTTAGTGGCTCTACCCTTCGGGCTTGCTACAGTTCCCCAGGTGTTCACAAAGGTCCTAGCACCAGTACTGGGTCTTTTAAAGGCCCAAGGGATCCTGGTGTTTGGGTATCTGTATGACCGCCTGCTCAGAGATCACTCAGTACAGGCTCTAGAACAGAGCATAATATACATAGTGCAGTATTTGAAAAGTTTAGGCTGGATCATAAATACTGAAAAGTCAGCCTTGAGACCAGCTCAAAGTCTAAAGTATTTAGGTCTGATCCTAAACACAGTCCAAGCAAGAATATTCTCGCCACCCGTAAGGATCTGTGCCCTGAAGGATCAGGTGCATCAGAGCAGGGGCACCAGACAACCCTCCATTCGGCTCTGTTTGAGTCTTCTAGGGAGGATGGTATCCTCCTTCGAGGCAGTGCCCTATGCCCAGTTCCATTCCAGGCCCTTACAACAAGACATCTTGTTGGCTTGGAACAGGAGAGAAAAGCCCTGGATTATCCTATGTGCTTATCTCCTCAGGCATGCTTAAGTCTAAACTGATGGTTGAGGGATTAGAACATGTAAAGGGGAAAAACCTATTCTCCTGGAAACTTGGAGATTACTTACTACAGATGCCAGTCTCCCAGGCTGGGGAGTGAGCTCACAGCTCAGGGAAATGGTCAGGGACAGACCCTGCCCATCAATGTCCTACGGTCCTGGATGGTGGAGCTTCAGGGCTGCCCCATAAGGGTTCAGTCCTACAATGCCACGGCAGTGGCATATATAAACCACCAAGGCGGTACTACGAGTCGTTCAGCCCTGAAAGAGGTGAACTACATACTAGCCTGGGCAGAGGGACATGTGCCATTTTTAGATCGGCAGTCTATATCCCGGGAGTAGAGAACTTGATGGCAGATTATCTCAGCCGCAGATCTGCCCGGGGCAATGGTCTCTACACCCAGAGGTGTTCCAGGAAATTGGCCAACCTTGGGGATGGCAAGAGGTCGACCTACAGGTATCGAGGTTCAGCAACAAGCTACAGCAGTTTGTGTCTTGAACAAGACATCCTCTGGCAATTGGAGCAGATGCTGTGATAGTTCCATGTAGAAAGTACTCCCTGGTTTATGCTTTTCCTCTGATCCCTCCCCTTCCACATTTGTTGTGCTGGATTCGGAGAGAGGGGGTTCCAGTCATTCTGGTGGCACCAGCCTGGCTCAGAAGGCCCTGGTTCCGGAGATTGTGACTGACAATAGACGGGCCATGGACGCTTCCACGTTGCCCCGATCTACTGTCTCAAGGTCCTATATTCCACCCCAATTTACAGTCTCTAAATTTGACAGCATGGCTATTGAAGCCAGGGTGTTAAAGGACCGTGATATCTTGGGACCAGTGGTGTCTGCTCTAGTGAATGCTTGAAAAGCTGTCACTAGGAAGATTTATCATAAGGTCTGGAAGACTTTTATTGTAACAAATAATTCTGCGTTGCCTAAGAGAGAAAAAGCAGCTGACACAGCAAATTAGATAAATGCACTAAAAATGGATACAGAAAGTGTAGCACTAATATATAAAACGTGAAACCACAACAAATGTCAGAAAAAAAATAAACCCAGTGATCATTGATGAGAATGAAAATAAAAATCAAAATATAAGAATGTCTAAAAAATACAAATGTAATGAGCCCAGTGACTGGTGATAGACATCCAAACAAAGTCCAAGTGAAAAATGAATATCAAAATGCAATGATAAGTTCCATATAGAAATAAAAAATGAAAAACTTCATGTGAAGATCATGGCAGTGAATAAAATGTAAGCTTGAAGTGAAGAGATACCACCACCAGAAGTAGGGAGGCTTACCAAAACGTTTGAACCCCGAAGAACATATGTTCAGTGGGTCAAACAGGCTTATGTTGTATAAACAACCAATGGAACCAATCCTCAGAAGACTCCCAAATAAAATATAAATTAAATATAAATGGCAGCAGTGGAGTGCCTCCATTTACGTGAAAAGCGCTGTTTTATCTGTTCACATGTGAGTTTTTTAACTTTATTAAATTTATTGCATATTTTACGGAATCACGCTATGTGGCCTTTTATGTTCTCCCCACTATAAACTCATCTGCCATATCCATGCATTACGGGTTACTACTTCCATGAGAAACATCCATATAACCATCCACCATTCTGAGTTCCTGTTGGAGTCTTCTGAGGATTTCAGTGCTTGGTTCCATCGGTTGTTTATACAACATAAGCCTGTTTGACCCACTGAACATATGTTCTTCTGTGTTTAAACGTTTTGGTAAGCCTCCCTACATTGTGTACACCGTCATGATCTTCACATGAAGTTTTTCATTTTTTATTTTTGTATGAAACTTTTTGCATTTTGATATTAATTTTTCACTTGGACTTTGTTCGGATGTCTATCACCAGTCACTGGGTTCATTACATTTGTATTTTTTAGACATTCTTATATTTTCATTTTTATTCTCATCAATGATCACTGTATTTATTCTTTTTTTTCTGACATTTGTTGTGGTTTTACGTTTTATATATTAGCGCTACAGTTTCTGTATCCATGGAAGACTTATATTGCTTGGTGTGAAGCCAGAAAATAGCATCCTCGGAAATGTGTTTGGGAAAATTCTCTCTTTTCTACAGTCAGCTGTGGAAATCAAATTGGCTTTGAGCACAATCAGAGGTCAAGTTTCGGCCCTATCAGTATTCTTCCAAAGGCCTTTAGCCTCCCATTCACTGATCCGAACATTTATGCAAGGGGAAACTCGCTTGCTTCCCCCCATTAGGTCACCTATGTGTCCTTGGGACATGAACCTAATGCTGTCTGTGTTTACAGAAACAACCATTTGAACCTAATTAAGGAAATTCCATTAGACTTGCTGTCACGCAAGCTAGCCTTCCTGATGGCTATCACCTCGGCTAGAAGGGTGTCAGAGTTGGCGGCCCTTTCATGCAGGGAACCGTACTTGATCCTTCACCATGACAGTTGTGTTACAACCTTTTCCATCCTTTTTGCCAAAAGTGGTGTCGACCTTTCATTTAAATCGGGACATTATTTTGCCATCTTTTTTTTCTCTCAGCCTCGTTCGGCGGAAGAGAGATGACTGCATTCTTTGGACGTTGTCCGGGCAGTCAAGGTTTATTTGTCTAGATCTGCGGGGATCCTAGGATCAGACTCTTTTTTTTTTTTTTTTGTTTTACCAAAAGAACCCAAGAAGGGGCAGGCAGCTTCCAAAGCTTCTATTGCCAATTGGGTCCGTCAATTGGTCATTCAGGCCTATGGTCTGAAACACAAAGCTCCTCCCTTTTGGGTGAGAGCTCATTCTACCAGGGGTGTAGGAACCTCCCTGGGCTTTTTTCGCCACCGGGCATCGCCACCCCCATCAAATCATTCTTTGCAGCTATTTCCTTTTGTACCACCACCCCCTCCCTTTAGAATGTAAGCTCTACGAGCAGGGCCCTCCTGTACCTTTTGTATTGAACTGTACTGTAATTGTGTTGTCCCCCTTATACATTGTAAAGCGCTGCGTAAACTGGTTCGTGCTATATAAATCTCGTATAATATGTGGCTCAGATTTGTAAGGCTGCCACCTGGTCTTCAATGCATACGTTCACAAGATTCTATCAAGTGGATGTTCGACCAGCCGAGGATTCGGCTTTCGGCCACAGTGTATTGCGGGCTGCCGTATAAGTTCTGATGGCTATTGTTTTGCAGGGTGTCTCCCTCCCCTCAAGGCTATTGCTCTGGGGTGTCCCAGCAGGTCATTAATATTAGCCTGACTCTGTGTGCCATGACGTATGAAAAAGAAAATGGAGATTAATAGAGAGAAGAGAACCAACCAATGAGGAATCTTGACAACTCTTACCACATCCCAAATGAATTGGAAAACTAGGAAAGGATGCCCCAAGAGATAGTGCGGGTAAGAGAATTGACAAGATATTGACAACAAAATTGTTGAAAATATATAAAAATATAAATTTTATTCAATGGATAAATACAGAATCATGTGAACAATAAACATCTAAAAACATTAGAATAGAACACATATAGATAGAATATGACAGCTGCTAAATGTTGAGAGACACAAAAATTCTAGACATAGTCAATTAAATGTAGTGGTCTCAACAAATCCCAACATGTTTTGGAAAAAGAGAAGCCAGAAGGCTAGACTGACATTGTATTCATTTCCTTCCTCAGGGGTTAAATATGAGTATGCTGATATACAGTGGCTTGCGAAAGTATTCGGCCCCCTTGAACTTTTCAACCTTTTGCCACATTTCAGGCTTCAAACATAAAGATATAAATTTTTTATTTTTTGTGAAGAATCACCAACAAGTAGGACACAATTGTGAAGTGGAACGAAATCTTTTGGATTTTTGAAACTTTTTTAACTAATAAAAAAATGAAAAGTGGGGCGTGCAGAATTATTCGGCCCCCTTGCGTTAATACTTTGTAGAGCCACCTTTTGCTTCGATTACAGCTGCAAGTCGCTTGGGGTATGTCTCTATCAGTTTTGCACATCGAGAGACTGAAATTCTTGCCCATTCTTCCTTGCAAAACAGCTCGAGCTCAGTGAGGTTGGATGGAGAGCGTTTGTGAACAGCAGTTTTCAGCTCTTTCCACAGATTCTCGATTGGATTCAGGTCTGGACTTTGACTTGGCCATTCTAACACCTGGATACGTTTATTTGTGAACCATTCCTTTGTAGATTTTGCTGTATGTTTGGGATCATTGTCTTGTTGGAAGATCTCCGTCCCAGTTTCAGGTCTTTTGCAGACTCCAACAGGTTTTCATCCAGAATGGTCCTGTATTTGGCTGCATCCATCTTCCCCTCAATTTTAACCATCTTCCCTGTCCCTGCTGAAGAAAAGCAGGCCCAAACCATGATGCTGCCACCACCATGTTTGACAGTGGGGATGGTGTGTTGAGTGTGATGAGCAGTGTTGCTTTTACGCCAAACATATAATTTTGCATTGTGGCCAAAAAGTTCGATTTTGGTTTCATCGGACCAGAGCACCTTCTTCCACATGTTTGGTGTCTCCCAGGTGGCTTGTGGCAAACTTTAGACAAGACTTTTTATGGATATCTTTGAGAAATGGCTTTCTTCTTGCCACTCTTCCATAAGGGCCAGATTTGTGCAGTGTACGACTGATTGTTGTCCTATGGACAGACTCTCCCACCTCAGCTGTAGTTCTCTGCAGTTCATCCAGAGTGATCACGGGCCTCTTGGCTGCATCTCTGATCAGTCTTCTCCTTGTCTGAGCTGAAAGTTTAGAGGGACAGCCAGGTCTTTGTAGATTTGCAGTGGTCTGATACTCCTTCCATTTCAAAATGATCGCTTGCACAGTGCTCCTTGGGATGTTTAAAGCTTGGGAAATCTTTTTGTATCCAAATCCGGCTTTAAACTTCTCCACAACAGTATTATGGACCTGCCTGGTGTGTTCCTTGGTCTTCATGATGCTCTCTGCGCTTTCAACAGAACCCTGAGACTATCACAGAGCAGGTGCATTTATACAGAGACTTGATTACACACAGGTGGATTCTATTTATCACCATCAGTCATTTAGGACAACATTGGATCATTCAGAGATCCTCGCTGAACTTCTGGAGTGAGTTTGCTGCACTGAAAGTAAAGGGGCCGAATAATTTTGCACACACCACTTTTCAGTTTTTTAATTGCTAAAAAAGTTTAAAATATCCAATAGATTTCGTTCCACTTCACAATTGTGTCCCACTTGTTGGTGATTCTTCACAAAAAATTAAAATTTTATATCTTTATGTTTGAAGCCTGAAATGTGGCAAAAGGTTGAAAAGTTCAAGGGGGCCGAATACTTTCGCAAGCCACTGTAGTTCTATTAAAAAGAAATGTACATATAAGCACATAAGTGAAACATTCTATAATTAATAATAAACAAATATATATTAATGTAGCAATTAATTTCAAAATGGCAGAAGAAAGCATATATTTGCAAAACATAGTACTCACAGGTCATGTGTTCCTTAACAATAGTGCACAGCACAATTGGAGTAGATGGTACCTCACGCCTCAAAAAATGCTAAGTCGCATAACAAGACTCAACAGGAAGAGTAAGGCCCCTTTCACACATATACGACTTCAAAGTCGCGCGATTTTACTGCGATTTCGCGGCCGCGATTTGTGAGCAGTACTACTTTGTACGACTTTGCCACGTTTTTGGCATTAAAAAATGAAAACATACAGTAGTTGGTATGAATCATAAGGGGGAACTCCACGCCAAGTTTTAAATAAAAAAACTGGCGTGGGTTTCCCCCCAGGGGCATACCAGGCCCTTAGGTCTGGTATGGATTGTAAGGGGAACCCCCTACGCTGAAAGATCGGCGTGGGGGTCCCCCCAAAATCCATACCAGACCCTTATCCGAGCACGCAGCCCAGCCGGTCAGGAATGGGGGTGGGGACGCGCTATCGCCCCCCCTTCTCCTGGACCGTACCAGGCCGCATGCCCTCAACATGGGGGGTGGGTGCTTTGGGGCATGGAGGGCGCCCTGTGGCCCCCCCAACCCAGAGCACCTTTTCCCCATGTTAAGGACAAGGGCCTCTTCCCGACAACCCTGGCCGTTGGTTGTCGGGGTCTGCGGGCGGGGGGCTTATCGGAATCTGGGAGCCCCCTTTAATAAGGCGGCCCCCAGATCCCGGCCCCCCACCCTATGTGAATGAGTATGGGGTACATGGTACCCCTACCCATTCACCTAGGGAAAAAAGCGTCAATAAAAAACACAGTACACAGGTTTTTAAAATAATTTATTAGGCAGCTCCGGGATTTTCTTCCGACTTCGGGGGTCCTCTTCCGACTTCGGGGGTCTCCCCGACGTCTCCTCCCGGTGTCCTGATCTTCTGCCGGCTCCTCCGCTATCTTCTGCAGCTCAATTGCTAGCGGTGGTCCGGACTTCTGCCTTCTTCTTTTCTTCCAGAGATGTTGACACGACGCTCTCTCCAGCTGCAATGGTCTCTGAACGCTCCGCAACGGACTTATGTAGGCGGTGACCCCGCCCCCTTATGCCGTCACAGTCCCTGGGCATGCTGGGACTGTGATGTTTTAGGAGGCGTGGTCACTGGATGATAACCACGCCCCCTTATGGCGGCAAAGTCCCAGCATGCCCCGGGACAGTGACCTCATAAGGGGGCGGGGTCACCGACCTATATAAGTCCGTTGCGGAGCGTTCAGAGACCATTCCAGCTGGAGAGAGCGTCGTGTCAACATCTCTGGAAGAAAAGAAGAAGGCAGAAGTCCGGACCACCGCTAGCAATTGAGCTGCAGAAGATAGCGGAGGAGCCGGCAGAAGATCAGGACACCGGGAGGAGACGCCGGAGAGACCCTCGAAGTCGGAAGAGGACCCCCGAAATCGGAAGAAGATCCCGGAGCTGCCTAATAAATTATTTTAAAAACCTGTGTACTGTGTTTTTTATTTACGTTTTTTTCCCTAGGTGAATGGGTAGGGGTACCATGTACCCCATACTCATTCACATAGGGTGGGGGGCCGGGATCTGGGGGCTCCCTTATTAAAGGGGGCTCCCGGATTCCGCTAAGCACCCCACCCGCAGACCCCGACAACCAACTGCCAGGGTTGTCGGGAAGAGGCCCTTGTCCTCATCAACATGGGGACAAGGTGCTTTGGGGTGGGGGGGCCCGGCAGGGTGCCCCCCATGCCCTAAAGCACCCACCCCCCCATGTTGAGGGCATGCGGCCTGGTACGGTCCAGGAGGGGGGGGCTGCTCGCTCGTCCCCACCCCCATTCCTGACCAGCCGGGCTGCGTGCTCGGATAAGGGTCTGGTATGGATTTTGGGGGGACCCCACGCCGATTTTTCGGCGTAGGGGGTTCCCCTTAGATGCATACCAGACCTAAGGGCCTGGTATGCCCCTGGGGGGGAACCCACGCCGGTTTTTTCATTTAAAACTTGGCACGGCGTTCCCCCTCTGGATTCATACCAGACAGCTGTCAGCACTGCCTGTCGCTCATCGGGAAAGGAAAAAAAAGTTTTCCTTTCCCGATCAGCGAGCCAGGCTTGTGCTTACAAAGTCGTACTGAAGTGGTGTCTGTTATTCAGGCACGATTTGCATGCTACTTCAGGGTTTAACATTGAGGTCTATGGAGTACAACTCGCATAGAAGTTGGACCAAAGTAGTGCAGGGACTACTTTCAAGTCGACACGACTTAGTCGTGCCAATATGAATGGTAGTCATTGCAAATCATGGAGAATGACTTGTCATACGATTTTGCAGTACAAAATCGTGGGACAAGTCGTATAAGTGTGAAAGGGGCCTAAGAGCAAAAAGGCATTTCCGACTTCTCATGGGTCCTGAGGGATTGTCAAACGATGTGTTTTGTAGGAATATGTGGGAGGCTGGAAAGGATATTCTCCCAGTAGGGAAGCGGCAAATCAGGGCACACAGGGATAGCCACAACCGGGCTGGAAACATATGCCTAACAAAATGGAAATAAGCAAAAAGAAAATACCGTATTTATCGGCGTATAACACGCACTTTTTTCCCCTTAAAATCAGGGGAAAGTCGTGGGTGCGTGTTATACGCCGATTCCCGCTATCGCTATGTGAATGTCGGCGATCGCCGCCGACATTTACATAGCGAGTAGTTTCAAATATGGCGCCGCGGACTTCGGAGGGGCTCGGCAGTGCTGAACGAGCGCCGCCGAAATCACAGAGCCGAGATACACATAGTCGGGTGTATTCGGCTCTTTCCGGCGCCGCTCACTGTCACGCCCAGTCCCGCCATTGGACCTGTGTTATGTCCATCATAGGGCGGGACTGTGAGCGGCGCCGGAAAGAGCCGAGAACCCTCGGCTATGTGTATCTCGGCGGCGTTCGTTCACTTCCGCCGGCGCCGAGTCTCTCCGAACTCCGCGGCGCCATATTTAAAACTACTCACATGTGTATGGCGGCGGCGGTGGCAGCGGCAGGAGGCATGGAGCATGGACACTAGGCTGCAGGGACAAGGCTGCATTGGGGACAAGGCTGCAGGGACAAGGCTGCATTGATAAGGCTGCACTGGGGGCAAGGCTGCAGGGACAAGGCTGCATTGATAAGGCTGCACTGGGGACAAGGCTGCACTGGGGACAAGGCTGCACTGACAAGGCTGCACTGACACTGAAAAGGCTGCAATGACACTAACAAGGCTGCAGATGAACACTGATGAGGCTGTATTGATGGTCATTTTAATGTAAGTTTCTTTTCCTTAAACTTCCCTCCTAAAAGTTTTTTTCCTTAAAATTCTCTTCTAAACTTGGGGTGCGTGTTATACGCCGATAAATACGGTATATATATAAACTGGAGGAAAGAGGAGCATATGTATAAGATTCAGAGTTCAATCAGCAAGTTTGGACTTCAGACAAAAAAGTATATAAGAAATGGGCAGCATATTATGCAAAGAAAGTCTACAGGTGTGAGAAGGTTTAGTATTAAAGTATTTTAGTATTAGTCTTATTATTAGTTTAGTATTAAAATGTATTTTTAGTATTTTCCTTTTTAATACTAAACCTTCTCACACCTGTAGGCTTTCCTTGCATAATATGCCGCCCATTTCCTATATACTTTTTTGTCTGAAGTCCAATCTGGCTGACCACTACATTTAATCGACTTTATGTCTAGAATTTTTGTGTGTCTCAACATTTAGCAGCAGTCATATTCTATCTATATGTGTTCTATTCTGATGTTTTAAGATGTTTATGCACATGATTTTGTATTTATCCATTGAATAAAGCTTATATCTTGTCAATTTTCTTACACGCACTATCCCTTGGGGCATCCTTTCCTAGTTTTAGAATAAGAAAATAGGATTTTTTCATCATACTTACCTGTAAAATCCTTTTCTTTGAGTACATCATGGGCCAAAGAAATCCCTCCCCTTTTTTGAGGATTTAGTGCTTGCTACAAAACTAAAGTACTTCCTGTATTGGACGAGTTATATAGGGGATCACTTCCCGTCTGAAGACAAGAGCTTTGGGTCTACCAGTGTCCATTCACCTGATGATGAAGTATAACCCAGCAGGTAATGAATATATTAGCCTGACTCTGTGTCTCAAAGAAAAGGATTTTACAGGTAAGTATGACAAAAAAAATCCTATTTGCTAGAAATTTACTTGGCACCCCCAAACATATATGTTTTTTAAGCAGAAAATCTAGAGAATAAAATGGCGATCATTGCAATATTTTATGTCTCACTGTATTTGTTCAGCGGTCTGTCAAGCGCAATTTTTTGGGAAAAGACACTTTCATGAATTAAAAAAAAAACTAAACAGTAAAGTTAGCCCAATTTTTTGTATAATGTGAAAGATGATATTACGCCGAGTAAATAGATACTAACATGAAATTGCACACAATCGTGGAATGGTGACAAACTACGGTACCTAAAAGTCTCAATAGGCGGAGCATTAAAAAAAACTTCGGTTACCAGGTTAGAGTTACGGAGGAGGTCCAGTGCTATAATTATTGCTCTCATAGTTACATAGTTACATAGTAGGTGAGGTTGAAAAAAGACACAAGTCCATCAAGTCCAACCTATGTGTGTGATTATGTGTCAGTATTACATTACATATCCCTGTATATTGCGGTCATTCAGGTGATTATCTAATAGTTTCTTGAAGCTATCAATGCTCCCCGCTGAGACCACCGCCTGTGGAAGGGAATTCCACATCCTTGCCGCTCTTACAGTAAAGAACCCTCTACGTAGTTTAAGGTTAAACCTCTTTTCTTCTAATTGTAATGAGTGGCCACGAGTCTTATTAAACTCTCTTCTGCGAAAAAGTTTTATCCCTATTGTGGGGTCACCAGTACAGTATTTGTAAATTGAAATCATATCCCCTCTCAAGCGTCTCTTCTCCAGAGAGAATAAGTTCAGTGCTCGCAACCTTTCCTCATAACTAAGATCCTCCAGACCCTTTATTAGCTTTGTTGCCCTTCTTTGAACTCGCTCCATTTCCAGTACGTCCCTCCTGAGGACTGGTGCCCAGAACTGGACAGCATACTCCAGGTGCGGGCGGACCAGAGTCTTGTAGAGCGGGAGAATTATTGTTTTATCTCTGCAGTTGATCCCCCTTTTAATGCATGCCAATATTCTGTTTGCTTTATTAGCAGCAGCTTGGCATTGCATGCCATTGCTGAGCCTATCATCCACTAGGACCCCCAAGTCCTTTTCCATCCTAGATTCCCCCAGAGGTTCTCCCCCCAGTGTATAGATTGCATTCATATTTTTGCCACCCAAATGCATTATTTTACATTTTTCTACATTGAACCTCATTTGCCATGTAGTCGCCCACCCCATTAATTTGTTCAGGTCTTTTTGCAAGATTTCCACATCCTGCGGAGAAGTTATTGCCCTGCTTAGCTTAGTATCGTCTGCAAATACAGAGATGGAACTGTTTATCCCATCCTCCAGGTCGTTTATGAACAAATTAAATAGGATTGGTCCCAGCACAGAACCCTGGGGGACCCCACTACCCACCCCTGACCATTCTGAGTACTCCCCATTTATCACCACCCTCTGAACACGCCCTTGTAGCCAATTTTCAATCCATGTACTCACCCTATGGTCCATGCCAACGCACCTTATTTTGTACAGTAAACGTTTATGGGGAACTGTGTCAAATGCTTTTGCAAAATCCAGATACACCACGTCTACGGGCCTTCCTTTATCTAGATGGCAACTCACCTCCTCATACAAGGTTAATAGATTGGTTTGGCAAGAATGATTCTTCATGAATCCATGCTGATTACTGCTAATGATATCATTCTTATTACTAAAATCTTGTATATAGTCCCTTATCATCCCCTCCAAGAGTTTACATACTATTGATGTTAGGCTAACTGGTCTGTAATTCCCAGGGATGTTTTTTGGGCCCTTTTTAAATATTGGTGCTACATTGGCTTTTCTCCAATCAGCTGGTACCATTCCAGTCAATAGACTGTCTGTAAAAATTAGGAACAACGGTCTGGCAATCACCTGACTGAGTTCCCTAAGTACCCTCGGATGCAAGCCATCTGGTCCCGGTGATTTATTAATGTAAAGTTTCTCAAGTCTAATTTTAATTCCGTCCTCTGTTAACCATGTAGGTGCTTCCTGTGTTGTGTCATGAGGATAAACACTGCAGTTTTGGTTACTGAAGCCCCCCGATTCACTCGTGAAGACTGAGGAGAAGAATAAATTCAATACCTCTGCCATCTCCCCATCCTTTGTAACCAGATGTCCTTCCTCATTCTTTATGGGGCCAATATGGTCTGTCCTCCCTTTTTTACTGTTTACATACTTAAAGAATTTCTTGGGATTTTTTTTGCTCTTCACCGCTATGTGTCTTTCATGTTCTATCTTAGCCATCCTAATTGCACCCTTACATTTCTTATTGCATTCTTTATAAATTCTGAATGCTGTGGATGATCCCTCAACCTTGTATTTTTTGAAGGCCTTCTCCTTTGCTTTTATATGCATTTTTACATTGGAGTTAAGCCATCCAGGATGTTTGTTCGCTCTTTTAAATTTATTACCTAATGGGATACATTGGCTAATGCCCTTATTTAATATGCTCTTAAAGCAATCCCATCTCTCCTCTGTATTCTTTGTTCCTAATATTTTATCCCAATTTATGCCTTTTAGCAAGGTTTGTAGTTTAGGGAAGTTGGCTCTTTTGAAATTCAGTGTCTGTGTTCCCTTTATGTCTCCTATTTGTGTGATTTATACTGAAACTAATTGACCTGTGATCGCTGTTACCTAAATTGCCCCGTATTTCCACATCTGTTATCAGGTTTGTATTGTTGGTAATCAGTAGATCTAGTAATGTTTTATTTCTAGTTGGTGCGTCTACCATCTGACCCATAAAATTGTCCTGCAAGACATTAAGGAACTGGCGAGCCTTAAATGAATGCGCGGTTCCCTCCGCCCAGTCTATGTCTGGATAATTAAAATCCCCCATTATGATAACACTTCCCATCCTTGCTGCTAATCCAATTTGTGATAGGAGATCCGTCTCCACTTCCTCCCTCAGGTTAGGGGGCCTATAGCATACTCCCAGTATTATTTTCCCCTTAGCTTCATCCCTTTGGAGCTCTACCCATAAAGATTCCATCTCCTCCCTAGCCCCCTCAGTGATGTCATCTCTCACATTCACTTGTACATTATTCTTGATATATAGGCATACCCCTCCCCCTTTTTTACCCTCTCTATCCTTGCGGTATAGGGTATACCCTTGAATGTTTGCCAGCCAATCATGAGAGCTGTTGAACCAGGTCTCTGAAATTCCCACAAAATCCAAATCCTCCTTGTACAACAGTATCTCTAGTTCACCCATCTTGTCCGCCAGGCTCCTGGCATTGGTGAACATGCCACATAGACGATCGCGGCGATACCTCACGTGTGATATGAACACCGTATTTTATTTATTTTTTACATTGTCACTTTTAAAAAAATTTTGATAACTTTTATTGCTGTCACAAGGAATGTTAACATCCCCCGTGACATTAATAGGTGGTGACAAGTACTCTTTATGGAGGGATCGGGGGTCTAAAAGACAAATCCTTTCTTTTCACTTCAAAGTATTCAGATTGACAAAAACTGCGATTCTTAATACTGTAATATTTTTTTTAAACGGCGCCATTGGCAGCCGAGTAAACCGGAAGTGACGTTGTGACGTCGCTTCCGTGTTTACACAAAGGAGACTGGATGAAAGCCTTTTCCGGCTTCCTTACAGTCTCACTCTAGCCGGTGGAAATGCGGAATTGGGCCACCCTGTGGGACAGGAGGCCCAGAAAGAGCGGCGGTAAGGGGGACGTCCCCTCTCGCTCCTTAGGGATAACAGCTGAGTGGAATTTAGCTGCATTGGTTGTTAAACCTGAATAGCCGACCGCCCGCTCTAAAAAAAAAAACAAAACAAAAAAACTGTACCACCCCCTAAAAAGCCCAGGCCACATATGTGTTTACGGTCGGCGGGAAGGTGTTAATAACACGGTTTATCTTCCTTGCGCAATACTTCATCTTATTTGATTCATCGCAAAATACTTGAGTACCGCTCCTACTGCAGGTTACAGATAACATATTGCAATACTGTTTCTACATTTGTGTTAACGCCAAATACTGGCGAGTAGTAATGACATGTAAGTAAGGAATGCAGGAATGGAATGTTTTGTTGTGGGGAGGATGAGAAGAGGGTGGGTTGCTTCACTTCTTTCAAGTTGGTACTGAAAATTGCAGCATTGCACAGTCTGTGTCTAGTATGTTGCCCCTTTAATGTGGTATTAAAGTGATACTAAACACACACTGTTTAATATACATTGTCCCTTCTAATTCTGTATATGGATGATGGCACTGTAGTTATTTTACAAAAAAAGAAAAAAATGTATGTGCCTTTTTGCTAAGTGATATACAGCTGTCACATGACCCAACTCTTTCCCAGCCTCTGTAGGGAAACAAAAGCAGGAGGAGTTTCTAGTCCTCTGCAACTGGTCACGTGTTCAAAAAATACATTAAAAAAAAAACAGCATTTGGAATACAGAGTGGAAAAAAATAAATAAACGGTTTTAAATTGTTATACAAATATATATTTGAAATCAAATCTTCTTTTTTGCCAATAACATGGTGTGGGTGGATTTCTGCCAGTCACAGGCTGTCACACCCCTCCATCCTGTGTCTTAGAATAAGAGGGAGGTGAAGCCTCTATTAATCTACATGTAATATCACACCACCATTGTGTTTAGCCGGTTAGTGTGTATGGAGGAGGAGGGAGAGAGCGGGCTGCTCAGCATAGAAAATTACTGAAAACTGAACATGTTCAGAGTTGCCACCACAGTTTTGCAAAATCCCTAGCTGACTTGGGGTTTTAGACAGAAGGTGGAGATAGAGAACAGCAGTATCAACCAGGTGTTTTGCAGAAAACAGAAATCAAATCTCATATTGACTGAGTATGAACAGCATGTAATGCAGCATTTATTGATAGTTTTTTTATGATGTGGGTTTAGTGACACTTTAAACTCAAAAATGTAATATATTTCAGCTTACTAGTCATTAGATGTGGTGGCTGCATTTTTCTTTTTTAGGCTCTTTCATTTGGGCTAGCCAGTAACACGTCACATCAGGCTCTGTCTGATTTGCATTCGCTCCTGTCTATGGCTAGCTTATCCAGAAGAAGTTAGTTTTCTGCTGTCACTGTCTAGGCGGAGACTGTTGTGGTTATTTGTGGAATAAAGTTGTGACTAATGTGATGTCATCGGCATGCAGCTTTCCATGTGCCCAGTGCACGCAATCATTACATTTACGACCACAAAAATGTACCCCTTGCACCCGCTATGAATATTGAAAAACCCTGAGAAGAGATTAACTACCCCCAAACACTGATTAGAAGGACTTTGTAAATAACTAGTCAGGCCACGTTGTGGTACCCGGCAGTGTCCCACCTCAACAAAGCAACTACCATTCCAGTAGAGGGTGCTGATGTTTTTAGAGACCCAACCGATAACTAGTTGGAAGACATTATTTGAGCCTTGTTCTTTGCTGGTAGGTCCTGTTCTTTACCCTATTTTTTCTGTGACCTTACTTTTGCCAAACTTTAGTTGATTAGGCAAAGTTCCTTAAGAGATTTTACTGCTACTGCTTTATGCCTTGATTACAGACAAGTGGTTGTAAAGGAAGTTGTTTTTTTTTTTTTTTAAATAACAAACATCCCCCTACTTGCCTGCCCTGTGCAACAGAATTGCAAAGAGTGGCCCCAGTCCTCCTTTTCTCAGGTCCCCTCTGGCGCTTCTGGTTCCTCCTCACTTGCCCGTGCCTCCAACAGATAACTGATTCCCATGGGGGCACTCATGCAGGCTCGCTCCTGAGCCCACCTGATGCATCCATTGACACAGACAACAGGACACGGCCCCGCCCCATACTCCCTTGTCACTGGAGTTGTTGGAGAGGAACGCTGTTATCGATCTGCCCAAGAAGGTAAGACAAAGCCAGGAGATCCGCAGCTTTCATGCACAGTGCTGGATCGTGATGGTGTTCAGGTAAGGATGAGGGGGCGAGTCTGTGACACAGAAGGCTTTTTACCTTAATGCATTAAGGTAAAAAACCTTGAGGCTTTAGAACCATTGAGAGCGGACATCTTTGGCTCTACCTTTGATACTGTTATCAAGCATGCTACAAGAGTAGCCATCTTGCACAGCAGAAGAAACCCAAGGAATAGATGTGCAAGTCTTCTCTCTTTCTCTGTTAAAGTGGTTGTTAAGCCACTATCTCATCTTTATATCATCCCCTCTGTCAGATAAAAAACTGCATCCTAGTGCCTGCACTTTATTAAAAAAAAAAAAAAAGATTTCTACCTGTTTTAACAGCATCTCCCGGCAATAAGATGACTCCAGGCTCTCAGCTCTCCCCCTGTACTATCCCCAGTGGATGGGGCCGAGATTCCCCTGCTGATGTCAGCCAGGAGAGGAGCTGAGAGCCTTGAGTCATGTGATCGCTTAAAGATACTTTTAAAACTGGTAAAAATCATTCCTTTTTTAATTTTTTTTTATAAAGCATAGGCATAAAGCATAGGCACTAGGACAGAGGGAGACAGGAGAGCTGCAGATAGCAGCATATGACGCAGGCATGTAGGCTGACAGCGGTGTCAGGGCTCAGCAGCCATGATATATCGGAGTCAGTGTGCAGAGGGGGAGAAACTGGCAGGATCAGCCAGGTATTTCAGGTGATACATGGGGCTAAAATATACAGCACAAGCACTGGGCTATATAACGTGCTTTAAAAGAACAGGATCTTATTTATTTATTTTTTTGGTTAACAAACACTTTAAGAAATGTGTATACAAAAAATTTGCGCCAACTCTCAAGAAATAGAGCAGCCAACACAACAACTTGACCCGTGTAAATATATAAAGAAATAAAATAAAGTGTGGCGCTAGTGGTGATAGCTAATTAGAAATAGTGTTGACCCTAAGGTTAGAATAGGAATGTACAATCCTCAGGTGTGTACAAAAAAGAAGAGGAGGGGAGGGGAGTTGGAGTAAGGGAGATATTACCTTCCCCGCCCAAACTTTCCCATGGGTGAATACAACATTGATAAGATAATTCGTGCAATGAGATGATTGTATCTATATGTTAAATAAGTGAAAACTTAGGAGGTTGGTGTTCCGTATCGTGGCAATAGGGAAAACCAATCAGATAAATACTTGAAGGTTCAGCTACAAGATGAAATCAAAAAAAAAAAAAAGAAGCTTACAGAATAAAGTAAAAATGTAAATATTGTTGAAACTACTACAATGATGTATACCAAGTACTATACCACCCAAAGAAGAAGGGGACCAAAATATATAAATATATAGTCAAAAGTCCATCAAGGTGGTATGTACAGAGATGCAAGCATATTTAAAATCCACCATCTTAGATATGGGGTTGCTAGATATCAATCTTAGTGTAAATAGTTCATAAAGCTGTGGTAGACAGGGGCTGTTGAACGTATCCCTGTTCAGAGGAAGGGTTTCTCCCTTAGAGTGGTGACTTTGGCCCAAAAGGAACAGATATATGATGCCCTTACCAGATAAGGTGGACTCACAGGCCCTTAGCGGTGAGTCAAACGAGCTTTGTACCGTCAAGCGGTGTAGGACTATAAAGCCGTATGTTGTTCCTGGGTGGGATTCCCACTGATGTCACCGGAAGGCACGCCTCTGGCTCGATAGGTTTTCCCAGATGTCATATAGTGGTGTGTCCTTGGCAGGGTGCAGCTGGAAGCCGGGGTCAGCCACAATCTTCGGGTAAAGGGAACCTTTTCCTCAGCCGCCAATACCGTATTTGTAGATGAAACAAGAAAAAAACTTCCACATGGTGTAAATCTTTCTCAAACGTGACGACGTTTATTAAAACAAAATCTTTTTGCAGTAAATACAAAAATTTGGGCGGTAAAAACTAGGCTCAAAATAATATAAAGGGTCCCAAAGTTAAAAATTTGCGCAGTAGGTGAGGGTAAAATCCACAGATCTGTGGATTTTACCCTCACCATCACCTACTGCGCAATATATATATATATATATATATATATATATATATATATATATATATATATATATATATATGTGGGTGTGTGACTAGACACAGGTGTTTATGGGACCCCAGGGGGTATTTTTTATGTATTTTACTCCTTTAACTTATCTTTATTCTTATTTTAACTGATGGTAGGGAAAAAAAAATAAAGAGTGGGTCTGCTTGGTTTGGTCTACAGTGTCTGTTTTTTTGGCCGGACACACTTACCCCCTAAATCAGGGATGCCAAAACCGCTGGCCCGCGGCCATCTCTGATGTGGCCCGTCACCAAATCACGGGTCTCCGCCCTGCTATCTCCGAGTATCATTGTGCAGAACAGAGCACACGCTACAGGAAGCATGCGGCTGTAGCAGAGAGGGGAGCCAATGCTTCCTGTATCGCTTCTGTCACAGGCAGAGCATTTGGTATCACTCCGCCTATGACAGGGGCCGACGCTATACTGGAAGCATCGGCTCTGCTCTCTACTGCAGCCGCATGCTTCCTGTAGCGCGGGCTCTGTTCTGCACACATCATTGAGTACTTACTCTTCTCTCAATACACGGCAGTGTGCCTGCCACAATACACGGCAGTGTGCCTGCCACTATACCAGGCAGTGTGCCTGCCACTATACCAGGCAGTGTGCCTGCCACTATACCAGGCAGTGTGCCTGCCACTATACCAGGCAGTGTGCCTGCCACTATACCAGGCAGTGTGGCCGCCACTATACCAGGCAGTGTGCCCGCCATTATACCAGCCAGGGTACCCGCCACTATACAGACCAGTACCACTGTACCAGCCAGGATACCCATCACTGTTTCAGCCAGTGCACCCACCAGTATACCCACCACTGTACCCACTAGTATACCTACTGTGTACCTACCACTGTGCCAGCCAATGTACCCACCAGTATACCAATCAGTGTACCCACCACTGTACCAGCCAGTGTACCCGAAACTGTACCAGCCAGTATATCTATCAGTGTACCCACCACTGTACCTGCCAGTGTACCCACCACTGTACCTGCCAGTGTACCCGCCACTGTACCAGCCAGTGTACCCACCAATATACCTATCAGTGTACCCACCAATGTACCCGCCACTGTACCTACCAATGTACCCACCACTGTACCAGCCAATGTACCCACCACTGTACCAGCCAATGTACCCACCACTGTACCAGCCAGTGTATCTGCAACTGTAACAGCCAGTGTACCCACCAGTGTGTACCAGCCAGTGTACCCACCACTGATACTCGCCAGCAGTACCCACCAGTGATATTTGCCAAGAGTACCCACCAGTGATACCTGTCAGCAGTACCCACCAGTACCTGCCAGTGATACCTACCAGCAGTACCCACCAGAGATACCTGCCAGTGATAACCACCAGTGATACCTGACAGTGATAACCACCAGCAGTACCAACCAGTGATATACCCTCCAGCAGTACCCACCAGAGATACCTGCCAGTGATAACCGCCAGCAGTACCCGCCGGTGATGCCTCCTCCAAAAATATCAGCTTAGTATCCAAGATCTTGTAGGAGTGTTGACAGATGGAGCCCCGAGTATGATTGGCAAGAATTCTGGATTTGTGGCACTTTTAAGAGAATAACCAAATTCTCCAACTTTCATCTCTTATCACTGCATCATTCATCAAGAAAATCTGTGTGATAAATCCTTAGCATTTGACAATATAGTGAAAGTTGTCACTGAGATTGTGAACTTCATCAGGGCAAGGGGTTTAAATCACCAGCAATTCCAACACTTTCTTGAAACTGAATACGGTAAAGGCCCCAGCGATGTTGTCTACTTTTGTGATGTGCGATGGTTGAGCCGTGCAAAAGTGCTGCAACGGGTTTTTGGATTGAAAGATGCCATTCAACAGTTCATGACAGAAAAGGGAAAACCAGTAACTGAGTTTAACAATACCAAATGGATGGCTGACTTTGCCTTTCTTACAGACATCTCTTCTCATTTGAACAAACTTAACATAAAGCTTCAATCAAAAAATCAATTAGTTCACACAATGTTTAACCACATCAAGGCTTTTCTAATGAAATTGGAACTGTTCAAAAGTCAATTGGAGAGTTGAAATCTCACTCATTTTAAAACCATGGCACAACTACAGGTCGCAGAATATGCACCTGGTTATGCTGTTGCAATAGTTGGCTGCAGAGTCAGTTCCAGGACAGATTTCAAGATTTTTATACGCAGGAAAAGAGCGTGCTGCTGGTGATCAACCCCTTCTCTGCAGATGTGGCTGCTGCTCCGGGAGATCTTCAGATGGAACTAATTTTACTTCAGGCTAATGCCGAACTTAAAATCAAACGCTGAACTACCCATCCTAAATTTTTACCAGAAGTATTTGTCGAAGGACAACTTTCCAAATTTAAGAAGAAATGCAGCCAAGGTTTTCTCCCTGTTTGGAAGCACTTACCTTTTGTGAGCAACTTTTTTCAAGAATGAAGCTTGCAAAATCGAAAATTGGAGCAAGATTAACGGACTGAAATAAAACCTGACAGAGTCCCTTGTAAAAAGTAAACAAAGTCAGTGTTCACACTAGTGTTGTCCACTTTTTTTTTGTGATAGTGGGTAAACATCCAATGGGTATTGGTCACACACAAAATGATGATTGTTTAAGATGTTCATTATGCTATTCAAAATAAAAAAAAAATTGACATTCAGAACCGTTTCATTTCATTGTGGCCCTCGACCAATTACCAAGTCACTTAAGTGGCCCTCACTCTTCAAACGGTTGGGCACCCCTGCCCTGAATAGTATATAGTTACATAGTAGGTGAGGTTGAAAAAAGACACAAGTCCATCAAGTCTAACCTATGTGTGTGATTATGTGTCAGTATTACATTACATATCCCTGTATATTGCGGTCATTCAGGTGATTATCTAATAGTTTCTTGAAGCTATCAATGCTCCCCGCTGAGACCACCGCCTGTGGAAGGGAATTCCACATCTTTGCCGCTCTTACAGTAAAGAACCCTCTACGTAGTTTAAGGTTAAACCTCTTTTCTTCTAATTGTAATGAGTGGCCACGAGTCTTATTAAACTCGCTTCTGCGAAAATGTTTTATGCCTATTGTTGGGTCACCAGCACAGTATTTGTAAATTGAAATCATATCCCCTCTCAAGCGTCTCTTCTCCAGAGAGAATAAGTTCAGTGCTCGCAACCTTTCCTCATAACTAAGATCCTCCAGACCCTTTATTAGCTTTGTTGCCCTTCTTTGTACTCGCTCCATTTCCAGTACGTCCCTCCTGAGGACTGGTGCCCAGAACTGGACAGCATACTCCAGGTGCAGCCGGACCAGAGTCTTGTAGAGCGGGAGAATTATCGTTTTATCTCTGCATTTGATCCCCCTTTTAATGCATGCCAATATTCTGTTTGCTTTATTAGCAGCAGCTTGGCATTGCATGCCATTGCTGAGCCTATCATCTACTAGGACCCCCAGGTCCTTTTCCATCCTAGATTCCCCCAGAGGTTCTCCCCCCAGTGTATAGATTGCATTCATATTTTTGCCACCCAAAAGCATTTTTTTACATTTTTCTACATTGAACCTCATTTGCCATGTAGTCGCCCACCCCATTAATTTGTTCAGGTCTTTTTGCAAGATTTCCACATCCTGCGGAGAAGTTATTGCCCTGCTTAGCTTAGTATCGTCTGCAAATACAGAGATTGAACTGTTTATCCCATCCTCCAGGTCGTTTATGAACAAATTAAATAGGATTGGTCCCAGCACAGAACCCTGGGGAACCCCACTACCCACCCCTGACCATTCTGAGTACTCCCCATTTATCACCACCCTCTGAACACGCCCTTGTAGCCAATTTTCAATCCATGTACTCACCCTATGGTCCATGCCAACGCACCTTATTTTGTACAGTAAACGTTTATGGGGAACTGTGTCAAATGCTTTTGCAAAATCCAGATACACCACATCTACGGGCCTTCCTTTATCTAGATGGCAACTCACCTCCTCATACAAGGTTAATAGATTGGTTTGGCAAGAACGATTCTTCATGAATCCATGCTGATTACTGCTAATGATATCATTCTTATTACTAAAATCTTGTATATAGTCCCTTATCATCCCCTCCAAGAGTTTACATGCTATTGATGTTAGTAACTGGTCTGTAATTCACAGGGATGTTTTTTGGGCCCTTTTTAAATATTGGTGCTACATTGGCTTTTCTCCAATCAGCTGGTACCATTCCAGTCAATAGACTGTAAAAATTAGGAACAACGGTCTGGCAATCACCTGACTGAGTTCCCTAAGTACCCTCGGATGCAAGCCATCTGGTCCCGGTGATTTATTAATGTAAAGTTTCTCAAGTCTAATTTTAATTCCGTCCTCTGTTAACCATGTAGGTGCTTCCTGTGTTGTGTCATGAGGATAAACACTGCAGTTTTGGTTACTGAAGCCCCCTGATTCACTCGTGAAGACTGAGGAGAAGAATAAATTTAATACCTTTGCCATCTCTCCATCCTTTGTAACCAGATGTCCTTCCTCATTCTTTATGGGGCCAATATGGTCTGTCCTCCCTTTTTTACTGTTTACATACTTAAAGAATTTCTTGGGATTTTTTTTGCTCTCCTCCGCTATGTGTCTTTCATGTACTATCTTAGCCATCCTAATTGCACCCTTACATTTCTTATTGCATTCTTTATAAATTCTGAATGCTGAGGATGATCCCTCAACCTTGTATTTTTTGAAGGCCTTCTCCTTTGCTTTTATATGCATTTTTACATTGGAGTTAAGCCATCCAGGATTTTTGTTCACTCTTTTAAATTTATTACCCAATGGGATACATTGGCTAATGCCCTTATTTAATATGCTCTTAAACCAAACCCATCTCTCCTCCGTATTCTTTGTTCCTAATATTTTATCCCAATTTATGCCTTTTAGCAAGGTTTGTAGTTTAGGGAAGTTGGCTCTTTTGAAATTCAGTGTCTTTGTGTTCCCTTCATGTTTCCTTTTTGTATGATTTATATACTCGAGAGCCCCCTGTTGGATAGGGTTGGTTTGGTGCTTGGCACCCATAGGTACGTGGATTTTTCCCTCTCTTTTACCTCCTCAGTGTTGTCAAGTTTAAAAAATGGTTAAATTTGTCTCCATTAATGTTAGGGGCCTGAGAGCCCCCGTGAAGTGGATGCAGGTCCTCACAGAATGTGGGCAGATACGGGTGGACATTGTGTTTCTGCAAGAAACACACTTTACCAATACCAGATGCCCTTCTTTGAAGAATGCAAGGAATCTTACCTTGTATCATAGTTGCTCTGATAACCCTAAATCCTGTGGGGTATTGATTTGAGTTGACCATAACTCTGACGTGGACATGGAAGATCAGCTTTCTGATCCTCGTGGTAGATATCTGTTATATCTCATTCGTGGTAGAATCGGGAAACGGGCCGTAACACTAGCCAACATATACCTTCCCAATACATCTCACTTAACTATTTGGAATCCTTTGTGGCGGACCTTAGTCATTTTGCCGTGGGTGAAATTACTATGGGAGGTGATTTTAACATGGCCATGAATCCCTTAGTAGATACTTCCTGTGGCTCATCACATCTTTCATATCCATATTTTTAAGGAAAGTAAAACAATGGCTCAGTTGATGGACATATGGCGCCTTCAAACTCATAATGCGCGAGATTATACTTTTTATTCTTCAGTACATCAATCCTATTCCAGTATTGACTATTTTTTTTATTTCTCTTGCACTAATACTAATAAAAAATATGGTAAAGAATACCATAGAACCAATGATCATGTCGGATCACGCTCCTATTACTCTACCTTTTATCTATCGCTACACAATCTCCCCAGAGTAGATGTCATCTTAATGAAAGCATCTTACAGGAAGAAGTGTCAAAGACACAACTTACATAGTTACATAGTAGGTGAGGTTGAAAAAAGACAAAAGTCCATCAAGTCCAACCTATGCAACTATAAAATGAGCTCTCAACTTTCTTCCAATTAAATGGTACACAGGAGGTTGGACCATTATCAATATGGGAGGCCCATAAATGCTACATCAGGGGATCCTTGACCAAGCTTGGCTATAGATGTAAAAGGGAATATCCTGAAAATTTTAATTCATCAATATCGCACATACATTTTATTGAAGACTAACGTAATGCAATTTGTAGCAGAGCTAGCTAATTTATGGGAACAGGTTAACTCCCTCTTGCTATCTAGAGCCAAAACGAAGATGCTATATAGTAGGTGTCTGTGTTATGAATTTGGTAATAAAGCAGGTAGGCTGCTTGCATGCTTCATTCATGCTTGGCCCACATTCAGATTATCAAGTCTATAGATAATAGAAAAATTACCAAATGAGTAGAAATAGCAAACTGTTTGAAAGATTTTTATTCAGCTCTTTATCACCTTCTGGATAAAATTACCCACACAGTATGACGTCAGCCCAGAAAGAAGATCTAATAAATACATATCTCATAGACCAGGGCTCAAAATTTCAAGTCATGAGCTACTAGCCAGGCCTCAAGGGTCACCAGTCCCCCACTCAAGATACTTAATTAGAAGTCCGTGCTTAGGAAAGTAATCAGAAGGGCTGCAGCCTCCCCTTAATTAATTCCTGATAGGAGTTAATTGGAAGTATATTAAAGAGAAGTCTGGGGAAATTGGCTCTGCCCTATTAACAGTGTATATTGCTTAAAAGTCAAAATAATAAAAGTAAATAAGTGACAAAAAGTGCGTGTAAGGGGAAAGGACTTGATATAAGTCCCCTGAGTGAATATACCCCTACGCGTGTGCAAAAATGCAAAAATAAAGAGAGTGAAGAAAGTATGTGTATTTGGTGAGAAAATATATAGTATATGACCCTTTAAAGGTGAACGTGCAATTCCTCTGTGATGTTTATGTGAATAATACCTCTCATGTGTTCCAGCAGGTGGGTTGGGTTTACACTTGCCCAACCTACATTATAAATCTTTGCATCTACAGCAAACCACCATAAAATTTCTAAATAGTGTGTCGCCCCCTTTTTTTGGAGTTGTTAGTGTCCGTGAAAAAGCACACTATTTGGGGGCTACCAACATCTGTGTAAGATAACCACATATCAACAACTTATATAGTGACTGAAGTGCCCTGTGTGCAAAAAAGAAAAAAAAATTGCTAAGACTATATATTGCAGTATATTAGACCCCCTCAAGGTTCATATATAATCTAAAATAGGAATCCAAACATCAGTTAAATTATAAACAGCATATATAAATGCAGCATCTATAATTAAGTCTCTGTGATCAAACCAGGCAAAAATAAAATGTCTTATTTGCAGAGACAGGAATTTTGAGACCCCAGGATCAGTCAGCATGCAGTTAGAAATGCCCAAGAGGTAATAAGAGGTGACTTCCGTGCATGTAGAAGCTGGTGACTCCAAGTGCCCCCCCCCGTGCTCCCCCACTCACCAGAATCCTTCACCCCCAAGGGGGTACTAAGCAGAGGAGTGGGTGTCTTTGGGTAGCTATCTCTTGTAGATGTCCCTCATAGGCTCCACTGCTCTGTGAGGTTCCTCCGTTGATCCAGTTATAAGGGTCCCCTTATAATGATCCAGGCCCGGGTACCTCCACTGCTCTCCACCTCCGTTCTGCTAGATCCTCCTCACACAAAGAAATAGACAGGGGGCTTCCGTAGTGAAGTATGTCCAGTTT
The DNA here is from genome assembly GCA_037952925.1 of Lithobates clamitans. Classification (NCBI taxonomy): domain Eukaryota; kingdom Metazoa; phylum Chordata; class Amphibia; order Anura; family Ranidae; genus Lithobates; species Lithobates clamitans. Next base: position 2,446,025 of record JBBGZY010000884.1, read on the forward strand.
ATTTGACAAATTAAAAGTTCATAAAAGCATTACAAACATGGCTGTAAGCTAAGGATGGGATCGGGAAGCAAATCCGAGCATGCATCCCACCTTGCGTTCCAGCCGGCTCTTCCAGGTATGATGTGTGAGCGTGACTCCGACTTACGCGTTTCGTCATCAGACCTCTTTGACAACGTCTGATGACGAAACACATAAAGCGGAGTCACACTCACATGTCATACCCGGAAGAGCCGTCTGGAACGCAAGGTATCACAGAGCGACCCTATTCCGTAGGATACTTCTCATACGCATATAAATGTTCTGTTGAAACCGGACAAAGACCCCTCGGTTTGTGCCAGCTACAGGCGAATTTCGTTACTAAGCACAAACCTAATATTGTTTGCAAAGTTAATGCCAATGAGACTCATCTCGTATTTGGAAAGAATTATCCATATAGACCAGTCAGGCTTTGTACCTGGCAGGGAGGTAAGGAATAACACTACTAGATCTCTCACCTGGGTGAGTCTACTAAAATACCAGCAATGCTTCTCTCCACAGATGCTGAAAAGGCATTTGATAGAGTGAGTTGGAGATTTATGGGGAGTGTCCTTCAGTATATAGGGATCGTGACAAATGCAATGAAATGGATAGACGCCCTATATGACCATCCAACGGCTGTGGTCAAAGCTAATTGGGTACTATCCACTAGTTTCACATTGGCAAATGGCACATGCCAGGGCTGTCCCCTTTCACAGCTACTTTTTATATTAACTCTAGAGCCCTTGTTAAGACATATCAGGAGCAATCCAGATATAACAGGGATACAGGCTGGGGAGACATCCCATGAAGTAGCAGCATTTGCGGATGATCTACTGTTTTTTATTATTAATCCAGAAATATCACTACCCAACTTATTGAGAGAACTAGACTGTTATTCACAATTGTCAAATTTAAAGATTAACCATGTAAAATCAGGGGCAATGAACATTACAATTTCAGAAGCGAGACTTGATGTTTTGGAATCTAGTTTCTCATTTAAATGGGTAACGTGATTAAAGTACTTGGGAATATTTCTCTCACGCTCTGTAACAAATACATTATAGTATAACTTTCCACAATTGTTCAATAATATTGAAAGTGACCTTAGGCGATGGTGGAGCTTGACATGGTTTTGGAAAAATTGTATCTTAAAAATGAATGCACTGCCTGGCTGCTATATCTTTTTCAAACTTAACCAGTGACAGTTCCAACTAATTTTCTAAAACAAATTAAAAGCGAGTTTATAACATTTGTATGGGTGGACTGCACACCTAGGATCAAGGCAAACATGCTTACTATGCCTAAAATATATGGGGGTATAGGATTTCCAGATTCAGTTCAATACTACCAAGCGGCACATTTATCTACAACTCTAGACTGGTGTAATCCTGAATTTCCATCAGGGCTGTATGACCCTAAACTTCGACAATTTAGAACAGTAAATACGTTTAGAATCCAAGATTTTAGGGATTTGGGTGGATGGAAATCTACAATGGATATCCAACTAATGCCCTCACCACCTCTTCCGTTATGGCAAGCATAATAAATAGGACACCATCTTTTGTCACTACCATTTTGATTTAATAACAGCAAATATGTCTACTGCTTTTGAATAACTGTGTGCATCGGGCCTAACTATTAGGCGGGGCCTGTCTAGACCCTATGCAGAATTAATTATGCCCTTGGATTCTTACATACCACCATATATAGCCGCATGGGAAAGAGATCTACATATAACAATCTTCACAGAACAGGTTTTATTTTTTATTTTTCACATAAATCATTTATATCTTCCAGATTGCAGGAATTTGGATATAAGCTATATATTAACTAGGTGGTATAGATCACCAGAGAAATTACATCGCATCTTCCCGAGTATAGACCCTACTTTCTGGCATTGTGGAGAAGACAGGGGAACCCTTTTTCATATATTTCGGACATGCCCTCGAATATGCCCATATTGGCAAAATATACAGTTGTGCTCACAAGTTTACATACCCTGGCAGAATTTATGATTTTGTGGCCATTTTTCAGAGAATATGAATGATAGCACAACAACATTTTTCACTCTTAGTGTTTGGCTAAAGCCATTTATTATCAATCAACTGTTTTTAGCCTTTTTAAATCATAATGGCAACAGAAACTACCCAAATGACCCTGATCAAAAGTTTACATACCCCAGTTCTTAATAACGTGTATTGCCCCTTTTAACATCAATGACAGCTTGAAGTCTTTTGTGGATAAGGGTCTTTTTCTTCTCAGATGGTAAAGCTGCCCATTCCTCTTGGCAAAAAGCCTCCAGTTCCTGTAAATTCTTGGGCTGTCTTGCATGAACTGCATGTTTGAAACCTCCCCAGAAAGGCTCAATGATATTGAGGTCAGGAGACTGAGAGAGCCACTCCAGAACCTTCACTTTATTCTGCTGTAGCCAATGACAGGTCGTCTTGGCCTTGAGTTTTGGATCATTGTCATGTTTGAATGTCCAAGTATGTCGCATGCGCAGCTTTCCTGGCTGATGAATGCAAATGCTCCTCCAGTATTTTTTGATAACATATTGAATTCATCTTGCCAACAATTTTGACCAAATTTCCTGTGCCTTTGTAGCTCACACATCTTCAAAACATCAGTGATCCACCTCCATACCCTTCATCATAGGCCTTGTTGACTCCTCTTCAAATGTAGCGTTTATGGTTGTGGCCAAAAAGCTCAATTTTGGTCTCATCACTCCAAATGACTTTGTGCCAGAAGGTTTGAGGCTTGTCTCTGTGCTGTTTGGTATATTGTAAGTGGGATACTTTGTGGGATTTGCGTAGTAATGGCTTTCTTCTGGCGACTCGACCATGCAGCCCATCTTTCTTCAAGTGCCTCATGGCAAAGAACTCTCTGAGGATCTAAAAAAAAAGAATTATTGTTCTACATAAAGATGGCCTAGTCTATAAGAAGATTGCCAATACCCTGAAACTGAGCTGGAGCACAGTGGCCAAGACCATACAGCGGCTTAACAGGACAGGTTGCACTCAGAATAGGCCACGCCATGGTTGACCACAGAAGTTCAGTGCATGTGCTCAGCGTCATGTCCAGAGGCTGTCTTTGGGAAATGGGTGTATGAGTGCTGCCAGCATTGCTGCAGAGGTTGAAGGGGTGGGGAGTCAGCCTGTCAGTGCTCAGACCATAAGCCGCACACTGCATCAAATTGGTCTGCATGGTTGTCCCAGAAGGAAGCCCCTTCTAAAGATGATGCGCAAGAAAGCCCGCAAACAGTTTGCTGAAGACAAGCAGCCTAAGGACATGGACACTTCATGCTTCCCTCTGCTGACCAGCTTTATGGAGATGCTGATTTCATTTTCCAGCAGGACTTGGTACTTGCCCACACTGACAAGAGTACCAATACTTGGTTTAATGATCATGGTATCACTGTGCTTGATTGGCCAGCATACTCGCCTGTCCTAAACCCCACAGAGAATCTGTGGGGTATTGTCAAGAGGAAGATGAGACCCCAGACCCAACAATGCAGACGAGCTGAAGGCCACTATCAAAGCAACCTGTGCTTCCGTAATGCCTCAGCAGTGCTACAGACTGCCTCCATGCCACTCCACATTGATGCAGTATTCATGCAAAAGGAGCCCTGACTAAGTATTACGTGCATACTATACTGTTCGTGGACATACTTTTCAGTAGGCCATCATTTCTGTATTAAAAATCCTTTTATTTTATTGTTTTTTTTTTGGAATAGAGCCATCACATTGATTTTACTTTTTTTTTTTTCCCCAAGAGATAATGTTCATAACAGTATGATTATACCAGCATAGTAACAGTACAATTATTACTGCTCAACTATATACTCAAGACCTATGAACCAAAAGTATGTGGTATTGGACATTGAGATAAAGATATCATACGTGAGTAAGTGATCAGCTAAAAGTGGGTATGACATTGTCCCTGGATTCCGGGAAGGTGGACTAGCTAAAAGGTGTCATCAAAGTCAGAGTTGACATAGTTCTTGGAAGTAGGTAAAAGTGTTGATGAAAGATTCGTATTCCTCTGGAGACAAAGTCGTGGACATAAAGGTATCCCCATCTTAGATGAAAGCGTTTCATAGAAGTAGCGTTGGTAAAGTCGGTGGTAGTCTTCTCCCTGTATAGTAGCAAAGTTCATTCTCGTTTAACCAGTGATACTGTTGGGCATGAAGAGGTAGTCCAATTTTTTTTAGGATTAGTTCTCTGGGCCCCTGGAGGACATATTAAAATCCATGTAATGTGCTTGAGATTTTCATTTGTTGATGTTTGTGGGCAAAGGCGATTGACCCAGTATCCAAAGAGCAGGGGAGTGGGGTCCTTTTGGGAATTGGATGAGAGTAAGTCTGTGTATAAAGGATAGAACTTGGTCCCAAAAAATGGAGACTTGCGGGCAGGTCCAAAAGTGGTGTTATAGAGGGCTTCAGCTGTGAACAAAGAGGGCACATGGCGGATTGACTGTTGGATTTTTCGGATAAAAAGGGTATGTAAGCCTGATGCATAAGTTTTAGCTGAGTCTCTCCCTGTGTTTTATTCAGTATCAATTGGAGAATGTGATTATATCCCTAAAGCATCTTGACAATGATTTCTTCATCAGGGAAATCTTTTACCCCAGTTAGCTGCTGACGACGAGTTAAAGGAAGGAGTCTATTTGCAGATTAGAGGTTTATAGATGTCTGAGATTGAATATGAGCCCTTGTTTAGAAGACTATCTAATATAGATGAAATCTTTTACCTCTCACCCTGCACTGGATGGTGAGGAAACTGATATATCGTCAGTAGTAGAAAATGTGAAATGCTGGTAGGGAGAGTTTTTCAGCAATATCCTTGAATATAAGGGGGGGCCCAGAGTCTAGGTCGAATAGTGATGAGACTAAAATAAAGCCTTAACTGTGCCAGGTAGAGAAAGCTTCATGTTGTAACCCTGAGGGAAACCTCAGATTACCTTGAATGGGCAGAAGCCTGGAGATGAAAGAGATATCCATCTTCTTTCTAATTTCCCTCCAAGCGATCAGTGTCCCGCAGTAGGAGGTTATGTTGTAAAGTTGGATGCAGAGAATTCCATTTGCAGTGCAATAATGCCATCAGGGAATACGGGCGTACCATTTTTAAATCAAGGGACCAATTGGAGTAGTGAGAGGCCCCTAGGATCCAATCCAAACCTATACAGAGCAAACATGTACAACCTGATTTTGAGAAGATTAGCACCTCCTTTCCTTCTGGGTAGATATAGTTTCGGTTGCTTTTTGTGCCAGATGAATTAAGATGGCCCTGTTCAACACCTGGATATCTTTGTGTTTTAACAATAGTGCAATAGTTTGGAGACGATACAGTAGTGGAGCAAAACTAACCATTTTGAATAAATGGCATCTCCCCAGAAGAGATGAAGGTAGATCCATTCAGTTCTATAATTCCTGGGCAATTTTCTTAAATAAGGGGGGATAGTTCAAGGTATACAATGCGGAAGGGGTCCTGCCTATTTTATTAGCTAGATAAGTGATGCTATGATTTGCTACAGAAAAAGGGAGGAAGAGGCCCTAATGGAAATTGGGAGTATACCAAGATGGAGAATTTCACTTTTACTATAGTTGATGCGGATACCAGAATATAGTCTAAACTCATCAAAGATTTTCTTAATAGTTGACATGGAAGAGGGGTTTGCGGTGAAAATGAAGACGTCATCCGCAAATAGTTTACGCAAAAAGTACGTATTTCACATTCACAGATAAGTATACCATGGAGGGGGGCTTTTTCAAAGAGATAGCTGGAATTGAACAGCAGAGAAGAGAGAGAAGGCACCCTGTCTAGTTCTTTTAAAGCGCCGAAAGTTGTCTGAGGGGAGTCCCGCCACCACCAGCCTGGCTGTTGGAGAAGCATACATTGTCTGAATGAGATGGCTAAATGGACCAAAGAAACAGTTTTGTGAGGACTAAAGAGGGCAAGTCAAAACTGACATTATTGAAAGCTTTCTCAGCATCCAGGGTGATGGCAAAATATCGCCCTGGATTGGCTTTGGCATGGTCACGAACCATCATAACCTTATGGATGTTTAGGGTTGCTGTTCTCCCCATAACGAAACCAGATTTAGCGGGGTTAATTAGGGAAGGGAGGATGTTGGCGAGTCTGGCTGCTACTATTTGGGAGAGGATTTTGACATCCAAATTCAGAAGCAAGATGGGTCTATATGAACCCGGTTCTAGTGGGTGTTTCCTCTTTTTTGAAAGTAATTTAATGATGGCTTGGTTCCTGGTGAGAAGGTAAGGTCCCCCAGACCAAATGCCATTGTAAACTTGCAGAAGAGTGGGTTTAACTATATCTTGTAGTGACTTGAATAATTCTCCTGTAAAGCCATCAGGGCCAGGGGCCTTGTTGGGAGCTAGACGTTTAAAAGTTGTGAAGAGTTCTGTCATGGGTATGGGTAAATTTAGGGTATCAAGTTGGGGAGGTGGATTCTGTCAAGGAATCTCTGTGCTAGGTCTTTGTCTATGGGATTGTGGGCATATAGACAGAGAGTATTGCAGCATTACATTATTGACCTCTTGCGAAAGATTTGACCGTGCCTCCATAGTCATGTAGTGAGGTGATGAAAGTAGGGTGGTGGGGACGTCTACATAGTCTGGCTAGAGGTTTACCCAACTTGTTCCTTAATTTATGAAGGGTGGCATCAGCATGTGCATGTTTTGTTAATTCCAGTTTTTCTGCCCATGAATCGAAAGCTCGTTTAGTGGCATGCTATTCAAATCTATTTGCAGGAGTATTGTGGGAAACTAGGGAGCATTAAGCAAGTTTAAGACGTGAGCTGGCTTCTCCATAGCTTTTTAGAGCATGCTTCTTATAGGAGGCAATAACCCGACCTCTAAGGAATGCTTTGCCAGCTTTCCATAAAAGATTGGTTGTCTTTGTGGGCAGAATTTGCGGTTCAAAATTCCTCCCAGGCTGCACTCATAAGAGTTTGAACGTCTGCTTTATTTTAGAGGTAGGATGAAAAGCGCCATAAACAGAGATTGGGTTGAGGGATGCGGTCTGCTAGTGAGACCGAAATCGGAGCAAAATCATGGAATTCTGTGGAAGAGAGCAAGGAAATGATGCTATCGGTGCCAAAGATGTAATAAATTCTGGTGAATATGTTATGAGGGGGAGAGTAGGTGAACTCCCTATCGACAATTTGGAAAAGTTGCTAGACATTGGTGAGATGTTAGAGATTCAATAGAAGAGGCAAAATAAGTTGGTCTAGGGTTGACACCTCTTGTAGGGGGGCGCGTGGACGTGGATCTGTCTTCATATAGGTCAATGGTTGTGTTGAAGTCTCCTCCCACTAGGTGAAGGATAAGGGGAAGTTGTATTAGCCTGGCAGTCAGGTTGCAAAAGAATTGTTTATTTGGGCTAATGGGTGCATAAACTTTTGAGATCTGTAGTTCCCTGTTGCCAAGACAAAGACGAGCAGAGAGAAAACGCCCTTGGCTATTGGAGTCTACAGATAGGATCTCACAGGGGAGGTTTTTATGGATTAAGAGGAGTACCCCGGATTTTCTCCCAACTGCATCTAAACCTAGGACTGTACCCACCCAGAGCTTTTTCATACGATTGAATTTGGGGGAAGTGAGATGTGATTCCTGCAACAGGGCGATATTTGTTTTTAATCTTTTTTAAAATGGCAGAGTATCTTTAGTCTCTTAACCACTTGACAACTGGGCACTTAAACCCCCTTCCTAACCAGACCAATTTTCAGCTTTTGGTGCTCTCACATTTTGAATGACAATTACTCAGTCATGCAACACTGTATCTAAATTAAATTTTTGTCCTTTTTTCCACACAAATGGAGCTTTCTTTTGGTGGTATTTAATCACCGATGGGTTCTTTATTTTTTGCGCCGTAAAAGAAAAAAGACCGAAAAATCTGTAAAAAAAATACATTTTTCTTCATTTCTGTTATAATATTTTGCAAATTTAGTAATTTTTCTTCATATATTTTGGCCAAAATTTATACCGCTACATATCTTTGGTAAAAATAACCCAAATCGGTAGATATTATTTGGTCTTTTTGAAAGTTATAGAGTCCAAAAGCTATGGTGTCAATATCTGAAAATTGATCACACCTGAAGTACTGACGGCCTATCTAATTTCTTGAGACCCTAACATGCCAGAAAAGTACAAATACCCCCCAAATGACCCCTTTTTGGAAAGAAAACATTCCAAGGTATTTAGAAAGATGCATGGTGAGTTTTTTGAAGTTGTCATTTTTTCCCACAATTCTTTGCAAAATCAAGGTTTTTTTTTTTACTTTTTTTTTTACTTTTTTTTTTTTCCACACAATTGTCATATTAGCAGGTTATTTCTCACACACCGCATATGCATACCACAAATTACACCCCAAAACACATTCTGCTATTACTCCCCAGTACGGCGATACCACATGTGTGAGACTTTTACACAGCGTGGCCACATACAAAGGCCCAACATGCAGGGGAGCACCTTCAGGCGTTCTGGAGCACCCAGGCCAATTCTGACATTTCTCTCCTACATGTAAAAATCATCATTTATTAGCTAGAAAATTACATAGAACCCCAAAACATTATATATGTTTTTTTAGCAAAGTCCCTAGAGAATACAATGGCGGTCGTTGCAACTTTTTATCTCGCACGGTATTTGTGCAGCAATTTTTTTAATGCGTTTTTTTGGAAAAAAAACTGTTTTGTGCTTTACAAAAACCAAAACAGTAAAGTTAGCCCAATGTTTTTGCATAATGTGAAAGATGAAGTTACGCCGAGTAAATAGATACCCAACATGTCACCTTTCAAAATTGCACGCGCTTGTGGAATGGCGCCAAACTTTGCTACTCAAAAATCCCCATAGGCGACGCTTTAAAATTTTTTACTGGTTACATGTTTTGAGTTACAGAGGAGGTCTAGGGCCAAAATTATTACTCTCACTCTACCGATCGCAGTGATACCTCACTTGTGTGGTTTGAACACAGTTTTCATATGTGGGCGGGACTTCTGCATGCGAGCACACAGGCAAAGGGGCGGTTTACAAATTTTAATTTTTTTTTAATGTTCATTTTACTTTATTTTAGTTTGATGCTTTTTTCCAAAAAAAAAAAATTTTGACCACTTTTATTCCTATTACAAGGAATGTAAACATTCTTGTAATAGGAATATGGCATGACAGGTCCTCTTTACAGTGAGATATGGGGTCAATAAGACCCCACATCTCACCTCTAGGCTGGGAAGCCTGAAATAAAAAAAAAAAAAAAAAACGATCCTGGATTCGATCGTAGCGGTGAGTCGGTAGAAGCGCGGGAGGGGGGGACATCCCCTCTCGCCTCCCGTAAGAACGATCAAGCAGTGGAACAGCCGCTATGATCGTTCTCATGGTGTAGGGAATCGCCGGCTGAAAAAGCTGATATCTGAATGATGCCTGTAGCTGCAACCATCTTTCAGATATCCCCGCACAAAGTCAAGGATGTTGTATGACGGCCGGCGGGCGGGAAGTGGTTAATACGCTTTTTTTTTTTTTTAACACAAAGTTGTCCATTTATACAATATTTCTACCACATAACATGTACATACCAAAAATGACACCCCAAAATAGATTCTCCTGCTCCTCCTGAGTACGGCGTTACCACATGTGTGAGACTTCCACAGCCTGGCCACATACAGAGGCCAAGTACAGCCAAACATGGCTCAGCATGGCGGAGTATGGCGGGGTATTGCGGAGTATGGCGGGGTATTGCGGAGTATGGCGGGGTATTGCGGAGTATGGCGGGGTATTGCGGAGTATGGCGGGGTATTGCGGAGTATGGCGGGGTATGGCGGAGTATGGCGGGGTAATGCAGGGTATGGCGGGGTATGGCAGGGAAATGTGGGGCTTTGCAGAGTATTGTGGGGGTATTCCAGGGTAATGTGGGGGTATTCCAGGGTAATGTGGGGCTTTGCAGAGTATTGCACAGTAGTAGGGATGGCTGTGGATGGATGGCTGGATGTCTCTGTGCAGCACTGTGGGCACTACACATCCAGCCCACAGCGCTGCAGACATCCATCCATCCATCCCCCTCTCCGCTCACTCTGTACCGATCGGTACACAGGAGGGGAGGAGAGGAACCGGCGTCATCAGATGACGCCGGTCTGTTTACATGTGATCGCGCCGTCATTTGACGGCGCGATCACATGGTAAATGGCCGCGATCAGCGGCCATTTACCGGGATCTGTGATGCGCCGGGTCCTTTGGACCCAGCGGTCACGGATGTGTTCGGGTGCGCGCCCCAGGGGGCGCGCGAGGGGAATTCTGGGAGGACGTCATAGTACGCCCTCCCAGAGTTATCCAACCGCCCTGCAGCCGTCATTCGGCTATGGGCCGGTTGGTAAGTGGTTAATGGGGCATCTAAGCCCTTTCACATTCCATGATGTAATTCCCATGGAGGAATTTTAAGGACAAAGATTAGAGGTGCCGGTGTAATTGCAAGAATGGCTTCCAAGGAAGGACAGGGGAAGGGACCTAGGGGTGTCAGAGCCTCGTAGTCATACTAGGTGAGTTTTGGATAAAAAATGGTGAGCAGTGGGAATAGTTTTAGATACATAACAAGAAAAGAAAAACAAAACAAAACCAACAGATAACAGTGAGACTTTTTTCCACATGGGGTCACTGAGGAAGACGACTCCCATGAGCTTGCAAGTTGTCATGAGTTAAGATGGATGCCTGTCTGGGAGAATAGCACCCCCTAACCGAGCCCATAGTTATATTAGGGAGGACAACTAATGTGTAGAGCACACTGAAAGCCAAGTCTTAGAGGGGTAATCTAGGGGTAATACCAACTGTAAGGTAAATACAGATTTGTCTAATCAGCAGATAAACACATAAAAACGCACAACTGTGTTAATTTTTTTTTTTTTAACCCATGCCCCTATAAAGTATTACCTTGAAGTGGAACAATCAGCGATTCCTGGAGCAGTTATTGGAACCAGAAAATTTGAAGCGCTTGGGAGGATCTTTTCTTGGGCCCTGTTGGTCCAAGGGATGTGAGCTAGGAGGTGCCCTAGATAGGAGATTGGAGAGGGCCTCCAGGTTTAGCAAGTGCATTACAATTTTGAATGGAGGGATCATGAAAGGCAAGTTGTATTGCGGGGAATGCCAAGACGTAGTATTGCAGGGTATGCCAAGGTGAATTTGTTTTGTTGCTTGAACAACTCTGTGCAGATATGTTAAAATGCCTTCTTCTTGGATATCTCTATAGAATAATCTGCGAAAATTAGGATCTTGATGCCATCCACTTGCAGGGATCTGACTTGGTGGTATTACTGTAGATTGGCAGCTTTGTCAGCGTAGTTTAGATATTTGGCAATGACCAGACGAAGAGACGTGCGATCTGCGAATTGTGCCCCAAGACAGTGTGCCTGTTCAACGATGCACATGATAATGAGTCCTAACGCTGCAGGAATGCCGATGGCACAGAAATGCAAGAGGGAGGATGATTGCAGGGATTCTGTGACTCCTTCAAATTGTAGATTGCAGAACCTCAATCTGTTTTCTAGGTCCTCAAGCTTAAGAATAAACTGATTGCGTTTGTCCTGGTTTTGTTTAGTGAATTGGTCTTGGTAACGTCCATCCTCTATGGTGGAGAGCCTAATTTCTGCCTCATTGAGGCGAGATGCGTGGCCACCTAATTCTTTTTTAGTTTGATCCATCCCTGCCTGCACTGCCTTCTCTTCTGTGGATGCTATGCTGGGAGCGAGAAGCGCAGCTACTGCTTGTGCTATGTGCTTTGTGCTGTGATCCATAGGCAGGGTAGAGGGATAAGTGGGGCCGGCACTGACCTCCATGTTGGCAGTGTCTGCCATGTTAAGGAGCGGGCTGTGTCAAAGGGATCAGGCGGGCGCTGGGCAGCCTGCGAGCGAGAGCCACCTTTATCCAGGAATCGCTCCATAGGTGCTGGGGGTGGAGCAGTGAGGCACGCAGATGGTCCAGGTTGGTGTGGGAAGCAGGTTTATGGGCAGCTCAGCAGGAGCCGAGGGGGAGAGCAAACTAGTCCATACGGCGCCGGAACCGAAAGTTTTCTTTTACTGGTCTTGTGTAATAATCAAATTTTAGGAGATACTGAATTAGGGGTTTTCAGTAGCTGTAAGCCATAATCATCAAAATTTTAAGAAAGAAATGCTTGAAATATATCACTCTGTGTGCATCTATATAAAATATACGCGTTTGGGCGTGGCCTGGACATGGCTGAGTGAAGCTGCTTTTCTTGGAGCTCCCGGCCTGTCCCGAAAACTCTGGCTATATACGCTTTACCAGAGGCATGCTACCGACCAAAAGGCACAGGACAAGAGCAACTACCCGGGGGACACCCGTTGGCAGGAGCCCAGGAGAGATCCGCCAATATTTCCAGCAGCTACAAGGCCCATCTCCGGGAGCCACAGTAGCGGCGCCGCGAGGCCTCCCATGTGGCGAGAAGCAAAAGGCCTCTAGTCACAGCGGTCCTCCCGCCTCATCCTACCCCAGGGGTGTCATTAACAATTCCCCAGGTATCAACGGGAGTCCAACGAGGGACACAATGGCATCCCCGCAATCTCCTGAACCCCTTATGCTTGACCAGGACATTCGGGCTCTACTTCAGGCCCTCCCCACCCGATCAGACATTGAAGCGCTCATCCTCAGGCTGGAAGAGACGCACCGACGAGACATGCAAGAGGTACGAGAGGAGGTAGCCACTCTGGCGGATCGCATGAACACGGGTGAAGCATCGGTTACCTCCTTGGAGGGGAGAGTAGCAGCGCTTGAGCAAGCTAGGGATCTACACCGAGATTCCACCATTGCCTTACAGTTACACCTGGAAGATATCGAAGACCGGAGTCGCTGGAATAATCTGCAGCTCCGAGGAATCCCGGAAGACACAGCAATGGAGAATCTAGGGGAGACTGTGAAAGAAATGTTCCGCACCGTGCTGGATGACCCCGACCTTAATATCGAGCTAGACAGAGTGCACAGAGCTCTTGGCCCCCGATCTGAAGACCCGAGCAGACCGCAGGACGTAGTGTGCAGATTGCATCGATACACTCAAAAGGAAAATATCCTACGCCGAGCCTGGGAATATGGTGATGTGGAAGTGGGGGGCAAACAGGCTAGAATATTGCCGGATTTATCGAGGGCAACACTGAAGCGCAGAGCCCTTCTGCGTCCTCTCCTGGAACTTGCCAAGCAAAAAGGCTTAACATACCGATGGGGGTACCCGCTTCCTGTGTTGTTCCGTAAAGAGACAAGCTCTTTCTCCCTGCAAAGAACAGAAGACCTCCCAGCGCTATTCAGGTTCATGGACACAGAACCAATACAGGTACCTGACTGGCTGCAGTTCCTACCACGTCCATAAGGAAGATCGGGACCCCTGAGGATGCACGGACCCCTTCCTCCTCGCCACTTCAGGAACAGAAGGAGACACAGGACGGCCTCAGAGGCAGAGCAACGTGAGTAGGCCTTTGGCCATCCATCCCTATCCAGTTTCACATGCCCAGGATAGAACGAGAGGTTGTTAGCCCCCGCACACAGGGAAGTGAAACATGGCCACTATTGCCTGTCAGAGGAGGGGAAGATCAGACAAACTCTAGCTCTACTTCCTCCTACCCAACCTCCCCCCCCCTCCTCCACTCCTCGGTACGTTTGCTGGGCATACTAACAGACAGCGCTAAGAGCTGGAGGATCCCCTGGAGCGCTAGATTAAACCCAAAGGCCTAATACCTAACTGTACCCGCCCCAGTACTGGACATAAGTCACTGCAGATTTAGCAGAATCAGGGGTTCGGAACTTGCACTCTCCCGCTCACCAGTACAAGCATAACTAAGGTGCCCAGAGTCATCTCCTCTTTAACCGCCTGAAACCATACATACAATGCGGACGCAGGTGGCTGTGTGGCATAGGAATGACAGGGGACGAGACTCGAACGGCGTTCACTATCCCTTGCCCTGCACTTCAGGGAAAGCTCACCATGGACCTACGAATGCGACAGGAGCCATGAACGGTGATACGAACCGGTCAATATCAACGGTTACGGGTACTTACCATACCGCATGTGCACCAGCCGGTATTTAAGCGCAAACGCTTTATGTTGTGGTGGGAGGGGGAGACTCCCCGTTTGTTTAAGCACTTAATGTTCATGACCGTGATAGTTTGAACACTTCCAACACATCCTTGTGCGGGACTGAACACTGATGAACCTGAAGCTTTGTCCTGTGCAGAGAAAAGCTAAGCTTAGGTTGGCTATGAACCTCATCATACAGTTCATTCTCAGGCCATTTTATTTGGCTTGACTGCTATATACATCGCTGGATGGGGATGGAAATGTGATCTACTTTATTGCAATTGCTGAGTTCTTATGTTTATGCAAATGTGTTCCTTGGGCTCTAGTTATGAGAGCTCTATTTCATTTTATTTCATTTCATTTTATGTTAATTTATGCCTCTTTTGTTGGTTATGTCTTAGGCCGCTAGTACACCTGTAAGGTTGCAACCCACTAGTCTGCTATATTACTACTATCGACACACGGCATGCACATATAAAAACCATCGATAGCCCGGGGGTGGAGGGAGAGGCTCGGGAGCTCACTTCCCGGCCCTGTCTATCCACCGTCCCACATAGGACAGCGCTCCATTCCCAGTCTAGTAACTGGGAAGCGTAATGGCCCATTTGGCTAATTTAGTACTTGCACTAAGCTGCAACCTCTAGTGACAGCTTCTAAATTATCTCTTTCACTCTTTCCTGATCTTACTCACTTTCTCCTACTGAACTTGCTCTACACCCCCCCTCACTCCCCCTTACCCTTCCCTCCCCTTACCTCAACTCCCTACCCGCTTCCTTTTTACCTACCCACTGAATATTAATATACCCACCACCCACGATCATGGCCTCCTTAAACATAGTTTCTCTTAATGTGAAGGGCCTAAACACGCCAGAGAAAAGACGTATACTGACTAATGACATGAGACGCATGGGCGCAGACATTGTTTTCCTGCAGGAAACCCATTTTAGGGAAGGCTCTCTGCCGACACTTCAGAACAGATTTTTCCCAGTGGTATACCACTCCAGATACACAGAAGCCAAATCCAGAGGGGTCTCCATTCTAATTTCGTCCAAAATCCCATGGACACTTACAGAAGTAAAATATGACAAGGAAGGTAGATTCCTCTTTTTAAAAGGGAAGATAGGGAATTCAAAAGTAACCTTAGCTAACCTGTACGTTCCCAATACACATCAAGACACATTCCTCAAACGTCATCTAGACCTACTATTGCATTTCTCTGACGGACACTTGATCCTGGGAGGAGACCTTAATGTTCCCCTTACCCCTACGGAGGATACTTCCACTGGAACATCCTCAACCTCGCGAGATTTGCGTAAACGCATCGGTACGACGTTACACAATTCACAACTGATCGATGCTTGGCGTCTTCTTCATCCGGGGGAAAGGGACTATACTTTCTTCTCTAAACCACACCAGATGTACTCCAGAATCGATTATTTCCTGATCCCCCACAGAGATTTGCAAGCGATTAAAGAGGCCAACATAGGTTCAATCACATGGTCGGACCATGCCCCGATTACACTACGGTACGCTCTTCCAGACTTAAGGTCGACACAGAAACCACCGTGGCGACTAAACAAGGGACTTCTGAAAGACCCAGAAATTTTAGCTGAGGTAACCAAGGAAATTGGTCACTATTTCACCTCTAATACCACCCCTGACTGTAACATTGGACTAGTGTGGGAGGCACACAAAACCGTTATTAGGGGGATACTTATTAAACATGGCTCACGACTCAAACAGCAAAGGATTGCACAATTGAATACTTTGCTAAAGAAATTAGACACATTAGAAGAGCAACATAAACAGACACCCACCAAACAACTGGAAATAGAGCTTGACTCAGTCCGTACGCAGATCAATGACCTTTTACGATATAAAGCGAAAGCGGCAATACAAATTGGCAAAAGGAAAAATTATGAATCTGGTAACAAATGCAGAAGACTATTGGCCCAATCACTACAAGAACAAAGAATGTCTTCATATATACCCCACATTATGTCCCCTACGGGCCGGAATGCCTCTCTGCCCCAGCACATTGTGCAGGAGTTTAGTTCCTTTTATTCCTCTCTATACAATTTAAAGGAGACACAAACTCCCCCTGAAAAAACGACAGAATACATATCATCCTCCCTCATGCCGACCCTCCCAGATGATGCAAAATCCATATTAGAAGAACCCATCACGTTGACTGAACTGCAAATCGCACTAAAAAAATACTAAATCAGGAAAAGCACCAGGCCCGGATGGGCTTACAATCCCTTATTACAAGACCCTACTCCCCTCCCTAGGCCAACATCTGGTCAGATTTTATAATAACCTAGGCTCAGGGGCAAAGTTTCATAAATCCACGCTACAGGCACAAATCTCTGTTATACCAAAAGAGGGTAAAGATCCAGGCCAATGCGGGTCCTACCGCCCGATTTCTCTTTTGAACACGGACCTCAAACTTTTCACAAAGATCATCTTCACCAGATTACAACAACACCTCACCTCACTTATACACCTTGACCAAGTGAGTTTCGTCCCAACTAGGGAAGCTAGGGACAATACGATTAAAGTTCTTAACCTACTGCATATCGCTAATAGTACCAAATCCCTATGCATCCTACTTGGAACTGACGCCGAAAAAGCGTTCGACTGGGTTAGCTGGAGGTTCATGTTTGCAACGCTGAAACACATAGGGTTAGGAGTCAAAATGATACATTGGATTTCCGCAATATATTCAGACCCAACGGCCAGAGTAAGAGCAAACGGGGTAATCTCAGAAGCTTTCCCAATTACTAATGGGACCCGTCAAGGCTGTCCCTTATCACCTCTGCTCTTCGCACTATCCCTGGAACCTTTCCTATGCCACATTAGACTGAACCCAGACATTACAGGAATAGAAGTAAACAAATAACAATTTAAAGTTTCTGCATACGCTGACGACTTAATGTTCTCCCTCACAAACCCAACCATTTCTCTCCCCAACCTCATGAAAGAATTTCACACATATGGTCAACTGGCTAATCTGAAAATTAACTTTATGTCTGAAGCGATGGGTCTGGGAATTCCACAACCAAAACTCACACAACTTCAAAATAGTTTCCACCTGAAATGGACCACTACAGCTCTGAAATATCTGGGTACATACATACCTCCGACATTTCCCCAATTGTTCAAGCTAAACTTCCCACCCCTACTAAAAAAAAGTCCAACAAATGTTAGATAAATGGAACAGGGGGCTCCACTCATGGTTTGAACGTTGCAACATCCTCAAGATGACAATCCTACCCAAATTCCTGTATCTCCTACAGACTATTCCAATACATATACCCGCAGGCTTCTTTAACCAAATACGTTCATTATTCATTAAATTCCTTTGGGCAGGGAAAAAACCGCGACTAAACAGGAAGACCCTTTCGTTACCCAAACGTTACGGAGGACTGGCAATGCCTGAACTCCAGACCTACTATAGGGCAACACATCTAGGCAGGCTCATCGACTGGTGTCAACATACAACCACCAAACTGTGGACGCAACTCGAACAAGCACAAAGCGTGACTCCTATACACAGAATCCCCTGGTGTTATACTGACCTCTCAACAGATCTCAAGCACCACACGTTAATAGGTAACACGGCACGTGTCTGTGCCCATCTGATTAACTCATCTCCCCTCTTTTCTCGTAATTCACCACTTAAGCCCATACTAGGAAACCCTTTATTTGAACCAGGAATGGGAGATGGGAGGTTTCGGGAACTGAGGGAAGAGGGAATATACCAAGCCTCACATTTCAGTAATAGGGGTAGGTGGAAGACTATCTCAAAGTTGTCTGATCCAGAGGGTCGGTTCCGTCTGGATTTTTTGAGAGCACTACAGCTTCATCACTTCCTCAGCAGCATGTCACCACCTAATAATACCGATCAAACCCTCACATCTATGGAGGAACTATGCTCGGGAACGGGGCCCTTACTACATTCACTCTCTCTAACCTATAGTATGTTAATCACTCCAACAGAGGAATATAAATTACAGGGCCTCACAAAATGGGAAAAAGAACTAAAATGTAAATTTACCACCAGTAAAAAACAACACATCCTGCAGTTCACTCACAAATCCTCTTTATGTACCAAGATCCAAGAAACAAATTATAAAATCCTTACTCATTGGTACAGAACCCCAGCATTGCTTAACACAATATTCCCCTCATCGTCAGATTTATGCTGGAGATGTCAAAAAAGAAAAGGCACACTCCTCCATATTTTCTGGTCCTGTTCTTGGATCCAGAACTTTTGGAGAGAAGTCCACCAGTTAACGCAAACATTCACAGACCTGGCTGTACCAGATGACCCGGCATACTTCCTTTTACATGCTAACGACACCCCCCAAAAGATTTACAAGAAATCAGTTGTACGTCATTTATTAGACGCAGCAAAAACTTGCATCCCACTCTTGTGGAAGTCCACTCAAACACCAACCATAGCTCTCTGGCTCCAAAAAGTAGAGGAAATAAATCAGATGGAGGACTTAATCCTCACAAGCCAAAACAGACAGGAAACGTACACCAAAACTTGGCAACTATGGAATATGTTCAAGTACTCAGAAGAGGGGCAGGCACTCCGAGGCCGTTGAGGTTAGAATGTATCCTGTTTCTAGGAATAATCGCAGATAGACGCAAGTAAACACACATACCCGTGAATCACTATCTGGACCCCCAACCCCCCTCCCCTTCCCCCCCACGTGTACACCCCCCCCACCCCCACCCCTCACATCCTTCTTCCTTTCTAACTCTGTCTATATCCATTCCACCCTACTATTCTGTTCTTTTTCTCATTAGATACTCTCTTTCTCTCTTAAAATAATAAAATAAATAGAGATCCGCTCAAACTGGGATTATGTTCCCCTGCAATTCTGCATTCACATACAAGGCACACTGACAGACGGAAGACTATTGGAAAGCATGATGAAAATGGATTCATAGTTCTATTTTACTAACCAGGATATAGATCAGAAACTATGTTGTAATAAAAAAAAAAATCAGTAGTCCATCGATACGGTAATGTCTTTCAACGCCTCACAAGCTTACAGAAAATTAGATGGCATGTTTTTCATATTATATCTGTGTGCAGCACATATTGTTACTATACCTATGTATGTACTGTTATTGAATTCAATCACATTATTGCTGTATATCCCGGTGAACTGGTTTTCTAATATAAATAAATAATTTAAAATATATATATATATATATATATATATATATATATATATATATATATATATATATATATATATATATATACGCGTTTAACTTTTTGAATTGAATTACTGAAATAAATTAACTTTTTGATATTCTAATTTTATGAGATGCTCCTTAATTTACTTTTATTCAAGCATTTATTACAATCGAAAAAAATATTATTGGAAAATGCACTAGTCTTGGTTACATACCCTATTTTACCAAATGCCCTTTGGCTCATCATACACGTTATAATCTGACCGTACAATCAACCTTCTATTCATCAAAATATGTAACACGAGGACCCCCTCAGTCAATTTGTATCCAACCAGGCAGGACCATGTATTATATATTAGTTGTTTGTAGACCAAATTGTTGTACAGTCAGATTGCAATGTGTGCATGGCACAATCCCAAATTCTGCTTTCTGTACATAGTGCACCTCTGAATCCTGAAGACTGCACTCTGCAAGTAGCACAATATTTTGTTGTATGTTTTAACAAACTCCCTTATAAATAAACACTCTCAGAGTGTTTGTAACCCTTATAGCAGGTTAAATGGCACAGCGCTTATGCCATCTAACCTGCCCCTCTTTAAACTGTAAAAAAAATCTGTCTGATCCTGACACTTCCTGTGTCCCCCTCTGTGAGCTGACCACGATAATCATGACTGCTGAGCCCTGACTACCATGGTCAGTATGTCCCTCCGTCATCCGCAGCTCTCCTCTGCCCCCACCCCCCCCCCTTCCTGCCTGTCAGCTCTGTGTGTCTATGTGAGCTGTCTCCGCCCTGCCGCCTCCTGACGATATTCGTAGTACATTTAAAATGAAGAAATGTCACTGCCTGCCCCTCTGCTTTATTCAGCGTTAAAAGAGAAGTATGGGTTTCCTTTTTTTTTTTGCTTTATCCTAATCCTTATGAGCTGCTAGTATCTACAAATCTTTTCTGCCCTCTGAGAAGTGCCCCGTTTCTGTTAAAAAAGTTTAATTACCTGTGGGAGGGTCTGCCATGTGTTTTTGGTAAAAAAAAAAAAATCCAATAAGCGTATACAGTGCCTTAAAAAAACGTGTTCATAATCCTTGAAATTTTTCACATTGGGATTTTATGTGATAGACCAACACAAAGTGGCATATAATGGTGAAGTGGAAGGAAAATGACAAATGGTTTGCAATTTTTTTTACAAATATCCGAAAAGTGTGGCGTGCATTTGTATTGAGCCCCCCTGAGTCAATACTTTGTAGAATCACCTTTCACTGCAATTACAGCTGAGAGTCTTTTTGGGTATGCGTCTACCAGCTTTGCACAACTATAAAATGCCTATTCTTTGCAAAATGGCTCAAGCTCTGTCAGATTGGATGGAGAGCGTCTGTGAGTAGCAATTTTCAAATCTTGCCACAGATTCTCAATTAGATTTAGGTCTGGACTTTGGGCCATTTCTAACACTTGAATATGCTTTCATCTAAACCATTCCATTGTAGCTCTGGCTGTATGTATAGGGTCATTATCCTGCTGGAAGGTGAACCTCCGCCCCAGTCTTTTGCCGGCTAAAACAGGTTTTCTTCTAAGATTGCTCTGTATTTGGCTCCATCCATCTTCCCATAACTCTGACCATTTTCCCTGTCCCTGCTGAAGAAAAGCATCCCTACAACATTATGCTTGCCAGTACAATGTTTCATGGTTGGGTTGGTTTCTTCAGCTTGATGTGCAGTGTTAAACCGGAGTTCCACACAAAAATGGAACTTCCTCTTTTCGGAACCCTCCCCCCCTCCGGTGTCACATTTGGCACCTTTCAGGGGGGAGGGGGGTGCAGATACCTCTCAAAGACAGGTATTTGCACCCACTTCCGGCATAGACTCCCATGGGAGTCTATACCTCTTCCCGTCCCGACCGCGCTGTCTGCTGGGAACACACAGCTCCCAGCAGAGAGCGGGGACCACTAGGGACACGCAGCGTGACTCGCGCATGCGCAGTAGGGAACCGGGAAGTGAGGCTGCAACGCTTCACTTCCTGATTCCCTCACCTAGGATGGCGGCGGCAGCTGCCGAGAACCGAGCGTGTTCTCGGCGTCCCCTGCCGACATCGCTGGACCCCGGGACAGGTAAGTGGCAATGTATTAAAAGTCAGCAGCTGCAGTATTTGTAGCTGCTGGCTTTTAATATTTTTTTTTTTTGGCGGTGTGGGTGAACCCCCGCTTTAATGATAAAGGATAAAAACATCTGGGATTTTATATGAGGCTATAACAAGTAAAGTTCATAGCCTCCATCCCTAAATTGGAAGACTAACTAGGGGGGAGCACAGTGGGACTTTATATGAAGCATGCAAGATAAATGGGTACATGTATGTCTGGCCAGTTGCTAGTGATGGTATGCAAACTGCTATATAATAGTAAATTGTAAACAAGGAATGATTTTATATAATGATAAAATATTTATTCCATAATGTAATACATATAGGCATAATAAAACAGTAATACATGGTATTGCCAGACTCTCTTGATCCATTTGAATAACATAATGTAAAACATATACAATAATACCAGCATAGTACAGTGAGGATACAAATTGTTCCTGGATGGTACCTTGAGTAGCAACGTGAGTGCGCCGGCGCAGAGTACTTCCATCGGCGTCCTTAATGAAGAGGCTTGGTGCCAATCGCTTGGCGGACTCGTCCTCTTGGGTGATAGCATCTCCCCTCCCATTGGGCGCCTGCGTGACATTGGTGGTTACCCAACGCCTGTCCACTGAGTATTTATACTCCCCTCATTGTGTTCAGACACTCCTTGTGGCTGGTTGTGTGGACACTGTGCATTATTGAGTCTAGCACACTTGATTTAGATATCAAGGTAATATTATATTCTCTTCTTTTTTGCCTTTCCACACCTTGGACTTTTTTTAATCTTTTTTTTTTTTTTAGGTATATTATACTGTGCTTTGTTCAATCACGATCATATTTATCTACTCTATATAGGTTCTTGGTGATGTTATGCATATCACCTTTATTCATGGGATATCACACTCCTCAAAATATCTGTTCCTTGATGGGTTGTCATCTTTGTGCTCTGGGTTTTACCGCCTCAGCTTCCGGGACTGATGAGTACCCCCGCTGGCCTACAGTCCTCACCGCTTCACACCTAGACTCTTACTTGGTTCCCAGTAGGGTGGGTTCTATTCCACTACCCTCTTTGTATCCCCCTCTCCCTTGCTTAGACATAGTGCTTATTTACAATTTACATTATTTGTTTACATCTTTAGATACCCATATTGCATCCTCTCCTGATGAGTGAAGGTATTCCACGAATTGCATCAAGCAATTGGATTCTACTCATGTTACCATCCAGGAACAATTTGTAACCTCACTGTACTATGCTGGTATTATTGTATATGGTTTACATTGTTATTCATATGGATCAAAAGAGTCTGGCAATACCATGTATTAGGCTCGGTTCACACAGGGGCAACACGACTTACAGCGCGACTTTGCAAGGCGACTTCAGTGCGACTTTGAGTGACTTACGTTACTTCAAGTCACCTCCAGGACAGGCGACTTTGCCTGTGGCCAATCAGAGCTAATCAGCTCCTGTGACATCATTGTTGTACCTGGGTAAATTCTTTTCTTCTTCCTGTTAAGTCGCTTCACTATAGACGAGGATCCCACTTCAAGGCGACTTCCATTGAAATCTATGGGTACAAGTCCACTAGAAGTCACCTTGAAATAGTACAGGAACCTTTTCTGAAGTCGGAGCGACTTCAGTAGCGTACATTAAGATGGCTCTCATTAACTAGTATGCAATTTCTGATGTCAAGCAACTTGAGATCTGACAAGTTGGATCCCAAGTCGCGGTAGTGTGAACCGAGCCTTACTATTTTGTTATGCTATTATGCTTGTATGTATTACAATATGGAATAAATATTTTATCCTTAAAATCATTCCTTGTTTACAATTTACTATTATATAGCAGTTTGCATACCATCACTAGTTACTGGCCAGACATATTTGTACCCATTTATCTTGATGTGCAGTGTTGGTTTTCTGCCACATACAGCGTTTTGCTTTTAGGCCAAAAAGTTCAATTTTGGTCTCATCTGACCAGAGCACCTCCTTCCACGTTTGCTGTGTCCCCCATATGGCTTTTCGCAAACTGAAAACGGGACGTTGTGTTTTCTTTCAACAATGACTTTCTTCTTGCCACTCTTCTATAGAGTTTTATAGCGCGCATGACTAATAGCTGTCCTGTGGACAGATTCTCCAGAGTTACCATAGGCCTCTTGGCTGCTTCTCTGATGAATGTCCTCCTTGCCCAGCCTGTCAGTTTAGGTGGACGGCCAGGTCTTGGTAGGTTTGCAGTTGTGCCATAGTCTTTCCATTTTCGGATGATGGATTGAAGAGTGCTCCGTGAGATGTTCAAAGCTTGGGATTTTTTTTATAGCCTAACCCTGCTTTAAACTTCTCCACTCTTTGTGTTGGTTTATCACATACAATCCCAATAAAATACATTTACATTTTTGGTTGTAGCATGGCAAAATGTGGAAAATTTCAAGGGGTATGAATACTTTTTCAAAGCACTGTATTGATTGGTTTACTCGAACGTCATAGTGTCTACAAACTATGGGATATACAGTATACTGCTATTTTTTTTTTTCTTTTTTTTTTTTTTTTTAAATACTAGTAATGGCGGTGATCAGTGATCAGCGTGACTGCAATATTGCGGCTGACAATAGGACACTGACACTTTGCGGGAACCAGTGGCACTAATACAGCCGTGGCGAAAAGTTTTGAGAATGACACAAATATGAATTTTCACCAGGTCTGCTGCCTCAGTTTTTATGAAAGTAATTTGCATATACTCCAGAATGTTATGAAGAGTGATCGGATGAATTGCAATTTGTTGCAAAGTCCCCTTTTGCCATGAAAATGAACTTAATGCCATAAAAAAAAACATTTCCACTGCATTTGTGAAGAAGGCTTCAGAGCGCCCAAGAAGGTCCAGTAAGCGCCAGGACTGTCTCCTACAACTGAGTCAGCTGCTGGATGGGGGCACCCCCAGTGCTGAGCTTAGAAATGGCAGCAGGCAGGTGTGAGTGCATCTGCACGCACAGTGAGGTGAAGACTTTTGGAGGATGGCCTGGTGTCAAGAAGGGCAGCAAAGAAGCCACTTCTCTTCAAGAAAAACATCAGGAACAGACTGATATTCTGCAAAAGGTACAGGGATTGGACTGCTGAGGACTGAGGTAAAGTCATTTTCTCTTATAAATGCCCTTTCCGATTGGAGGGGGGCATCCGGAAAAAAAACTTGTCCAGGGAATAAAAGGTGAGCGCTACCATTCATGTGTGGGGTTGCTTCTTGGCCAAGGTAGTGGACTCACTCACAATTTTGCCTAAGAACACAGCCATGTATAAAAAATAGTACAAAAACATCCTCTGAGAGCAACTTCTCCCAACCATCCAAGAACAGTTTGATGAGGAACAATGCCTTTTCCAGCATGATGGAGCACCTTGCCATAGGACAAAATAGATAACTAAGTGGCTTGAGGAACAAAATATCAACATTTTGGGTCCGTGGCCAGGAAACTCCCCAGACCTTAATCCCTTTGAGAACTTGTGGTCAATCCTCAAGGGGGGGGGACAAAAAAAAACATTGATTATGAAAGAATGGGCTGTCATTAGTATGTGGCCCAGACGTTAATTGACAGGATGTCAGGACGAATTGCAGAGGCCTTGAAAAAGAAAGGGCAACACTGCAAATATTGACTCTTTGCTTAGCCACTTGCGGAATGGGCCATAGCCGAAAGATGGCTATAGCGCAGTCGTCTAGTTCTCGGAGGACATCCTCCCAAACTTGCACTTCCCGCGCGCCCCACGGAGCGCGCACACATTGGTGTCCGTGCTAGCCAGGTTCACCGGACCCGGCGCATCACAGATCATGGTAAAGGGTCAATGACAGTGGCCCATTACCACGTGATCACTTTGTCCAATGACAGAGTGATCACAATGTAAAAAACCTGGGTCATGCAGGGGTTCAGCTCTCTCCTCTCTTCACACCGTTAGTGTGAGAGGAGAGAGATCGAGTGAAGCACAGTAAGTCGAATTGATTTTTTTCTGTGCTTCACAGTGCTCTCCAGTGCTACTACAGTGTCCCATGTGCCACATCAGTGATCTACAGTGCCACTTCAGTGCTCATATGTGCCCATCAGTGCCACCTGTGTCACCACAGGGCTCATCTGTGCCACCTCAGTGCAAAGGGACAGTGTAAAAAAAATGAATTGTGTGTGTGTATGTATGTATATGTATATATATATATATATATATATATATATATATGTATGTATATATATATATAATTTTACAGTTGTACTCATAAGTTTACACACCCTGGAAGAATTTATGATTTCTTGGCCATTTTTCAGAGAATATATATAACACAAAAACATTTCCTCCACTCATGGTTAGTGTTTGGCTGAAGCCATTTATTATCAATCAACTGTGTTTACTTTTGCTTGCGCGCAGAAGTGACTGCATACGTAGATCGCGCCCACATATGTTAACAGTGTTCAAACCACGCATGAGCGTTATCGCCGCGAGCGTCAAGAGTGAGAACAATAATTCTAGCACTAGACCTCCTCTGTAACTCTAAACTGGTAGAAATTTTGAAAGCGTCACCTATGGAGATTTTTAAGTACCATAGTTTGGCACCATTTCACAAGTGTGCGCAATTTTAAAGCTTGGCATGTTGGATATCTATTTACTCGGTGCAACATCATCTTTCATATTTTACAAAAAATATGAAATGTCCTTCATCAGAGCCCAACTCTGATGAGGTTGTGATGGGCTCTGATGAAGGACATACCTTCAAAAGGCATCAGCCAGCAGGGACCCTGGTGAGGTCCTCCTTTCGCTAGAAGCTTTGGCAAAGTCAGGAGCTAGTAGCCCATATAGTGGCTGGATGAGCACATGCACTACCTATGTTTGTGAGTAGTTACATTTTTATATTTGATCTTCAATAAAATTGTTGTTAGATAATGCACTAGGCCAGTGCACCCTTTGTTTATATCTATTTCCCACACTGATATATATATTGCATTCCCTAAAATACTCTATTTAGGTTCTAGCTATTACCATACTAAAATAAATGCATTTTACCAAAAGTATTGGGTCACCTGCCTTTACACGCAGGTGAACTTCCCAGTCTTAGTCCGTAGGGTTCAATATTAAGTTGGCCCACCCTTTGCAGCTATAACAGCTTCAACTCTTCTGGCAAGGCTGTCCACAAGGACACTTATGTTGGCGAGAAAGCCTGGCTCCGCTCTAATTCATCCCAAAAGTGTTCTATCGGGTTGAGGTCAGGACTCTGTTCAGGTCAGTCAAGTTCCTCCACCCTGAACTCGTTCATCCATGTCTTTATGGACCTTGCTTTGTGCACTGGTGCGCAGTCATGTTGGAACAGGAAGGGGCCATCCCCAAACTGTTCCCAGAAGGTTGGGAGCATGAAATTGTCCAAATTTCTTCCTTCGCCACTTATGCCGCGTACACACGGTCGGACTTTTCGGCTACAAAAGGCCGACGGACTAAAGCCGGCTGACAATCCGATTGTATGTGGGCTTCCCCGGACTTTCAGCGGACTTTTCCAGCCGCAAATGTGACGGACTTTAGATTTGAAACATGCTTTAAATCTTTACGTCGTAACTACGCCGGACCCAGAAATCCGCTCGTCTGTATGCTAGTCCGACGGACAAAAACCCACGCTAGGGCAGCTATTGGCTACTGGCTATCAACTTCCTTATTTTAGTCCGGTGTACGTCATCACCTACGAATCCATCTGACTTTTGTGTGATCGTATGTAGGCAAGTCCGTTCGTTAGAAAGTCTGCCGCAAGTCCGCCAAAAGTCAGTCGAAAGTCTGTCGGATGGGCTTTCGGACTTTTGTAGCCGAAAGTCCGACCGTGTGTACGCGGCATTAGAGTAACTCCCCTCTGGGTAATCTATGTACATTGCAGGGATTTTAGCAAGCTTTGTTGCAGATTCCTACCTTTTTGTTATTCTGAAGAAAAAGTTGTTTGTGTCCATGTGCAGAGTGAAGGAGTATGGGAGTGGTTTAATAATTATCAATCAGCTGCTGCACCTGCATGGCTCTGAGGAAATTGGCAGGGTCTGCATCGCTTTAGACATGTTTTCTCTTTGGGAATACCTCACCAAAAATGACATTTTAGTTGGCAGCGGGTCTGCATCGCTTTAGACATGTTTTCTCTTTGGGAATACCTCACCAAAAATGACATTTTAGTTGCATACCTGGTTTGTATCTTCATACAGACACAAGCAGGAAATTGCATTTTCAGGGGGCATTTTGTACACAATCTGTGTGCAGAGCGCCTCTGGGTAGCCACATTGATTGCACTACATTATACAGAAAATTACAGCACTGTAGATTCAAAGGAAAATGTAATTTTGTATTAACATTCAATTAAAGTATGATTTTAGTTGCTACTTTACGATTTATTTTTTTTGTGTGTGAATTCTTTTCCTACAAAAGTAGAGTTACCCATTAAGTTATATATACCTTCACCTACTGGCATCTTTGTCTTTTTTTAACCTTTTCTGGCCCTTTCCCCTTCTTTTTCTATTCTACAGTCTCCTCTTCCTCTCATCCAGTCTCTCCTCTCCCTTACTGGACCCGTGTCTTCCTAAGAGGGGGACAGAGGAGTTGGTGACTCATCTTCATGTTCTATTACATACTTAAATGTAAAAAAAAATTGTTATAGGTGGTGTAATAAGTTTTGTTTCTTCTTTTATTTTTTTCACTGATTCGTTTTGTTTTTTCCATCCATTTATTTGTCTCCACTGTCTTCCTTCTCCTCTCTCTCGCCAACCCCCATTTCTAGGGTTATGTGGGAAAACATTATTTCTCTCAGTTCTGAGATCTAGGGGGCGCTTTATGCTCTCCTTCCCTTTTTTCTGCACTTATTGGTGTTCAAATTGATACTCCCTCTCTTCTCATTTTATATTTTTATATATCAATGATTGTTTGTTCTAGGTTATTTTCAGTGCAGGGAGAAGCAGGTTTACAAAACTATACACTAGAGGTATTGAATTAAAATTCAAGGATGTCCAGTTGCTAAAATTTTCTTCCAGCTGAGTACATCTTTGTGCCATTATGAGATTAACTTTATACATTGGATGCCCCACAAATCAGGATCCCCAATCGGAGTACACTCGCATATCTGTCTTGCCCACTGATGCTCTCATCAGTGTGCTCCCATATATCAGTTTCCCCCATTAGAATATCCACCTTAGATTAGTTGCCCCCATTAAAGTACCCCCCTTACATCAGGTGACCCATCAGAGTGCCCATTCGATAAGGTGTCCCTGTCCGAGTGCCCAATGTACATGACCAATATGTCCATGCAGGCAGGGGGCAGGAGCTAGGAAGGCAAATTTTCTGCAGGGGGTGATGCACATATGTGATGTCAATGGTTGCTAGAGCACCAGCGGTCCTAGCAACCAATGACTGCTGCTCAGTGGGGATCCAGCGTTGCAGACTGGTGGTCTGGTGGTATCACTCAGTCTGGACCGCAGTCTGCCATTTAGTGAAGGCTCCTATACACCAAGAGCAGTGGCCACTGGCTATATATTGTGTGTGTGTGTGGAGAGGGGGGGTGGCTGCTGACACTAGCTAGATAACAGAAACAAGTTACTGCAGCTGTGAGCATGACATACTACTGAACTCTGAATGTTTTTTGAATTGTGAAAGCGGTTGCCAGGAGTGGATTACCCGCCCACTGTCACAATGGGGGATCTGGTCGGTGTCGTGGCAGGTGATTTCGTTACATGTTACTAAAGGTGAACCTAGCCCTTTAATTTCTGCAACACAGGGACATTACTTGTATATTGCCATGTAGGGAAGCTGGAATTTAGAAAATAACATTTTTAAAAATGAACTTGGCCTTTTAAGCCATTTGTAAGTGCATAACAGTAGGCAAGTCTGTTTTTACTCAAAGTCCTGCACAATTGAGAAACCTAATTTTTTTTTTTTTTTTTTTTACTTTTTTAATTCTGAAAGTTTCCTGTGTATTGAAATTATTATGAAAAGCTATGTTTTTTTACTGACCACTAACACACATTTTCTTTTAAAGTCTGCAGCATCTCTTCTTGCAAATACTTCACCTTTGACCCTTATGGCTGCACCATTATCAGTAACTAATCCCAACGTGACAACAACCTCACTTAGTCCATTTGGCATGTTGGGTGGCCTGGTACCTGTTAATATGCCATTCCAGTTTCCTTTGGAGTTGCTTACCTTTGGGAGTGACACTGCTGCTGCAACATCTCCATGTTCTACCTCAGCGGCATTTCATCATAATATCACGCAGAGTAAGAACATCAAAATTATCCTGTTTAAAATTTTATCAATTGTTTTGTTTATTTTAACATGTGTGGTAAGTCTTGTTATTGAATAATCAAAAACTTTTTTTATTGCATTTGAATTCATTGTTTGTGCTTCAGTCTTTTTTATAATTGGGCAATTTAGCCTAGGTTCGCTACTGCTGCTGCATAATCAGTGCATTTTTGTAGCACATTGTTATGCAAGTTTTTCATGCTTCATGTGTTTTTTGTGAGGGAGGAGACAAGTTGTTAAACACGCAACACTTCCAAAAACGCTCCAGAACGCATGTGCATTCCTTTTTCATGCACTCCCATAGAAGTCTATAAAGCCAAAATTGCATTTCGCTGCAGTTAACGAAGCTCATGCACCGCTGGAAAAATGCACTGCTCCATGTTGCATTGAAGTGAAGAGGCACCACAGTAAATAATGTGCTTTTCATTGACATGTATTGCAGCACGATGGCAGATACAGGGGGAATTCACTAAGTTGTTAAAAAGGCATCTCTCATAATAAAATATATGTACTTAAATCCATCAATATAATTTCTACATGTAAATGCTTTAACAATATTAATATCTGCCCAGCTAACCTATTCAACCCAATGCATGAGGACTTGAAATCTGTGTAATAAACAAAACCCTTTGTGCTTCTTTTATAATATACACACAGATATCCCCAGTTCTTTTCTAAAACAGAAATTCCGAACATTTACAGATGTTTCTTGTCTATCAATTATCAGAAGATAGTAAAAGTAAAATGAGTATTTTATAACTGCACAGAGTTTCCTAAATTGGTGGCAGAATGGGCCGCTTTACGCATCCCTAATCCCTACTGTTCTTGGTCACTGAGCAGACAGCTGGTGACTATCAGTCATCAGTTATCTGCTCTGCCCCTCCATTGCTCACTAGAACGTAGGGATGTGGTGGGAGCGGCTGGCTCAGCAGCTCAGTGAGAGACTAATCCAGCTGCCGATCCAGGCATCTGGGTGGATCTTGATTGTAAAATCGGGATCTTTCCAGAGCCTGGCCCGGCTCAGTGACTTCAGCCGGCAGCAGGTTTTAGCCCGCTGTCGGCTGAAAACAGGTCACAGAAGTGCAGAACTAACTGCACTCCTGTTATCCCCAGGAAACATATAGTCAGAATAGCTTTGGCTGTACGTCTCCTTTAACTATCTAGAACAACTTTCTGCAATGTTATTTCTCATATATTGTAGTTGATATTTTGTAGCTTTGGAAACATATTCATTACTGGGTCATCTTGAAAGTCTCTGATTGCACATTTCCCAAATCATCTTCCAGGACAGTTTACATGAGAGAGAGGCTCCTCCCACCAGAAAACACATGTTCCACTTTTTCTTTAAAAGCACAGGCATGCTCCCAAGTCCTGTTTCATTTTTCTTCCTGCCAGATAGCACACATCCCGAGTTTATTTTTCTTTTGCTATCAGATCAGCATGCAGGGCATGGCTTTGGTGGTATGACCACTACTCAGGCTCACCAGAAACTCTTATGGGTTCCATCATTTTACTATCATTGTTTAGTTGTTGAGGGATCTCTCAGGTGCTGCATCTGTCCCCTGGTGCCTCTAACACTGAGAACCAAGCGATCAAACACAGCTGATCGCTTGGTTCTCACAGCTCCATGAGCAGAGAGCCGCTGACCTCCAAGAAATTTCTAAGGTTTGCACTGAAGGGCCAGGAAAGACACTGTATGTATTTTCCAGTTCAACGCCCTACCTTTTAGCCTATCTTCATCCCCCTGCATTTTTACAAAGGTGTTGGTAGAAGCTTTGCAACACTTCAGGTTGAGAGAAAGTTCTCAGCTTACTTGGGCTACACGATAAACGCATTGAACGCTAAGGTATATCTGACGTCAGAAAAGGTGCAGTAAACGCAACAAGATGCGGTGCAGTTCTTGAGTGCAACAGAATGCACAATAAGGATGCTTTTGGGAAGCATGATGGAGGCAATACCAGTGGTCCAATGGGCACAGCTGCATTCAAGGGCCATTTAAAGTTATGTTCTTGCACAGTGGGATGACCTTCTCTAGACTCAAGCATACCCATTTCACAGGAGGTGAAGGAATCTCTCAGGTGGTAGACAAATCCACAAGTTCTGGAGCAATTGCACAAATGGAAACAGCAGGATCCTATCAGAATCTCTACAGACACCAGTTCCTGGGGATGGAGAGATCACTTGGAAAATCACATAGCCCCATAGCCCAAGGGAATGTATGTGTTTGGTTTTCTCTTCTTTTTTTTATTTTTTTCTCTTCTTTTTCTTTAACATTCTGCTTAAAAATGTGTGAATCAGTACTGCTTGGACCTTGAAGAAGGGGACATACCCCGAAAGCTTGTCCTGAAAAATTGTATGTTAGTGCAAATAAAAAAAGTATCACGGACAGTACTCAATTTTCTCTGTCCCAAGGGAAATGGAAGTTAGTGATGTTGGAAAGCTCCTCAAATCTGAGGGAGCTGGCAGCCATGGCAGAA
The DNA here is from genome assembly GCA_037952925.1 of Lithobates clamitans. Lineage (NCBI taxonomy): Eukaryota > Metazoa > Chordata > Amphibia > Anura > Ranidae > Lithobates > Lithobates clamitans. The sequence goes on from JBBGZY010000884.1 coordinate 2,478,202, forward strand.
GCTCTTGTAGCTTTTCAAGAAAAGATCAGAGTAAAAAGTTCAAATACAATCAGACATTATTACCACAGTAGCTTATTTAATCAGGCAAGGTGGCACAAGGTCGGAAAAACTTATGAGAGTACCAGGAAGACCTCTGGGAAGAGAGATGGTGAACACCAGAAATGGATCTCTTTGCCAACAGAACCAATGGAAAGGTGAAAATGCTTCCTTTCATACAATGTCCAAGCATCTTTGCTGCTGCTCCCGCTTGCATAGAGCCATGTGGAATAAAGTCCTGTTCCTTCTGGACACCTATAATGACTTTGGTCACTTCTGGTTACCCGACCCTTACCTGCTACAACTGATGAGCTGGGTTTCATGAGCACCTGAGTCCTTGTCTTTTACATTGAACCTTACGTTACCCTACAACCATGTGGTCGAAACATATCTGATCTTAGATGTGGGGAAGGGAGGTGTGACGAAACGTGGTGCCAGACCACTACCCTTCTCACCAACTTGTGACAAAAGACTGTTCAAATTTCAGTCCATGAGCAAAGTGATCTATTGGCTCTCATCACTTGACAGCTCTTCTTTTGCTTTATGGTACACAAGAGCTGTCACAATGTGGTTGTATTCCACTTTACTTCATATCAATATAGGTGTTGACAGAGATCATCTAAAAAATCATCTGGTCTAAGGTGTGGTTGTTGGGATGTCACCATGTTTATAACCAAGTGCCAGATAGTTTTCTATAAATATTAATATCTCTAAATATCTGCAGGGTACAGTTGCCTACCCTGAATATTATTGTCCAACATGAAATTAGCTTAGAAATGGATATAGATACGACAGGTGTCGGATATCTATTCCTCATAGGAGGGGTGTGAGGGTCTAATCCACTCTGGTACCTCCTAGCCAGGGGCCTTAAATTAATAACTGTGCAGTCATGTGCAAAAAGTGAAAAAAGTTGCGCTGATCACTATTTTATATCTTCACCCATTCTAAGTGCACTGGATACACTTTAGGTCCAGCTGTAACTGGTTAGATTCACTGTTCATTATTTATTTATTCTATTTACTGTGATAGCGCAAGGGACTTTATTATATAAGGCAAACAATGTGTTTTCCTTCTCCTTCGGTGGTATTTTACAGGGGAACAGCGCCGCCCCTCCCAGATCCCCCCCCCAGCAGAAGGGATACTAGAGAGGAGTCCTGTCGCCGAGGACTGCAGAGAACAGATGCAGACTGGGCCGCTGATCTCATGCCCCTAAGGTCGTCGTCCCAGAGGCAGCCGAGACCCATAGCTGGCTCCACCACTGGCTCTACTGCCCACTGGTTGCTAGGATGGCACCGCCTCTGGTCTAGCAACCGGTCATGTCCCCGCCCTCATGCAGAAGGAGGCTGATGGCCCAGCATTCAAAGCAGAGGAGGATTTAACTTCCTCCTCCGCTGTTCCGGGATCACACCTAGTGCTTTCCACCCACATCCTCCATCTCCATGATCTCCTTCAACTTGCTCTGAGGGAAGGAAACGCTGAAGACTCTGAGGTGAGGCTGGAAACGTGTGTGAAGTGTCATGAGGGAGCCAGAAAGAGACCTGCCAGAGACCCATACAAACAGGGGTTCATTCTGGGACTTGTAGCCCTTCACTTTTGGGGTATGTGACCCCTCCCAAAAGTGAAGGACTACACGTCCCAGGATGAACCCCTGAGAGCAAGTTGAATAGTGCTGCCAAACAGTGCCTATCAGTGCCCATCAGTGCTGCCCATCATTGCCACCTATCAGTGCTGCCCATCATTGCCAATCGTTAGGGGGGGGGATTTTGACTGACCGACGGGGGTGTCGGGGGTCCGCCACTGGAACCTAAACTAAATTGTATATTGATTAAGAGAAGTCTGTGTATCTTATCAATGGACTGTTAACGTCCTGGTGTGCAACTAAGAGGTTGTGTATTTTATGAGCTGAAAGGGGGAGGGAGGGAGGAAGGTCACTGCAGCTGTGTCTTCTTATGACAAGATGGCATGGGAAACGTGTGACCTGAACAAAATGGCTGCTACACACACAGCTATTCGTGGGCCCAGTATGCACAACCATTACACCTCCTTCAGGTGGTAGCATGGGAGGGAGCTGCAATTTTCCTTCTGACGCAACCAGCTCCTGCTGCCTCGGCTTGTCGCGACAACCAATCAGCATTGCCGTGAGTGCTGCACTCCCTATGCTGGATTGTGAAATCATATTGCTGAAGAATTAAGCTCCACAGATTTAACCAGCTCAGTGGGTTGTGATCATGGTGAAGTGCCATCCATAAAGGTACATTTGCAACTTCTGAAGAGCCCACATGATTGCAAAACACTTGTGACGGACCGCCTGGCACCCAGCATGGGTGCCTTCGCATAGATGCAGCTTCCTCCACTCTGAAACCAGTATTATAGCTTAGAATTTCATCCAAGAACTAGACACTAGCTTAGGTGCAAACAGGAACTGCCTTTATGTGAAAAAACGACTTCTGCGCCAAAGATCCTTATGTGCAAGTGTGATACTCTTGCTGCTAAACTAGAAAAACTTTGTGGATAACACAAATGTGCCATGTACTATAAATAAATATGGGCACTAGGTACCCTAGATTTATATATACTATTATGTTTTGGATTCAGAACAAAATCTGATATTCTTATATCTACCCCTTTGCCAAACTAAAAAGCAAGTAATCACGCTCTGACACTCAGTTCAGAACTTCTGATCTCTTTATTTCCGCTTCCACAGTTTTATACATTTTCGCCAGACAAAAACAAAGCACTTGCAAAACACGTTATTGTGGCATTGTCTGAGATTTTTTAGCAATTTCAGCAAATTTAGCAATTGATCATAACTATTATTAAATGTTGACGTTATGTCTGCTATCGGCGCGATTTCTTGGAAGAGACAGGAAGCAACAGTCTTTTTATAATTCATTGCGGTTTGGCTTCAGACTGAAAAACAGGAACTAGCAAATATCCGTTGTCATCTGAAAGTTCTTAGAGTTGAAGTTTTTAACATTTCAAACCTCTGATGCAATATTACATTCTAAATAGCCATTTTAATATTTTTACCTGTTGACATCCATTACAGTTCCCCCCTTTCAAAATGTCTATTTAAAATCTGTCCCTTACACTTAAAATCCTATCCCTGGCCCACTCCCCTGCAACTTTTTTCAACTGTATATAGAGGAAAGCAATGACTAACTCATTACCCTACTCGATACAGCTGGGAGGGGCAATCAGGTGCTGTCTGTCCCTGTAACCTTATGGTGTTGCACCTCGAGGGGAGGTGACTGTAACGGAGTGCATTTCATAATTTTCATCTGGTATTTCCTGATTCATAAAAGCAAAAGAACATTGGTTAATAGCTTTCCCTACACACTTTTTAAGACAGGGGAGAATACAGCAAACTGACAGCCAAGGTTACCAAAATTATCAGGATGGTTATTCCTATCTGTGTTAGTAATCCCTGCCACCCTCCCCTAACCCAGGTGAAGTATTGATCCCAAGGGTTGGTGAGCCCTGAATTCTTTTTTAATTCTTCGGACAAATCCTAAAGTTTCCTGATGGCCAGTCACCTTACCATTTGGGCCAGTGTTGTCTGGGATGTAGGTACAACATGTACCTGTTTTAGGCACCATTTTACACACACCCCCCTTTTTAGCTAGGACCATATCTAAGGCCATGCTGTTTTAGAAAGTCATGTGTGACGCGGCTTCTAGTTCGGCTAAACCTTGGAGTGCATCTCTGGTGTAATTGACAAACCTTTGTTGGTTATAGTAGATGTTATTTATCCAGTCTACATTTTTATTTACAGTGATGATGGGGATCAAAGATTCAAATCCTGCTGCTACTTGGTCTCTTGCTTTGAACTCATAGGGACCCCTAGGTTGTCTATGTATACATGAGGGTCAAAGCTTCCTGCTGGGGCACTCCTACGCCTCCTGTTAAGCCTGGGTATGTCGTTTAAGTCTGGTTCTATTTGTGGAGTGGCCTCTGGAAAATAGGCAGAGGCATTATGGCCTTGGCCAATGCACATTCTCCTGTCCACTGCTCTGTTAATCTGCTTCTGATTTTCATGTCCCCGCAAATCCAGTATATGTCTCCCAAGGACTGGACTTGATTTTGTACTAGATCTACGGAGCCCTCACTATAAGATCCACAGTAACCCCTAGTGAAATTCCCAAAGGGTTTCCCCATTCCCTGATGCCGTTCATAGCATGTGTAATTGCCAGGATATATGGTGATACCTTCTCCTGGCTTGGGAGTCTTGGTGACTATGGGATATTCCTCCTTCCAATGTTCACAGAGGGAGTGGTTAGTGGTTGTGTTGGTAAACAGGCTAAGGAAACATGTTTCATGTTCGGGGGGTATGTTTAGGGGTACTGTTCCCAAATGAGGCCTAGCCCCCCCCCCCCCACATACATAACAATTGGTCTTGTTATGTTTCTCTGCATTGTACCTCATCCATTCTATCGGCCACAAGTTGACATCTGAGAACCCGGTTATTGCAGCCATGGTTTCCTCAAAGGTGTAGGGTCTGCTATGGCCACCATGTCCCCTAGCTTCTGTATATGGAGCCTCAGGGGGTTTGAGCTAAATGTGGATTGGGGAACTCTCCACTCTGGGTTATTGAACATATCTTTCAGTTGGAAAGGCTTTCTAAAACCGGGATGCCCACCTCCCCACCATAGGCCCAGAACATAGGTCACACTGTCTTCTGGGCTAGGATTCTCAATGGTCAGCCTGAACTCTTTGGTGTAAGGCTGATCTGTGTGTTTGTTGATTGTCATTCTATCTAAGAGTGACTTCCCATTTTTGTCTTTCCTATTTTGGGCGTTTTCAGGTTTGTACCCCCAGTGTTCCAACCCACTGCTCCCCAAGAATCACAGTTGTCGCCCCAATAGGTGTCAGTGACGCATACATACACAGTCATAGGTCTCACTGCTTCATCCCAGGGCCGAATTTTGTTCACAGTACCTGGAATTATTTGTTCATAAGAGGATATAAAAGTGGCAACATATGTATTGGATGAGTTATACCAGAATTGTGTTATACCATCTTTTTGCCTGATGGCTACCTCCTGTGCCTGAACAGTAGTCACAATGAAAAGGATATACAGAATCATTTGGTTCCCTCGGCCTCTTCCTCAGGTACAGGGACTTTCTTGCAGTGCAGGCATGTGTTCACGTGTGTTTTCTCACAAACTTTTTTACCAGGACCCAGTCTTTGGGGACCAACTTGTGTGATCCTGCATCTCGCTCAGGATCTGGAATGGAGGAGAATACTTCCAAATGGATATAGATTAATTCTCGAGATAAAGCAGTCACATAATCAGTTAATACATCAGATTGGAGCTGTAATTGCTGTGGGAAGTAACAACCCAGCCTGGGGGCTGAACCAAACATTATCCCATAGGGTGACAGACCGTGGTTTTCCCTTGGAGTGTACCTAACACTGAATAAGGCTATGGGCAGGCTATCTGGCCAACTCATCCCTGTTTCCTGAGACATTTTTAGCATCCTAGATTTTATTGTGCCGTTTAATCTTTCCACCTTCCCACTGCTCTGAGGATGGTATGGGGTGTGGAAAGATAATGTGACCCCTAAAGCTGCCCATATCTCTTTGGTTACTGAGGCCGTGAAAGAAGGCCCCTGGTCACTCTCTATAACCTCTGGGACACCAAACCTGCACACTGTTTCTGTTTAAGCCGTGGTTTTTGCTGTCAATCAATACATATTCATATCGGCCACTCTTTGGCATCTAGATGTGGTCGATCTGTATCCTTTGAAAGGGGTACTGGGCCTCTGCTAGGTGCTTCAAAGGTACCTTTTCCGTTCTTCCTGGGTTACATTTAGCATAAATAGTGCATGACTTGCAAAAGTTGCTGGTAAGTGGTGTAATCCCCGGGGCTAAGTAGTATTTATTGATCAGGGCATTCGTCAAAGTTTTTGACAGATGAGAGGCACCGTGGGCCCACTGTACCACTGCAGGAAACATTGATTGTGGCAGACACGGCCTCTTGTTTAATTCCATGATTCCTTCAGTTTCTGTGGTTCATTTCTTGATTCACACTTCTTCTTCTTCTTTGTCAGCTGCTTCTTGCTGCTCCTTGAGATGGGTCCTGCTTACAGGAGGGTTTTGTAGAATCATGGTGGTCTATACAGTTTCTTCAGGGGTACCCACTGTATCATCCAGGATGGGTGCATCCACTCCACTGACCACTTCTTGTGTTCTGTTTGCAGCTTGTTTCGCAGCAGTATCTGCCAGATAATTCCCCTGTGCTTCTTGGGAATCCAGCTTGCCGTGCGCCTTTATCTTGAGTATAGCCACTTGTGCTGGTAGGAGTAGGGCATCCATTAAGTCCTTGATAGATTCACTGTGTTTTACAGGTGTTCCTGCTGCTGTCAGGAACCCTCTGGTTTTCCGGATGATCCCAAAATCGCAGGCAAGGCTGAGGGCGTATCTTGAGTTTGTATAGATGTTAGCTCTTTTTCCCTCTACCAATTTGCATGCCATTGTTAGGGCCTGGAGTTCTGCTTCCTGGGCAGACATGGAGGAAGGCAATACTGAAGCCTAAAGAACTGTATCTTCGGTGGTGACTGCGTATCCTGTGTGCTCCGTCCAGCGCTGTCCTGGAACCATCCACAAAGATTGTCAAGTCAGGCTTCTCAAGGGCTGTTTCACTGACTGTCGGTAAATGTGAAGTCTCCATTTTCATCACCTCAAAACAGTCATGAGCGGTGAGATGAGCATCATTCTCTAAAAAGGATCCCCCCCCCCTTGAGAGGTGCAAGTAGAGTGGACGGGTTGAGAGTATCACATCGGAGGAGAGTGATGTCATCAGGGAGGAGCAAGGAACACTGGAGTCTGAGGTGTCTTGCTGAAAACACGTGCTTGGGCTGTACTTGGTTTAGTATGGCAGTTATGTCATGAGGGGCATTGGGATTCAAAGACGGCTCTGAAGCCACTGAGTCCAGTTGACAGGAGTAATACCCAATGAGTCTGTTGCCATGGGCCTGAGCCAAAACTCCTGTGGCATGTTCTCGTCTCTCTGAGACAAACAGTTTGAAAGATATTTAGTCCCAAAGCAGGGGCTGTTGAAAGGATTTCCTTCAGAGTTTCAAAATAGTCCACAGCTTCTGGAGAAAGCAAGAAAGGGCATCATAGATGGGTTGCATCAAAAGGGAGGCTTCTGGGATTCAAGAACGGCCATAGATTAATTCTAGGAAAGCATTTAAGGGCTTATGACCTTGAGGCAAAGGGATGGCTTTGATTGCAGCAACTCTTTCTTCAGTGAGATGTCGGGTGCCTTGAGAGATGCAGAGGCCTAGGAAAATTACTTTCTCTCTGGACGTTTTACTTTAAGGCCAGTCCCTTCGTGGTCACCTGCATCCTTGCTCAGCCAGTAGTGGAGGAGGCTTTCAGAGAAGATTAAGGCATCACCAAGGGTATCTGCACAAGTAGAAAGTCATCTACATACTGAAGGAGTACAGTGTCTGGGTGTAACTTCATCCAGTTGTCCAGAATGAGGTTCATTACCTTGGAGAATTGGGAAGGGGAGTTCTGGGCACCTTGTGGCATAACAATCCAGCTAAGTCTACTACTGTAAAGTATTTTGCTGTGGGCGGTATTCCTGCCAGCAAGGTGTGTGGGTTGGCCACAATAGGTGTCTCCAATACAGTAGCTTCGTTCACAGCCCTAAGGTCTTGTACCATTCTGTATTTTTCTGGCTCTCCTTTTGCAGTTTGTTTCTTCACTGGGAACAGTGGTGTGTTGAACGGAGATGTGCAGGGTATCAGAGCTCCATTTGACAGAAGGGTCTTGATTTGCTTTGAAATAGATGCAGCTTGAGCTGGCTTCAAGGGGTATTGTGGTCTTCTGGGCAAGGGGGCCCCAGGCTTTAGCTGTACCATGATTGGTGGCACTTTTAGACTTCCTACGTCTTCAGGCCCTGTGGACCACAGGCATGTAGGGACTCGATCTAAAATTTCTTTTGGGATTCGGGATTCCAACCTCACATTGTGCATCCAATGATAACAAAAGGGGAACGGAGCACAGTGCTGAGGCATCATCGATGGTTAGCGGGGGGGAGACCAGAACAGCACCATCCGGTTGGAAGGAAATAGAAGCCTGGAGTCTGGATAAGACATCAGCCCCTAAAAGATTTAAGGGGCATGTGGAAGAGACCACAAATCTTGCTATCTTGCTAGTAGATCAGGAAAGTTGCCCACTTGTAAAGGGCGTGTAAGGGGGTTTTTCCTGGGTGTTCCGTCCACCCCTACACATGTTATGTCAATGTCTGATAAGAACGAGGTATCGGATAGTTCTTCTGCCCTAATTACACTTTTGGCAGCGCCTGTGTCACATAAGGTAGTAGGATGGCCTTCGATGGGGAGAGTTATTTTTGCGAGAGGACCTCCTGAGTCTCCAGAGGTTACCATTTTAGGGGTAAGTGACACAGGTTTGCTGAAATCCTAGCGGAGAAGGTCTGGAGGGGGTGGAGGAGGAATGTCATGTCTTCTATTGGGCGTCTTCACGTGGGTAATGGTTGGGGCCTGGTTGCCTGTGGGCAAGCTTCTGCTGTCTTCGGTATTCTCTTCTGGAACGGCCAGGTCTTCTGCAGTTGTAGAAGACACGTGGAGCTGGTACTGGTGGGCGCAGATAGGGTGTGTCAGAGGCCATCATGAGGAGCTACTCTCTACTGCTCTGTAAGGGTTCTGGACCTAATAACTACTAACTCCATTAGCTCCACTAGCTACTAGCGTCTCAAGCTCCATTACTCTATACTCAGACCCTTTCGGATTGACTCTTTAAGACATGAAATAAATTAACACGTGTCTATGTGCTTTGTTCAGCACACTAAAACCCAAATCAGTAAACTTAAACACATATAGGCTTCAGAGGAGCTATATGAATACATACAGAATAAATATTTTCTTTTTTCTTTTTTTTTTTTAGAATAACCTACAAAATACTCAGATGTGAATGAGCCCTAAATCTAGATACAGATTTAAGTGAGGAAAACACTTCCTCTTTCGTTCTTCTTTTGGCATAACGCCCAGAACACATAAACTTCCTCTAAATCTGTACTACTCTTAAATATATTCTCGATTGAATTTGAACATTTTAAACCAGGTATTGCTAATACAGCTTAAACACAATTAAAACCATTTGCGTAAATATAGCACATTTGCTACATTCATTATTATTAGAGAAACTCCTTAAAGGCAGACTCTCGGTGGTGAAGGTAAAGGACCGTATTGGGGTTGTTGTCTTTGGTGTGAGGGTCCAGGAACCCATTCAAAGGGGGTTCAGGGAAAGTACTGGGTAATGACTGCTGGATTGCAAGGGGCGTAAGAGGGACTGTAAACGTATGTCACCATATAGTTGGTCAAATGGGTCGTTGGACAATGGCACAAAGGAAACCCATTCCCCAGCTGATGAGTCATACATGGGGATGGATCCAATGCGTGGTGTGCCTTGAAATGTAACAGTCTGTCGTTTTGGGGTTGTACCTGTTCCAGCATGCCTGTCAGCTTGGTGCATCCTGGCAGGGCCGGCGTGACCCTGGTCGGGACTTTAAGAGGAGGGTCCGGGTTGGGGCTAAGGTTGGGTCCCCTAGTCTATTAGCGTTAGGTTGGGCCGAGTATGAGTCCCTAGTCCCAGGTCTATTAGGGAAGGAGGGCCAATGGGGGGACCTCCTGAGGCTTGAGTGTCTGCGTTTCCCCCCTTGGGAGCTGTCCGAGTCTTCCCCAGAATGCACACTTGTCATTAATCGGGTAGGTTGGGCTCTGTAATACGTTACCAAGGACTGGTCTATCACCGGATATATGTGGGTAGGTTCCAGTGGGGGCAGTGGTGCAGGTGGTACAGTGTGGGTCGGGCGTGTGTCAGCAACAACCTGAGTCGTACAAAGACAAGTGCACATTGTTTACTATCACAGTGGGGGAGGTGTCACAGGCTCCTCTGTCACTTGTAGCAGAGGGGTAGTAGACAAAAGGGAGTGTCTACTTCCTGGGGTCCAGATGCCATTATAGGGCGGTGGCTGGCTGTCTGTCTTAGCTTTTGACCCCTTTTCTGGCTTCTTGTACACATAAATAATACAACCATTCTGACATATTTCATGTTCTATCCATCCTTCTTCATGAATGGCTTTGGCAACTTTGAACCAAGCGTCTGCTGTTCGCAGCAGCCCATGGCGCCACAACAAACCTCTTTCCCTTCTTAAAAGAGCACGCCATTCGTTCGGCTCTAGCCGACCACCCAAATGCATAGTGACCCCACACACTTTTGCCAATCTCTTCCCTTCCTTGACAGCATCTTCTTCTCCTTCTCGCTCTAATACCAAATCACAAGCCAAACTACCCTCTTTAGGTCTCTCTAACTTCTGCCCCATCGTTCGCTATTGGGAAGTTTATGTGTCCAGGCTCAGGATTTGTATGGCGGTTTTATGAAGCTGTCCTGGACTCGAGGGTCCGACAATCCTCTGACCACCGCCTGTCCTCTTTCGGATCACCTTGCAATATATAACACTATCTTGCTACGTTCTGTCTTGATGACTGTGATATCTATGTATGTCTGATCAGGTTTTTTAACGGGTCATGAGGCTGTCCTGGACTCAAGGGTCCGACAACCCTCTATCCGTCACCTGGTACCGGTTCAAACCATATCACAGTCTCAAGTTAACAAGCACAAAAGACAAAATGGAGAGAGAGAGAGAGAAAAGAACATCTACAGTGTTCGACTGCCGTGCAAGTCTCCTTACACGCGTCTTCCCAAAACCTAGACCAGTCACAGCCTGCCCACTCAAGTGGCCACAGGTAGGGGAGCGGGCGAGTAATACGTGACTACTTATTACCCTCAACGAGACAATTAACAAACCGATAAGGAGTACAGTAATTAATATTCAATGCACCACTTTAAATGTCATTTACATGTCCCAACTCAAAACCCAAACTTCTCACTCTGTCTCTTTCCTCTTCTTCTAACCCTTCCAGTTGTTCAGGTTGCAAGGGGCACCTTTCGGCTGCACGTCCTGTTATTCTAGTTTGAGCCTCTATTACTTCCAGTGCTTTGCCAACAACAATTTTTACTGCATAATGCACATTCAATCTGAACACCAATAAATGCACAGTATGTGGCAATAGGGGTTTGTAACCAAAAGGCTCAGCCCTATATCCTGGCTCTACCACTTCAATAAACCCCCAGCCCTCTTCATGTATCCCAAATAACAGACCACAAACACACTTAGGACATGACATTGTGACCAACAACCAAATATATGACGGCTGCAGTGGAGTACAGGATTTCTCAAACTGTCACGGGATCCCCCACGCCACTATGCGTGTTCCTGACGCCCCCCCCCCCTGGGGTTTCCCGGTTACCCGTACTTCCGTACTTATTGTACCCGTGCTTTGCCTGCACAATTATTTATTTTATTCCCCCCAGGAGAAGTTTAACCACGTCCTGACGCCTTCTCCTAGTCCAGGAGAAGTTTAAACCACATCAACTAATTTCATCCATCCTCCGTGACTATATAAGCAATCCCCAACTCCCAACAGCCATCACTAAACACAAGATCGATCAACAGAACAAAACAGGCGGTAGATATAGTTTGCAGGTTCCTTTACTCATCAACAGACTCGAGGCAAGATTAATACCTGTCTTTGAGGGCCGCAGGAAGCTGATATGGGCACAGAGATTGACCAGTCACAGATACAGGATAAACAGTAGACTAGATATACAACATATCAAAAGTGTCTTACCGTTTCTAGAGTTGATCAGTCTCCTCCTGTATTCCCGCGATGGCTTCTCCTGGTCCCTTCTGGATCAGCTACCTGGGACCCTAGCCTCGAGCCCCACGTTGGGCGCCAAAATGTTTTGGATTCAGAACAAAATCAGATATTCTTATATATACCCCTTTGCCAAATTAAAAAGCATGCATGCAATAAAGTAATCACGCTCTGACACTCAGTTCAGAATGAAAGACTTCTGATCTATTTATTTCCGCTTCCACAGTTTTATACATTTTCGCCAGACAAAAACAAAGCAAAACATGTTATTGTGACATTGTCACAATTGATCATAACTATTATTAAATGTTGACGTTATGTCTGCTATCTGCACGATTTCTTGGAAGAGACAGGAAGCAACAGTCTTTTTATAATCCATTGCGGTTTGGCTTCAGACTGAAAAAGAGGAACTAGCAAATATCTGCTGTTATCTGAAAGTTCTTAGAGTTAAGGTTTTTAACATTTCAAACCTCTGATGCAATATTACATTCTAAATAGCCATTTTAATATTTTTACCTGTTGACATTCATTACAATTACAAACGTGAAAACGTGAAAACAACCAAAAATAAAATTGGCATAACCGAATCTAGAAAATAAATGTCCATATAGCCACCCGCTGTAAAGTAAAAAGTCAAATTTTGTGACTTATAGTGAATGGGCACCTCCAAACTGTGCTCAAATCATGTAGTCATTCGTGCGCTATAACATGTGTCTTTGTGATCCTCACCACCTCTTATCACACTGACACTCACCAGACGGACCCAAATGTTGTGTGGGTCAGCTTACACTCTAATAGACAGTGACAACCTCCGGGACTCGACTCTACTCCTCTCCTTTCTATCTGAGATCTTGATATGCACTCAGGGAAAAAGATAAAACATACTCTTGGCGCATGAGTACCCAGATGGTACCCGGGCCTCGCATAGAAGAACGAGGTTACGCCTGTAACGCTTCTCTTTGAGAGCTGGACCCTAGGGTCCAGGACTCTTTTTGGTCTTGCTACATTACTTAAAGTTGTCCTGAGGCGTGCTATACAGGTCCAAAGGAGTGGAACCCCTATTAAAAGGGACCCGATCTTTGAAGGCTTAATTACTCTGTCCGCCGTGATGCTTGAAATTTGGATCTGTCTGTTTACAGCAGTATCCTGCAGCGAGGATAAGGTAAGGGAAGAAGCTTAGGAACCGCAAAGTCCACCTATGCCTTCCTTTTCTTCATATGAAAATATTGTAATGCCTTTAATCTCCTCTGTAGGGAGTAAAAATACCTTGTGTATCCCAGCAGCTCTGTGTCCAGCTACAGACCGCAATATGTGTTCCAGTAGCAGGTGGGGGCTTATAATTGAACAATTGTTCCTCTCCCCCCTCCCCCCTTCCCCCCCAATTGGGGAAACTAAAGGACCGGGGGTACAGCATTTTTTTGTTTAAAAGCTGTACTACATCCACATGTCTAAATATCATTATTTCTTTGACAAAAGACTGCACTAAACAAATTTATAGTATATGACGGACTACTACCGGCCTTAACAAATAGAAGCCTCTTCATAGCGGCTGCAGCCTTCCTCCTTCGGTCTGCATTCAGACCGAATGTCGTACCATCCGCGCGCACTAGGTCATTAAAGGAGGGTGGGTCACTGAAGGGGCGTGGCAAAGGCAGGCAGCGCCGTGTGCAGGACTCAGCGTCCTTGTGGAACACCCGGCGCGCTCACTGGGCAATAATCAGGCTCACACCTGAAACCTCTTCATAAAGCCGGCACTCTTAGGACAAACCGCCTCCATTGGAGCAGATGAAGAGTAGAGGCTGTCACGCAGGACACAGGAGCGCTGGGTCACGTAAGCGGTGTATCAGGCATTTTCAGTACAGGAAAATATAATTGTTCAGCATCAAATGCCGTTCTGTATGGTAGCAGTTACTACTATTACTCATCAATAGTATATTGTGTTAAAAGTGCCTCTGCTTTTGTGCTTAGCATTATGACTTCCAGATCTACCACAAAGGTACCAAAAATTCCACCCTCAGGCACTGGGAACTCCAGTCATGCCTCCACACTGTCATCCTCTCCAGAGATACCAGACATGGCAAGTCAGAGTGAGTCATTGGGACCTATTATCGGCTTTAATCGCACCTTCCCCAGTGGATAGAAAGCGTGCTAGATCCCCTTCCCAATCTCAAACCCTTTACCAATGGAACAGTGGGCACAGGATGAGGTATTACCCTCAAGCGATCAAGTAGAAAGACAAGCCAATTATTTATCTGCAGAGGAAACAGATGAACCTTTTACAACCTCGCAATCTGAGAGATTGATGGTACAAAATCTTGTGGAGATGGTTCGTTCTACTTTCATGCTGCCCCTAACAGAGTCAGTTGAAAGTTTGGTCTCCTCCTTGGGTTCTTTAAAACCCTTACAACCTTTTCTATGCGTTTCCGGTCCATGCATTACTAGATAAGCTTATTATGCTGAATGGGATCACCCGGATAAGCATTTTCTCCTTCCAAAGTGATTTTCAGTTCTCTATCCCATGGAGGAGAAATTCACAAAGAAATGGAAAGTACCAGCAGTTGACGCTGCGATTTCCAGCATCAATAAAAATTTAACTTGTCCAGTAGACAATGCACAAATGATCCAACAGAAAAAAAGTTGGAATTTTCTGTTAAAATCCTCTTTTTCCTTGGCAGGAGCCATTTCTCAGCTTGCAGTCGCTGCATCTGTCAGTCCCTAAAGGACCAGTTCAAAGAAGCCCTTAAGGGAGGTCCCTGCACAACAGGCCCGTGAGTTGGCCAAACTACCAAAGGCGCTATGTTTTGCCAAAGACGCCATGAAAGACTCTACTCATCAGGCGCCCCGCCTTGCGCTTGTGCTAATACACATGCGTAAGACCCTGTGGTTAAAAGATTGGTCAGCTGAAGCACCTTGTAAAAGCTTTGATTAGTTTCCCTTTTCATGGGGAGCAACTATTTGGGGATGACTTGGATAAATATATCCAAACGATTTTAGTGGGAAAGGTACTCTTTTGCCAGTCAAAAGAAAGTATAAACGTCCTTCATTTAAACTGATTTTTTTTCTCCTGTGCCTAGGGCTTCTGCCTCTAGGCAGTGGCGACGGCTTCCACCGTCAGACTCTAGAGGAAAGGGTCAGGCCCAGGCACAGAGAACATTTCAGCCACATACATGATTAAAAATGCTTTTTTCCTCCGCCCTGCAGGGCCTAGAAGGAAAATTAGCGACTTTAATCGCATCCGCTATCCAAAAGGATAGAAAGCATGTTAGACACCCCTCCCCCACCTTAGACCCCTTTATCAAGGGAACAGTGGGTAGAGGATGAGGGGTTACCCTCAGGTGATCAGGAAGAAAGGCAAACTGATTACTCCTCTGCGGAGAAAACAATTGAAATTGAACCTTTTTCAGCCTCGCAATCTGAGAGATTGCTGGTACAAATCTCTTACAGAGATGGTTCGTGCCTCTTTCAAGCTACCCCTAGCAGAGTCAGCTGATAGTTCTGTTTCTTCTTGGGTTCCTTAAAACCTTCACAGCCTTTTTTATGTGTTTCCTGTACATGTACAGATCCACGCAGAAATTCAACAGATCCATTCTAGATCTAAAGAATCTAAATCAGTTCCTGAAGATCCACTCCTTTCTATGGAGTCGATCAGGTCAGTAGTTTCTATCCTACAAGGAGGAGAACTTCTGACATCTATCGGCATCAGGGATGCATATCTACATATCCCTATATTTCTCGCTCACCAAAGGTTTATGCGGTAAAACAGCATAAACAGTTTTGCCATACCTAGACGATCTATTGCTAATACACCAATCTGTGTTTGGAGCAAGGTGTACGTATTACAACCAGTTACCTGGAAAAGTCTGGGTTGCGTTGTCAACCCTGAGAAGTCTCCCTTAAAACCGCTAAAGAAGCTGGAGTATTTGGGTCTGATCATAGATACAGCCGAGAAGAAGGCTGTTCTTGCCCCAAGCAAAAGACAACTCCATAAGAGAGTTGGTGCCGAGGGTCAGATTAAAAGGAGATCCCTCCATTCGTCTTTGCATAAGGTTGTTAGGAAAGATGGTGGCTTCATTCGAAGCAGTTCACTATGCCCAGTTTCATTCAAGACTGTTGCAAAACAGTATTCTATCTGCTTGGAACAAAGCGATCCAAGCTTTGGACTTGCCAATGTGGCTGTCCCCAAGGGTGTCCCAAAGTCTCAATTGATGGTTACTAAAGAATCTGCTAGGAGGAAAATTCTTCAGACCAGTTATCTGGAAAGTGTTAACGACAGATGCCAGCCTTTCAGGCTGGGGAGCAGTACTAGAGAAGTCAACTGTCCAAGGACAGTGTTCAAGAACCAATAGAACCTTGCCCGTCGACATCCTAGAGATTCGGGCAGTGTGTCCTGGCTTCTGAAAGCCTGGCCTTCCAGTTTAAGGGATTGTCCTGTCAGGATCCGATCCGACAATGCCACAGCTGTGGCCTATATCAATCACCAAGGGAGCACCAGGAGCCTCTCAGCGCAGAGAGAGGTGAACCATATTCTAACTTGGGCAGAAAGAAATATTCCGTGCCTATCGGCAGTCTTCATTTTGGGAATAGAGAATTGGCAGGCGGACTACTTGTTCCACCAGCAGATTATTCCCAGGGGAATGGTCTCTTCACCCTAACATATTTTCGGGCTGTTTGTCAAAGATGGGGGACTCCGGACGTAGATCTTCTATCATCCAGTTCCACATAAAGTTAGTCAACTTTGTGTCCAGAACAAAGGATCCATTCACATGCAGAACAAATGCATTGATCATACAGTGAGATCAGTTCTCACTGATTTATGCATTCCCCCCTATTCAGTTGCTGCCTCGACTTCTTTGCAGGATCAAGCTGGAAAGAAAACTGGTAATTCTGGCAGCACCAACATGGCCCAGAAGGTCATGGTATGCAGAAATTGTAAAGATGGCAGTGATGGATCCATGGTCCCTTCCACTAAGGCCAGACCTGCTCTCACAGAGGCCGATATTCCATCCTACCTAAATTTAACGGCCTGGCTATTGAAACTCACATTCTGAGGAAATGTGGGCTTTCCGGGTCAGTTATCTCTACTTTGATTAATACAAGGAAACCAACTTCTAGAACTTTAAATTATAGAGTCTGGAAGGCTTATGTTTCCTGGTGTGAATCCAGGGGTTAGCACCCTCGGAGATATATCATAGGCAGAATTCTTGCCTTTCTACAATTAGGTGTAGAGATGTAGTTGGCCCTGAGTATGATTAAGGGCCAAGTCTCAGCCTTATCGATCTTATTTCAAAGACTGTTTGCTACGCATTCTTAGTCCAGGGTTTTATGCAAGGGGTGATGTGGTTTAATCCGCCAGTTAAATCACCTTTAAGCCCTTGGAAATTGAACTAAGTTTTTTCAGTGTTACAAAAACATCCATTTGAACCTATACAGCATATTCCCTTAGTCCTTCTGACAATGAAGCTGGTATTTTGGTTGCTATATCCTTAGCAAGAAGGGTTTTAGAATTGGCTACTCTTTCTTATGTAGCACTTACCCCCGAAGGAGCTGCTGGTAATTAATTGGGCCTGTACTCTGCTTTTCCACCCGCCAATAAAAATGGCTCAACCCACTTGACACAGCTGTATAACAGTGTTGGTGCGAAACTCAATGACAAAGAAGAACCCAACAATAGCAATATATATATATTGTACTGTACCTCTTGTATTACCTTGGTATCCGTTGCTTTAGTAAAGGGTCACACACACAATTGTGAATGATTAATATAATTAGTTTACTGAAAAGAGACTTAGTTAAATGGAGGGACATCTCTCAATTCACTTATACAAAACAAACAGTTGCAAAAAAGGTATTATCAAATGTTCACTCTCTAACACACAATGAATAAATGGTGCATGCAGACACGTCTCTCCAAGTGGGACTAATGCTCAGGGTGGTAATGCCTTGACACTGAGCACCTTCCCATTTCCAGCATGGCCATACAGACACAGTAAACCCGCAGCACACTATGCAATGCTAACAAAACAATATAACACAATATAATTACTCAAGAGCTCCCCCAGTGGTGAAATGCAGTGTATATAGCAGAAACACAGGGCCTTACAGCGAATGGTATGGTCTCTTGTCTTTCTTCAGCTAGCCGTTATACTGCAGTATTTATATTCCATAGGGTTTGCAGATGGTAATGTAACGTAAAATAGTGAATAACAGCAACTCCAGTTATGCAATGCACTTCCTTTTGTGAGAATGCATCCCGACCGTCAATCAGTTTCTAGTGTAGTACGGACTATGAGGCCTGATTGGGCACAGTCTAATTGGAAGAAACTGTTCCGTGGGACTGCAGATATCAATAGTACTGTGAAACTAGTCTATAGTGTATTAAGTGCTTTATATAAGGTCTGGGCAACAGCCCTCTCACCACACCATACCCGGAAAGCTGGATGACTTCGCTACAGTGGTCTGTCCCGCTGCCAGCCAGCACCGTCACGCTGCTCCGCAAGATGTCTGAGACCCTCGCTTGGTTCCATCAGGTTTTCTGGATCCCCAGACCCGATCACACAGCTTCTCCAACACACTGTGGTAAGTCACTCGGTGATTGCTGTTCCGCTCCGCTCCGTGCAAGACGCGCTCTTCGGTAACACTCCCCCACAGATCCCTGCAGTCAGGCCACGCGAAGACACAGAAAATGGCCAGGCCTTTTATTACCTACCCAGCATGCAGTTCAGTCACTCAGTGTTCATGGGTAGGTGAGTCTTTCCAGTAAAACAATTTAATCACTTCCTGCTCACATTCTTATGTGAAAAATAAACCAGTCCTTTTCACGTTATATCCTGCTAGAGGGAGCCAAATACCAATCTAACAACATTAACATTGCATGTCATTAGATGGTAAAAATCCCAGCGCTACACTTATAAAGAGCAATATTTGATTATTCATCAGGGCAGAGTGGTGTTACGCCCTTGTCCCGGCTTTTTGCTAAAAGTGGTTTCAGGTTTTTCACCTGAACCAATATATTGTCCTGCCATAGTTTTTTCCAAAACCATGTTCCAGGGAAGAAAAGTCACTATGTTGTCTTGATGTGGTGAGAGCAGTGAGAATCTATTTAAAGACAACTGCTCAGATTCTTAAGACTGATGTCTTATGTATTCTGCCAGAGCGTCCTAAGAAAGGACAGGCAGCGTCGAAATCCACTGTCGGTAAGTGGATTCGGCAAGTTATAATTCAAACTTATATTTAAGGGGTAAGATTCCCCCTTTTTAAGTTAAGGCGCACTCTACCAGAGCGGTTAGTGCTTCTTGGGCAGTGCCTCACCAGGCCTTCATGGCTCAGATCTGTAAGGCCGCAACTTGGTCTTCAGTACATACATTCACAAAAAAATTTTTATCAGGTGGATGTAAGGAGGTATGAGGATATCGCCTTTGGGTGCAGTGTACTGCAGGCAGCAGTATAAGTCCTCAAGTCTGTGGGTACCTTGTGGGTTGTTTCTCCCTCCCCTCAAGTAGCATTGCTATGGGATGTCCCATTAAGAAATTACTTAAGGTTCTGCGTCCCATGATGTATGATAAAGAAAATAGGATTTTTATTACAGCTTACCTGTAAAATCCTTTTCCTGGAGTACATCATGGGACACAGAGGTCCCGCCCCTCTTTTATGGAGTTTAAGTATATTGCTTTGCTACAAAAACTGATGTGCTCCTGGAAGGAGGACACTTTTTTTTATATTGATGCAAAGAACACCCTATATTGTCTAAATGTTTGGTTAAATATAAAAGATGATCTTATGCCAAGTATATAGATACCAAACACAACATACTTTAAAATTACGCACGCCCGTGCAGCAGCGACAAACTACATACATTTTTTAAAGTCTTTAAAAGCCTTTACAGGTTACCACTTTTAAATAGTGTGTGTATAAATACTGCGCTGTCGAGGAAACAAAAGAAGCAGCTAGCATTGACAAGTGATCTAACCTGTGATATAAAATAAAAGAAATAAATGCAGCGCTAAAGCAGAAAAAGTTAAACATAAGTATGTGATATACAGTATCTAGAGGTACGCATGATTACATATGTATGAGAAACAAACAAATCTGGAGACAGAAATAGGTTAAGGGTTAAACTTCTGAAACATCCGTATAGGATGTATACCTAAAAAGCTGTCTAAGTGAGTCCATATATCTGAACAAAATATGTGTATATTAATAGTCCACGGATTAATGTGAGTAATCGTACATATAAAAGTCCATAAGACAATTCAAAAATGTTATACACCTAAAGTGTAAAAAATTGTTCCCATTGGGAACGCTTGCTGACACTACCACACTGCCATTTTTACTCTCTCTCAGCGCTGTATTTTATCTTCACAAATGTGAGTGTTTTACTTTAATAAATGCGCTTCATAGCTTTTATATACAGTATTACGCTATGTGCCTTTATACTTTTTCTTTTTATGCTGTGGATACGTGATTTGTCTTCACCATATATACTCTTCACAAGTACCTTGGCTACCCTCATCCTGTCTCCAGGGATCTACAGTTATACAAGCTCAATAGACACAGTGGGTGTATACCCATCCGTGTCCATTTGTTCTGGTAAGCCCCCCACTTTTACCTATGGTGGTGGACCTACTATTACCACTTGAATATTTTGCTATTTACACTTCTGGGTGTTTAGAATCTTCCATCCTTATTGGTCTACTCATGGATCTGTTTATATGCAACTATTTGTACTAGCATTTGCCTCAAGACTATCCACGCAATAGTACGCTATGTACTTTCATGTTTTTTCCTTACACGCTGGCGATACTTGATTGGATTTGCCTTTATCGTGTACACCTTCTACAAGCATCTCTACTACACCCATTCCATCTCCAGAGATCTACAACTATATAAGCTTTATTGACACAGTGGGTGTATACCCATCTGTGTCCACTTCTTCTGGTAAGCCCCCCCCACATTTTCAATTACGGTGGTGGATCTACTATCAACACTTGAATACTATTTTTTACACTTTAGGTGTATAACATTTTTGCATGGTCTTATGGACTTTTATATGTATGATTACTCACGTTAATCCGTGGACTATTAATATACACATATTTTGTTCAGATATATGGACTCACTTATACAGACAGCTTTTTAGGTATACATCCTATACGGATGTTTCAGAAGTTTAACCCTTAACCTATTTCTGTCTCCAGATTTGTTTGTTTCTTATACATATGTAATCATGCGTACCTCTAGATACTGTATATCACATATTTATGTTTAACTTTTTCTGCTTTAGCGCTGCATTTATTTCTTTTATTTTATATCACAGGTTACCACTTTACCATTAGATTTACAGAGGAGGTCTACTGCTAGAACTACTGCCTTCGATCTGATGTTTGTGGTGATATCTCATATGCATAGTGCAATTGCTGTTTACATAGGACACGAGACCGATGCTTGCGTTTACCATTTCGCTCGAGAATGGGGTAACGTAGGTGCTTTTAATTTTTTATTTTTTTTTATTTTCATGCTGTCCCTTTCATATATATATATATATATATATATATATATATATATATATATATATATATAATATTTTTATTATTATAACAGGGAATGTTCTGTAATTATCCCCTATGATAGCAATAGGTAGTGACAGGGACTCTAGATCTCTCCTCTGCCCGTAAAGCCCCCAAGATCGGTGTAAAAAGATGCTTTCCCAACTTAAAAATGGTGCTGTTTATGTCCGGCGAAACCAAAGTGATGAAATGCTCGTAGCTTCTGGTTTCTTAGGCCATAAAGATGATTGGAGTTGTTGTGGTCTCTGACCAACTTCATTGGCAGCTGGCGGAACCACCTGCTGCATTCTCGGGTTCCCCGGTGGGACAGGAGAGCCAGAGGAAACCATTCAAGGTGGTGGGGGGGGTCGTCCCCTTATCCACAAGGGGAGCTTTTACATGAAATCCAACCGCCGGCTAAAAACACGACACCAAGATGATGCCTAAACCTGAAGGCATTATTCCAGTATAACCACTCAAAGTCCAGCAACATACCAGTACGTTGCTGGTCCTTGTTGGGCATATATTGTAATGTTCTTTTTTTTTTTCATGCAGCCTGATACCTCCATTCCTTCATTTTCATGAGCCAGATTTCTCCATTCACATCGATCAATGTGAAATCGAAAAAGTGTGTGGTATGCCCTCCATTAGAATACCACCCTGCATCCACCCACTTCTAATGATGGGCATACATGCACTGTTCTTTTTCTTTTTTTTTTTTTTTTTGGTAAGCCCATGGGCTAAACAAAAAAAAAGAACCAAACGGATTCCTCCATTCACGATCGATCGATGTGGATGAAGAAATCTATGCCAAGAAAAGTGAAAAAAATGTATATGCCGACGCATAGGGGTCCTGACCCGCCTCCTGTCCACCCCAGCCCCTATCCTTCGGCATACAGTGCCTTGCAAAAGTATTCACCCCCCCCCCCCCTTGGCATTTTTCGTGTTTTGTTGCCTCACAACCTGGAATCAACATGGATTGTTTGAGGATTTGCATCATTTAATTTACAGAACACACCCACAACTTTTTTTTTTTTATTATTATTATTATTGTGAAGCAAACAACACATAGGAAGAAATAACAGAAAAAGTCAATGTGCATAACTATTCACCACCCTAATGTCAATACGTTGTAGAGCCACCTTTTGCAGCTATCACCACTCCACCACTATTTGGCTAAGTCTCTATGAGCTTGCTACATATTACCATTGGGATTTTTGCCCATTCCTCCTTGCAAAACTGCTCCAGCTCCTTCATGTTGGATGATTTGCACTTGTGAACAGCAATCTAAGTCTGACCTCAGATTTTCTATTTGATTGAGGTCTGGGCTTTGACTAGGCCATTCCAACACATTTACATTTTTCCCCTTAAACCACTCAAGTGTTGCTTTAGCAGTGTGTTTGGGGTCATTGTCCTGCTGGAAGGTTTTGCTCAAGAATATTCCTGTAGCACCATCCATCTTTCCCTCAACTCTGACCAGTTTCCCAGTCCCGACAGCTGAAAAACATACCCACAGCATGACTCTGCCACCACCATGTTTCACTGTGTGGATGGTGTTCTTTGGGTGATGTGATGTGTTAAGTTTTGCGCCAGACATAGCATTTTCTTTGATGGCCAAAAAGTTACATTTCTTATTCATACATCACAGGACACAGAGCCATAGTAATTACTATGTGGGTTATAGGCCACCTTCAGGTGATAGACACTGGCACACCCTAAGACAGGAGTACCTCAGTTTTTTCGCCAGTGTCTAAGGTGTTGGTCACGAGTAAAGATGTGCTGTGCTGAGCTCCACTGGAGCAATCCTTGCTGGGGCTAGCTACGCAACTGGATCCGTTCAAAATATCTTTTTAGGCCGAATTGATTGGTCCCCGGGCCTCGTGGCGGAAGAAATGAGGTTTAGCCCGTAACACTTCTCTTTCTAGAGAGCTAGACCCCAGGATCCAGTGTTTTTGGTTTTTTCAGCCTTAAGTTTTTTCTGGCGGGGTGTTTTACGGGTCCAGGCGTGTGTATCACCCGATTAAAAGGGTCCCCAGTTCCTGAAGGTTTTTTAATGGAACCCACCGTGAGGGGTGAAGATTGGGTCTGTTGGTTTTACCACAGAAAACCCTGCAGCGGGAAAGGTAAGTGGAGAATTGTCTCCTTTTAAAAAAGTAAATGTTGTCATGCCTAAAAGTCACCACTGGGGGCTGTGTAGAGCACATACTTTGTCATGCTTTCCTACGCTGTGTCACGCTGTCTCAGTAGAAGCTGCAGATTCCTCCGGCAGGCAGCCCCTGAACTCCGGTAAGATTGGGGGGGATTTTCTTACAAAAAACACCCCCACCTAGAAAAAAGCACCCCCCCTCTCCCTGGATAGGGGGAGGCCAGAATGGTCGGCGATGCCACTCTGTTTTTTTACCGCCCCTGCACGGTGATTGGATCTCCAGATCTCCTCCTCGCCATCCCCCCCACACAAGCCAATAGCATCGGATCAGAGGCTTGAGGGAAAACACTTTTTTAAAAGAGAGGGGGGCAAGATGTGACAGAGGGGGGCTTAGCGCGGTGTTGGCGTGTGGCAACGCCCAGCGCAGGAGTAAAGTTTTAAGTTTCATTATTTTGCTGCTGCAGCTGTCAGAGGGACACGAGCAAAAGGGGCATGTAAGAGGTTGATGACACAGGCATTCCCTTGGCACCTTTACTAAAAGCATCAGGCTGAGCGTTAATAGCAGCGGCAGTTGCTGGACTATTGCTCAAGCAGTGAATGTGATTTCTTCTGGTAGTACCTCTGCATTTGTGCATCAGGCTATGGTCAGAAGGGGCGGGGTAAAAACACCCCAAAAAAGGGCTCGAGGGACTCCTTCAAGCTTAAAAAAGCCGAAAATCATCTCTAAAATGGCATCCCCCCCTGAGAGATCTGAAGTGGCTGGTCAGAGTGAGCCATCAGGTGTTGCAACTGTTTCCAACACTGCAGCCCCTGTCTGAAATTTGTTCCTCAACCATATTAGGATTGGAGCAGAGGTTAGTGGCTTTAATCGCATCCCAGAGTGGGACTAAGCGCGATAGGTCCCCTTCCGTTACCCAGGATCCTCAAACTGAGGAACCGGAGGCGGGAGATGAGTATTTCTCAGGGGACCGGGAAGAGGCTGAGGACTCCTCTTCTGAGGGGTCAAATGCGGAAGAATCAGGTTCACAATCTGAAAGATTGATGGTACAATCTCTTACTGAATTGGTCCGTTCCACATTTATGCTACCCTTAACTGATTCGGTTGACAAGCCTACTTCTTGTTTGGCTGCGCTAAAGCCTCCCCAAGCTGTGCATGCCTTTCCTATCCATTTTTTGCTGGAAAAGCTTGTGTATTCTGAGTGGGATCACCCAGATAAGCATTTTTATCCTCCTAAAAAGTTTGCAACACTTTATCCTATGGAGGAAAAGTTTAATAAAAAGTGGGAGATACCAGCAATTGACGCTGCTATATCCTCTGTGAATAGAAGTTTGACTGTCCGGTAGACAATGCTCAAATGCTTAAGGATCTAACGGATAAGAAGTTGGCATTCCTATTAAAAACCACTTTAGAGGTGTCTAAAAAATGTCACACTTGTATAAAAATTGTTCACGTATAAATGGTACCCGTTTCCAAAAATGGGTGACACCAAGTCCCAAATAACCTTGCCACTGCTCCATATGTAGTCTAGCCAGTCGGGGGGCTCCACGTTGACTATCTTTTCCCTCGTAAATCCGGAAAGTACATGTATAGCCTGTTGCCCTGTCACAGAGCTTATATGTTTTTACCCCATATCTGGCATGCTTGCTCAGGAGAAACTGTTTTAAACAAGGCGGCCAGAAAACGTAATCGGGGACTCATCTACACAGACATCTTGTTCAAGGATATAAAAGGCTGCAAATTTTTGGTTCAAGTGTTATACGAGGGGCTGAATCTTGTGGAGCCGATCATATCCGGGGTCACCCCTGGGACGACAGAGTTCATTGTCATTTGAAGTGCATGAACCGCAAGATTTGCTGGTATCTTGTCCTGGCCATGGCAGCAGAGAACACGGGCATACAGTGAATCGGGTCAGTGGACCAATATGACTGCAACTCACTCTTTTTAGTAATGCCCATGAGGAGGGATAGGCCCAGAAAGGTCTTAAATTCAGAAACCGTGATACGTTTCCATGCAAATTGCCTGGCAAGGGTCACATTTGGGTTTATGGTGATAAATTGATCAGCATATACATTGCTTTGGTCCACAATAGATCTGTACAGATCTTCCATGAAAAATGGCCCATAAAAACCAAGGGGAGTTAGATTTGCTGTTTCCACTTGAATTCTGGGTTGGCCAGTGAATGGGGGAATTACAGGCACTGCAGAAGTGGTGGGCTGCCAATGAGGATTTGCAAGCGCATCAGAAGGGCACTATGGGTTCTACAGGCGTGCGTTTAAATTCTTGGTGGCTCCGGAACACTACTTGTGCTAGCTACCACACAGCTTGAACTGCACTTATGGTACTCGCCACGTGACCAGGATGTACTAGGTCGCTGGTGCTTGCCAGGTAACCAGAAGGTAGAGAGGCACTAGTACCAGCACTCTGCTGCATACAAGAACCATGTGATTGTTGCACATTAGCATCAGAGGAATGAGGTCGGATATGCCTGACCTTAGCTCTGGCAAAGGAGTAGAGGTCCCTGCTATCTGTCAGAGTGCCGCTGCTCTCTACAGGTCCGTATATCGCTCTCATCTGTCATGCTCAGTATCCTGTAGGCTTCTTTGCTAGTGTACATTTTGTTTGACATTTTGGCCACTAAATTTATAGGCACCTAGTGTGACTCGCAGGTAAAAAAAAAAAAGCACCTGGTTGTCGAGGACTATTTGAACTGCTACAAAAAAATTTAACTGCTAGTGCTAGCAGAGATCAGGCCTGACACTGCAGTTTTGTGTGCTGTGTATCGGAAGTGACAGTGATCTACTGATACTGCACTTTGAGTGGGGCGGAGGGGTTTAACGCAGGTGCTGGTAGGTGTCGAGGCTGATCCTACTAACGCTACGTTTTGGGAACACTATACTATTGGGGACGCTAGTATGGTTCAGATTTGATCAAAGATATTGCTCCATTCAGACACTATACTAGTAGTGGAGGCAACGCTGTGTCCTGGCCTAGGCCGACAAGGCCCAGGCCTAGGGCAGCACTTTGCAGGGGGGCAGCAAGGAAAGAGTCCCTGCCGGCTTGCGCTACACTGTTAGTGTAGCACCAGTCTTATGGGGTGGACTGGGCTGAGAGGCATATTAGTCTAGTGCCCCCATAAAGAGGCTGCACTGCTTCCAGTATGCGGGCGGCCAGCATTCCGCAAGTCGGGGGGGGCGCTGCTTCTAATTTTGACTGTGCTATCATCCTGGACCACAAACCTTCCTCACTGTGCTATGTTTTCTGCTGCACCATTGGCATGGTTATATCTTCTTAGTCCTCTCCATAAAATTATCAGAAATTTGTGCTTAAAGTAGAACTATAGGCAACACTTTTTTTGTTCCCAGTGATCATAAACTATACCGATCCAAATGAAAATTAAATTTGCCTCTTACCAACTTCTGTTGATCTCTAGATTATAAGAGATCATCTAACGCATGAGGTTAGAAAAGTCCCAATGCCTGGCCACATCCTCTGTGTGTCTCCCGACCTCCAAGATGGATGGATTCGACAGCTGCAGGCTCAGCATCCCAACACCTCTCAGTCTTGACTCCACACTGAAAGTAACCTCCACAGCATCCCAGCACAGCTTGCCTCACTCAGGATGACCACTGTGCTTCACAGGTGTGTGTGCAGGATAGGGGAACACCAAAGAAAGCTCATCGCATATATGTATAAACAGGGGGTTTATTTAAGCTAAAATATGCACTTGCAACAGAGATAATAATAGGCAGTAAAGAGAGGATGATCCAGCATTGAGAACACCAACAAATATGGATGCTTATCATGTTACAGCTCCCATCTCCTTTTATCATGTTTCCCCTTAACAGGCTACTTCATCTCCCATTCCCAAACGTAGCCTGTTAAGGGGAAACATGTTGGAAGGAGACGGGAGCTGTGACAGGATGAGCATCCCGATTTGTTGGTGATCTCAATGCTGGATCATTCTCTCTCTACTGCCTAATATTATCTCTGGTGTAAGTGCATATTTTAGCTTTAATAAAGCCCCTGATTTTACATATTATGCAATGAGCTTTTATTCTGTGTTCACCTATCCTGCACACGCACCTGAGTGAAGCACAGTGATCATCCTGAGTGAGGCAACCTGTGCTGGGATGCTGTGGAATATATTTTCAGTGTGAAGTCGGAGTCCAGAGTGATAGGTGTTGGGATGCAGCTGTCGAATCCATCCATCTTGGAGGACGGGCGACACACAGAGGATGTGGCCAGGTATTTTCTTACCTCATGCGTTAGATGATCTCTTATAATCTAGAGATCATCAGAAGTTGGTAAGAGGCCAATATAATTTTCATTTGGATTGTTATACTTTATTATCACTGGGAACGGTGGATAGCACATCCAGTTGGTGGAATACCAATGGAATAATTTTTGATACACATGGACACTTTTTTTTATTGAACTCTTTATTTACCACTAGTTGATACACTGTGTTTGCTATATTTTTCAATAAGAGTTGTTCTTTGAGACAGCGCAACCTTTTACATTTTCACCTTTTTTTCTGTTATCTCCTTGTATCCAAGGAGTGATAAAAGTGCAGCAGTCTAATATAATTGGGGCAAGATTTTCACACGCATTTTTTATATGTGGTGGGATTCTGACACTCTCAGGGATTGACGCTAACTGACGTTGGTGCTAATCAGCGTCACCTGTGACACTAATACAGTGATCAGAAAAAAGATCTGTACGCTGTACTAATGACACTGTGACAGGGCAGTGAAAGGGTTAACTGGAGGTGTTTGGTGGTTAAAACTTATTAGGTTCAGGGTACCCACCATATATTCCCTAACGCTAACAAGTGACACCAATACAGTGATCAGTAAAGAATCTGTACACTGTGCTTGATGACACTGTGACAGGGAGTGAAAGGGTTAACTGGGGGGCAAACAGAGGGTTAAATGTGCCTAACTGTGTGTCCTTGTGTCAGTGTAGTGCTTTACTCACTGTTTGATGCCATCTCGTCTTAATCTGGAACTGAAAAGTGCTCCAGGAGAAGAGATTGCATCATTTCCTGTGCCTGTGTTTACATATCACAGGCACAGAACGTTCTGTGATTCGTCAGAACCAATCACCACATCCAGGCCATAAAGCATTGGCCTGGACCTGTAGATCGATGGGTTCTGGAATGAATCCGATCACCACGGGAATGGCGGGCGCCCCCCTACCCATGGGCGACGCACAGGTACGTTGGTGTTTTGTTTGCGTCTGTCTAGCAAGGTTACTTTGTGATATAAGCAAGGAAACTGAGACCTCTGCAGTATGTAAATGTGCTTTTACTATACAAAAATGCTCTACATACAAAACTATTACAATATTAGGAATACAAATCAAGACTGACAGATATCTATAACAAGCAAAATGCCTAGCAAATAAACAGCCTATGGTCTATAACAGTAGAAATACACTTAAAAGTTACTTAACTCCAGTTGCTGTATGTTCATGATCTCCATTGACAACAATTATTCTGGAGATCAGGCACCTTCTTGCATGATGAGTGGCCTCTAGTGTTAATTCATGTTGAGTGGCTCCTGGTCTTACAGACTGTCCTTGGTTCTAATGCATGATGAAGTGGCCTCCTTTTAGTCTCTACTGCTCCTTTTATTTCGGCTTTTGTTTACTCATTTGTTGACAATGGTTACAAACGCATGACTCCATCACAGTCAATCTCAGGCAATCAGTCCATAACAAATTTTTGGAGAATGAAGATAGCCTTGCGGAAGGACAGTGAAAGTGTACTGGCGGCCGTCCCACACCATAGCAAACTGGTCTTGACACTCTGGGTCTATCAAAATTGAAAAGAAAGCATTAGCCAGGTCTTTCACAGCATGATATTCTCCTGCATCTTTAGCAATTTTCTCAATTGAGATCATATACAGCTGATTTCAATGGAGGTGCCACTTTGTTTAGACCTCTGTAATCCACTGTCATTCTATATGTCCCATCAGGTTTCTTTACTGGGAACACCGGAGATGAGAAAGGACTTACAGCAGGTCTAAGGATCCCTACGCTCAACAGTTTTTGAATAGTCTCCCCGATTTCTTTGTGGCCTCCAGGAAGTCTGTACTGCTTGAGACAGACTGGCTTCTCTGGTGGAGGAATGTAGACAGGGGTCCATTTCGCATTACCTCTGACAACAGCCTTTCGGGTAACTCGGATACCAAAACATTTGTCCAAAATCCTGGTCCCTTGCCAATAGCCAATTTCACCCATGTCCTAACTGCTGGTGTGGTTTGTCCCCCCACACCTTCTACATCAATTCTCCTTTGTGATAGGAAGGATTTCCTTGCAAAAGTGTAACTTCAGCTCCAGTATCAAAGCCATCACATGTGTAGGAGATGACTTCCCCCCCACCATACAGTGACAGGTACATATGGGCGTCGGTCTCCTGCTGTCACTGTCCTTACTGCCATTACAGGATACCCACCTTCCCCTCATAAAGGATAAGGAACCACCCAATCCCCTCCTCCCCAGGATAAAGTGATTTGGATTTGGGTTCATGTGCCGTTTTGGGAATTGGTTTGGGGCTAACAGGAGGGGTCTGTTCTGTTTTCTTTAAATGTAGGCTGATGTTATCTCCACTAGGAGTAGTGTTTTCTAACCCTGACAGTTTTTTTTTCCCACAAAATGTCTCCACCTCTACAGCATTTCTGCAGTAGAAATCCCATCTATCTCATCTTTAGGTACTCCTGCCTTTTTAATAGGTCCACCCACATTTCTCTCCTAGAAATAACTAGCCTGGATTTATCTTCATTTCCTGTCTTCTCTCCCACATTCCCTTTCTTCTCTGTAAAAGTTATTTTCTGCTTGTATTCTTCCTGTCTGGCCTTGACCTTATCTTCTGCCCTGACAGATTTTTTTTTTTTTAGTCTCCTCTAGCTCCCCCAACTGGCTTAAAAGGGTAGTGGCTTTGTAAATCTTGCTGTTTCATCCCAGGCCTCCCAGCAAGGACAATAAAGGAGGACTGAGATTAAATAGTGCAGACTTCATTAGCTTTGAGGGCAGAGCAGACTTAAAGGGTTCCATATCTGGACCCATCCATTCTGGAAACGTATTTAATCCAGTTATACAACCCATCTCCCGTGACCTTCAAAATACCCTCTCCTTTTGATCTCCATGAGTAGGTATTTTCCAGGTCAGTAGGACTAGCATATACTTGGACTATTCCATCTCTCACGAGGTCTAACAGTGGAAAATCACATAAACTCTGGGGCTTTTCGCATTGCCTGACGCAATTGTGTATCATGGGTTAACACTCCCATAGCCACTGCTTCCTTACTTGACAAAACAACACTATTCGCCCCTTTATCCCACAATCGTAGGAGCCAACTCAATAGGGGTTCCCCAGACCTTTGTTTGTATTGTTTTGCCAGCTCATGGAGTTCAGTTTGCGTAAACTCCTGTACTTCTTCAAATTCAACATCTCTGGGGTTGCGATAATGCACCTCCCCATCTGACATATCCTCTCTATCATGTTGCCGTTTCCTATGCTTAGAAATGAGAGATCTGGCATACTTTTTCTTTTCCACTAGCAGATCATCTGAAATATCAAACTCTTATCTCTTCATCCTCACTATCATTTGATGAGAGCACATCCTCACAATCCCAGTTTTGGGATGGGACAATGGCATGTACCCTGGCTGTACTAACAGGTTTACAGCCCTTCCTTTACCTTAAGGCATTAATTTATTTGGTCATGAGGGCTGCACACCACTCTTCAGCCCGACTAGCGGTTGAACATACACACTCTGAAGCAACTGCTAGCTGTTTTTTTAATACCTTAACTTCTGCCTCTGCCTTCTCCCTTCTATGTGATTCGTTATAAATAGCATGAAGGAAGTACCAACTCACTGTGGACACCGTCCTCTTCTCTTTTTTACTTAAATCCAACCCCTTAGGGCTAAAATCTACAAAATGATCTATTTCATCACTCCAGGTCATATCCAAGGGAGAAGCATACTTTACAAATCCTTTAGTAAGAGGCTCCCAGCTCCCACTCATTGTTTCTGGCCCAGATAGGTAAGCTGCACACTTCCTTCTGGCCACCAGAACCCTCTGCAGCCTTTATTTCCTAAACAGCTTACGCAGCATTTTTACCTAGCACAAGCTACACAACACACCACACAAAAAACAGGTCTGCTTCAGTTGAATTATAGCACAGATCATGGGACGAGCCCCCAAATATTTTGCTTGCATCTAGCTAGCAAGGTTACTTTGCGGTATAAGCAAGGAAGCTGAGACCTCTGCAGTGTGTAAATGTGCTTTTACTATACAAAAATGCTCTACATACAAAACTATTACAATATTAGAAATACAAATCAAGACTGACAGATATCTATAACAAGCAAAATGCCTAGCAAATAAACACCCTATGGTCTATAACCGTAGAAATACACTTAAAAGTTACTTAACTCCAGTTACTGTATGTTCATGATCTCCATTGACAACAATTCTTCTGGAGATCAGGCACCTTCTTGCATGATGAGTGGCTTCTGGTGTTAATCCATGTTGAGTGGCTCCTGGTCTTACAGACAGTCCTTGGTTGTAATGCATGATGAAGTGGCCTCCTATCTGTCTCTTATTTGGGCTTTTGTTTACCCGTTTGTTGACAATGGTTGCTAACTCATTTACCTTAACCAACCAAACTGCCAACTGTCAACAGTTCCCATTGTTACCAAGGCATTCATTTGAGAAACATCCTAGGACAAACCTGATCTCTGCAATGAAACTAGTCTGATTGTTATGATATTACAGTCTTATAGAAAAATTGTATATTTTATATCAAACGCAACACAGTTGGTTCATGCAGCTGGGCTGCCTTGCCGCAGTAAATGTGCAGAAGACGGCCCGGAACTGGTTAAGGGCAAGATAATGTTTTCTCTCATGAGCTTGTTTCATTTAATAAAAAAAAAGCTGTCTTGCTTGCATTTGAAGCTACTGATCTAGTCTCTACAGATCTAAATTTAGTTTGAACTATAGAGACACCCAGTTTTACGCATGTATGGTTTTAACCCTCAATTGCATAATCAAAACCTTTAGATGTGTAGGGTAATCTTACAATGTTTTATATGGAGTCATGATCGTGTTATACACTCTTTTTTCATGATGGGCCTGGTAATATACAGTATCTCACAAAAGTGAGTACACCCCTCACATTTTTGTAAATATTTTATTCTATCTTTTCATGTGGCAACACTGAAGAAATAACACTTTGCTACAATGTAAAGTAGTGAGTGTACAGCTTGTAAAACAGTGTACATTTGCTGTTCCCTCAAAATAACTCCACACAGCCATTAATGTCTAAACCGCTGTTATACACGCTGTACACTCACTACTTTACATTGTAGCAAAGTAGCACTTTTGTGAGATACTGTATGGGAAAATATCTCAAAGCTAAATAGAAGACAATTGCATGTTTAAAAAAAGAAAAAACAGATTGCAGCTTTTGTGACAAACATTATCATAGAAACAAATATGTGAATAAAGGAGCTTGTCAAACCCAGACAAACTACAATGCTTACGAGTGGTCTGATGAACCAGATTTAAAATGGGTAAAAAAACTAAAAGTACCAGATAAAAAATAAGGGATGAAAATTGCGGAAAAAGATTGGTAAATGACAATACTGATGTATGTCAGCAGTGTTAAAAGGTTTAGGAGTGCTAAACTTAGATAAAACTAGCAACTGCAGCTAAAAGACCAGAGCGGGTGCTCACTTTCCAACCACTGGAAGAAAACAAAAGAAACAGCACAACCCCATAGTGTAGCATTAAAATAAATGACAATTTATTGAAAAATAGAAATGCACACAGAGGTACGCACGTGTAGGGCATTGCATAAAGGGGACTTGGGAGCCAGGAGAGTTCAAGGGGCAGCCAGAGAACCACCAGCCTTGGCCACAGGCTGGGGATGATGTGTGCTGAAGATAGAGGAAGCCGCTGTTACTGCAACTGCAATCGGTTTTCAACCCAGGACTATACACCCAAGGTCACTGTAGACACATGCGTTGTAGACACGGGACGTGTGTCTCCATAGCCAGCCTCCATAGCCAGCATAGAAGCAATCTGCTCTTAAAATATTATTCCAGTTTTAAAAAGAGTGATAGCTTTTTCCTACGTGTTTTTGTAAATGGCACTCGTGTTATTGTGTAGTAACAGCTTACGTTTTCTTTTTTTATTTAGATTTACTGAAAGGGTTACAGACAACTGCTACGCACACAGCAACTATTTCTCACTCCAGCTTGTCAGCTCGTTTACAACAAGTATTCACAGGTATTCCTCCTACATATACATTTTAGAAACTTTTCTTCAACAAGGTTATTGATTGTATATAATATTAAAGCTCACATTTTTAATAATCTAAAGTCAAATCCAAAGAGTGTACAAGTACACAGTACATATGGTGCTCCTAAGACAAGTGCAGAGTCACTTGGTCAATCGGAACTTTTATCTGTATCTGTAGACCGTCATCACGGTAGAGGAAGTGATTAGGCAACTGGATGGATGAAAGGGTAATCAATGGATGGATGTCTGAGCAGAAGTGCGTCTGGAACCTCTGCAGCTCCCACAGAAGATCTGGGTAGGATCACCTCAATGTAGAAGAAAATGAACAGCAGGGTGCTGAAGGTCAGTATCAAATAAAAATCAGTTTATTAAAATAAGCAGCACACTTACATTGAAGTTAGCATGAAACAGAATAGATAGGAAACACCTGAGACTATACAGCTGTGATCAGTGTGAGGCTATAGGCATCACCACCACTGATATCCATACCTTGAGCTGGCTGGCTCCCTGTCATCCTTGGGCTCTGTCTGCTCAGTGATGCCTATAGCCTCATGCTGATCACAGCTGCTTGGTCTCAGGTGTTACCTATCTATTCTGTTTCATGCTAACTTCAATGTAAGTGTGCCGCTTAATATTAAAGTGGGGTTCCACCCAAAAAAAAAAACTACATGAAAAATCCTAAAAAATAATACAAAAAAAATTTGGATATTTTTTTTTTTTTTTACTCACCTCTAAATGCCTGTTGCTAGGAGGTCCCTCATAGTCTGCCTCTTTCAGTGCCTGGGCTGGTGACATCACTTCCGTCTCGGCACAACAAGGGCTTAGCTCTGCTCCCTCCCTCCTGTCAATCATCTGGGACCCATTACAGGTTCCAGGTGACTGAGCGGCCAATCACAGCGCGCGGCGCCACTCGCACATGCGCAGTGGGTGCCAGGCTGTGAAGGCACAGCCCGGTGCCCACAGTTGCAATGCCGGCGCTGCTGAACGGAGGGGGAGACGAGCGGGGCTTCGATCCCCCGCATCGCTGGACCCTGGGACAGGTAAGTGTCCAATTAAAAGTCAGCAGCTGCAGTATTTGTAGCTGCTGACTTTTAATTTTTTTTTTTTTTTTTGACTGGCCCTCCTCTTTAAGTTATCTTTATTTGATACTGACCTCAGCGCCCTGCTGTTCATTTTCTTCTACAATAATATAAAGTCACCTTTTTCATATTTAAACCCAGTGGTGATTAAATATTACCAAAAGAAAGCGCTATTTGTGTGAAAAAAATTACACCTTTTTTTGGGTATAGCATTGCATGACCGTGCAATTAACAGTTAAAGTAGCGCAGTGCTAAGTGTCAAAATATGGCATGGTCATGAAGGGGGTAAAACTTTCCAGAGCTTAAGTGGTTAATGTATTTGCCTACCTTTTGTAGAGTTGATCTGCTGCAATATGGACAGTAGTTGGTGGGCTTTGTGATGGTGTGGGATGAAACCAAGAAAAAAAAGCATTGTGACAACCGGGGACACAGGAAAAAGAGGGGCACCAAAACAGTGGGGTGACGGCTTGAAGATGAGTAGTAGCTGGAAAAAAAAGCAACAGGGGAAACAGCTGGTATGAGCTTAAAGTTAGAGACAAGATTTATGACCGCAGGGAGAGAATTGTTATGACTAATGTCTAAAGATTAGGGAGAGTAGTATTCTGTGCAATGGGGCAGTAGGAGCTGACGAGAAGAGTTTTTTTCTGTCAGAGAAGGATGGAAATGGCAAGAACAGGTGCATTGTAAATGTTGGGGCTCACAGCCAGGACAAGTACATTCTTACTGCGCGGGGGGTTGTCTGCCTGCAGCATACCACAGACCACAGGGAGACCTGGGAACAAGCTTGATCATTCAAAATTTGATGTCTCAGAAGGAGGTTATATTACAACCCTCAATATATCCCTAAACTGATCCTACAGGCTTGTTTTTTCTCCCTCAACTTGTCTGTCTCTGAATCTGTGGTTATACACACTGCAAGTCAGGATTTGGGTGTTCAGGAGAGGTGACCAGCCAGCTCGCTGGAATTGGCTCTGGTTTACCTCCCTTTGTGGAGGGAGGATGCGTTTCATTGGGGGTGCCTTTTGTGGAGCTGTTGTGGCTACTGGGGATCACTGGGGACCATCTTCGGGGGCCCTCCTTGCCTCCTGGTCCCTTTTCTTTCCTTCATCCCTCCCCGTCCCCTTGGCCTCTGTGGAGCTGTGGCTGATCGATTTCCTTCTAGATGCTGTGGATGTCCTGGAGAGTCCATCTAGAATATACGTGACTTAAAATTTATTGTGACCAAACCTACTACCTCTGAAGAAGAGGTTCACCTTCAAATACCTCGAAACGTTGGGTTATCTCTATTGTTGTAATTTTTTCAATAGAATTGGTTATTGTCTCATGCTCATATCCAACATCTGCCAATCTGCATCCATTTTTAGATATGTCTGCCATATGTCATAGCTACTTATTTTATATTTTTTTCCATAATAAATATAATGTATTTTTAATACTTTTTTCTACCTTTGTATTTACACCAAGTTGTTAGTGACCCAATTCAAAGTCCCACCAGAGGATCCACACTCTCTTTGAGTGTTTTTTGCTTTCTATTACATTAGGGATGTGGGTTCATCAACAATCCAACTTCATATTGGGGTGACACCATTCATCTTTTTCATCAGAAAAAATCAGCCAGCTCCTAATGATGGCAGCATGGGACCTAGAGTTTGGAATAGCTTGGCAGATCACAGCAGGGCAATGCTAGATTCGCTGGGTCGTTGCGTATGGAAATTGTACATAGCCCCAGGGGAAAAGGTAAAAGGAAAATTTTAAAAAACTTGGCGAAGGGGGGAGTTCATCTTTTAAGCAGTAGTAAACCACCACTGAAATAAAAGATTAAGTGGGCACCCTTGCAGGGTTAAATTATAATGTACTAGTATGCGCCACATAATAGCACATTATGACAGACTTACCTATAAAGCGTATCCCTCCCGCGCTGCGCTGTCACGGATCCCCGGTGCTGCCATCTTCACCAGGTCTTCCTTTAGGGTTTGCATGCTTCAGCTGTATGAATGGCCAAAGCCGCAGTGAAGTCACTCCCGCGCATGTGCCTTAGACTTTGGCACAAAGCTTTGAAGGTATGGCATGAGTATGCTGTCCCTTCAGAACGCATGCGCCAGTGACATCACCTGCAGCATCGCTTGTGAATTTCTCCTAAACAGTGCAAGTTTAGGAGGTATTCACTGTACCTACAGGTAAGCCTTATAAGCTTACCTGTAGGTACAAGTTCAAAAGTGGAGTTTACCTACACTTTAAGACAAGTAACTTCAAACAGTCAATCAGAATTTACTATGCTGAAGTAAAACCAGTACAAGAATAAGCTTGATAGGATTTTATAGTTTACTCCACAAAGTGGTTGTAAACCCTCACATATACTCAGTGAAGTGAACAGCCTCAGATGATACACCGAGATGAAAAAAAATCCTCTTACACAGGTTTTACTTGTTTATCTGCAGTCTTCTCTTGTCTATAACCCTTTATAAGGGCAGAAAAGTGTTAAAATCTTTCTTCATCTGTCAGTAGTAGGAATGAGCTTGGGCGTGTTCGGAATCCCACCTGCCTGATCCCGCCAGGAAGCCAACAACGCACACCGCTAATCACAGGCAGTGAGACATGTCCCGGCTTGCAGCTGCACAGATCAGGAAATGTCTCACTGCTGTGATTAGTCGTGCACAGTGTC
This sequence comes from Lithobates clamitans, assembly GCA_037952925.1. NCBI lineage: Eukaryota > Metazoa > Chordata > Amphibia > Anura > Ranidae > Lithobates > Lithobates clamitans. The sequence continues at coordinate 2,515,732 of JBBGZY010000884.1, forward strand.
AGCTCCTTGGCGGGGTTGAGCAGGTGGGTTGGGACTAAGATCCCCAACACGCCCAAGCCCATCTCTAGTCAAGAGTACAGAGAAGGGGGCATGGAGGTTGCAGGTACAGTGTGTTGAGAGTTGATTGGAGGAAAAGGCACGCACCCCCCTCCACACAGCAGAAGAACTGAGTTCTGAATAGACGAGCTGTCTGCTGAGCTCTGCTCCCTCCCGACACAAATTTATCTCCTGTGTCATGAAAATTTCTCAGAAGTGACTCGAGTAATGATGCACCAGAGAGAAATTACACTTAGAGCTTTGGAGAGAGATAAGTAAACACTACAAATATATGTGCTTTGCTCAGATTCTATGACTCAGGTTTACAACAACTTTAATAACTAAAGATAAAACTTTTCTTTTAGATTTCGAGAAAGTGGTCAGAGGTCAGATCCACTGTCAGGTTTATATTGGTGTCTTAGTTTCCCGAAACAAAGATTCATTCTAATTGTCTTGAAAGCAGGGCCGTAGATAATTTTTTTTTTCTGGGGGGGGTTCAGGTCTTTCAAACTTAAAGGCATCATTTACATCTTTTTGTTGGGGGAGGTACAGTTAAATCATGTGACAGCAGAGTGGGGCCATAAGGGCTTTTCAATGCAGAGCAGCAAAAATTATCCCCATTCAACTGAATAGAACACAATGCACGCAGTTGTGGTGCGGTAGTGTACTCATTAGTACAGTGAGCTCCCCAGTTTTTTTTTTTCATTCAGCTCGCTGGTTTGAACTAAAAAAACTTACCGTGTGAACCAGGCTTTAGATCTCATTCATATGTTCTAAGTGGCCATGGAATGGCAAATCAACCATGAATACCTACAGCCAGGATCCCAGATGTTCCAATTTTTGTCAGCTGCTCAGCCTGTTCACCTAAGTGAAGGGCTGAAGAGAGCCACTGCTGTTAACATGTATCTGCACATCCAGTGGTCCCCCATGTTTAAGCTCCGGGGGACAAAGCAAAACACACCTGTGGAACCCGGGCTGATGTAGTCTCTCCCATCACTACTACATTACCATAGGACTTTTTTTCTCTCTTCCCTTCAGTGACTACATGGGCTGGGATGAGCTACATCCCTTGCCGAAACTCCTGCAGCACATTCGGTATCATCTACTTTACTCCCCACATCGATTGAGCCTGAGCGACACACTAACAACCTGTGGGTCACAGTGGTTACCTGCTGTTAGGAACAAATTTCTGATCCTGGATTCAGAGAGATTTTATCCAAGGGCAAAAATGTATCCCTACCAGCAGGTAACCACTGGATGTCCAGATACATGTGGATACATGTTTACAGCAGCAGACAGCCTTGGCTCTTTTCAGCCCATCACTCAGGTGTACAGGCTGAGCAGAGATTGGAACATCTGTGATCCCGGTGCAGGTATTTGCAGTATACTTACTGCACCATGGTCATGTAGGATGTATGAATGAGACCCAAGACTGGATTTTAGCTAACCCTACTGTGCAAGTTGAGAAGGTGCAAGGGGCAACATATTTTGTTTTTTGTGTATTTTTAAAACCTTAAACTGTGTCCTCAGAAATTTTATGAAATGTTTTAAGAGATGAAAAAAATAAATATTGTGCACTACTACAGGATGGTGCCCTTTGCACCTGGTCAGTATGGTTTGCTTTTATTCAGATTTAAGCTGTAGTAAACCCAACTTTTGAACTTGTACCTACAAGTAAGCCTATCATAACGCTTACCTGTAGGTACAGTGAATATCTCCTAAACATATGGTGTTTAGGAGATATTCACGTGGAAAGCAGCCGGTGCTGTCACCAGTGCATGCGATCTGAAGGGATGGCATACTGCTTGGTTGTACTTCTCCTGTGGATGAGTGCAGTTCGTTATGCACTTTTGTGACCCATTTTGTGACCCACATAGGTTGGACTTGATGGACGTGTGTCTTTTTTCAACCTCACCTACTATGTAACTATGTAATTTTTAGCCGACAGCCAGCTATAGCCCGCTGTCAGCTGATATCACTCAGCAGGACCAGGCTGTGGAAGGATCCTAACTTTAAAGTCGGGACTTACCCAGATGCCTAGACCAGTAGCTTGCTCAGCCTCTCAGTGAGCCACAGAGACCCTGAGCCAGCCGCTCCTGCCCCCTCCACAGCCTGGAATTCCAGTGAGCTTGGGGGAGGGGGGGGCAGAGCCAGGGACTGACAGTCACCACTCTTTGCTCACTGAAGACTGAGAACTGAGTGATCAGCAGTCTTTAATCGCTCTGTTGTTGATCTTAGAAGCAGCTGGGGACAGATGCAACATTGGATCGATGCTCCATCTACCTAGGTATGTAAAATTTTTTTTAAAAAAACCTCCTTTTAGAGAAGAAAGAAAACAAATCCCCCTCTCCCTCCTAAGAATCCTCCCTCCCCAAGCAAAGATTCCCACTGTAAAATATCTCCCTCCTCCAAAAATTAAACCCCCCTGTTTCTAAACCGACCCCCCCCCCCAAGCAAAAAGATCCCCCTCAGTCAACACCCTCTCCCCCAGCAAAGATTCCTAATTATGAAGAAAATCTCTCTTCACCCAATCAAACTCCCTCCCAGAAGCATATCCCTGCCATTAACCACCCCCTGTAAACTTCTCTACAAGAAAATCCCCCTTTCTTCAAAAGCAAACCCACCCCCTTTCCTTAACCCCCCCCACTAAAAGAAACTCCCCCCAGGCTGGAATTCTCACTTCCTCCTTCCCAAAACAGAAAATGTATGCCTCCCCACTTACCAGAGTTCAGATTCAGCACGGCACATAAGTAGGAAAACTGTCATATGATACCTCGAGGAGGAGTCTAGGAGTTCCTTCAACCGTGTACTGTCAGTTGCCGGCATCTGAGACCTCGCAGTAATTTCATGCTTTTCAGGGGGACCCCTTATTAAACTGAGGGGATGGGGCACAATATAAGGGGCCTGGCTGCTGCACTCAGAAACTCTGCTTCTACTGTGCTGATGCTGAGGTTAAACAGCAGGGACACTGTCTGGGCATTTTGCCAGGATGCTCTGGGGGGGGTTTGAACACCCCTGACCCCCCCCCCCCTTATCTGCGCCCCTGCTTGAAAGTGATGGTGAATAAAAAATTTTGAGTTGCCACCTAAACAGGAATAGAGGGTAAAAGGGACACTTGTTCCCTGACAACTGTTTGAGGAGATGAAGATGTCCTCTTGCTTCCCATTAAGTCTACAGGACAGGAAGTGAAAGAAGATCTCCCTTACCTCTACCCTACTCTATCTGAAATGAAAAAAGTTTGGGCTTAAAATAAACCCAAAGAATTAGCACTTCTCTCTCAAAATAGTTTCTTAGCCACTTGTGCCTGCTTACATCCTGATCATGTCGTGGTGGGATTTTAACCCCCACTTCCTAGCAGGACAGGAAGTGATGTTTTTGTATACTTTCACTGTTGGAGAGATTTCCAGTTTCTTTATTTATAATAAATATAACAGCATGTCATAATCCTGAATTGTGATTTTTACTGCCACCTACTAGAAGATTGGACAAAAAAAAGTCCAAAAAGGCAAGTCCAGCATGTCGGGTCCTTACCCCTCTTTTTGTCATCCTGCTCAGTAAATACCTGTAATAGCCTTCTTTGTGCTGACATGCAAATACAGTGAAGCTGCTGATGTGTGGCAGCAACTTGAATGTAGTCTCAGCAGACTCAAAGCTGTCATTCCGTTGACACTGTCTGGTATTTATGTAGCTCCAGCAGCTACATAAACGTTTATTTTGGAAAGTGAAGGGAGTGACCTGGCCAGGCCAGAAGGTAAGAGGCATTCCCAGAATAAAGAACTATGGTACTCAAGAAGGGAGGGGCTGTGCTAGTTAATTGACTAGTAATCATCTAGCAAGTCAAAAAGCACATTGCAAGTGAATAAAAATAATTTCTCAAAAGGAGAAACCCGAAAATAAGCATTTGAAATACTTGATTTTCTGTGTTTTTACCTGTAGTTTCTTAACCGCTTCAGCCCTGAAAGATTGTATCCCCCTCCTGACCAGAGCACTTTTTGTGTTTCGACACTGCGTCACTTTAACTGACAATTGCGCGGTCATGCGGCGTTGCACCCAAACAAAATTGACGTCCTTTTTTTTCCCCACAAATAGAGCTTTCTTTTGGTGGTATTTGATCACCTCTGCGGTTTTTATTTTTTGCGTTATAAACAAGAGCGACAGTTTTGTAAATAAAAATATATATATTTTTTACTTTTTGCTATAATAAATATCCCCCAAAAATATATAAAAAAAACAATTTTTTTTTCCTCAGTTTAGGCCGATGTATTCTTCTACATATTTTTGGTAAAAATCACAATAAGCGTATATTGATTGGTTTGTGCAAAAGTTATAGCGTCTACAAAATAGGGGATAGTTTTATGGCATTTTTATTATTATTTTTTTTTTTTTTTTTTTTAGTAATGGCGGTGATCTGCGATTTTTATCATGACTGCGACATTATGGCCTTCACATCGGACACTTTTGACACCATTTTGGGACCATTGTCATTTATACAGCGATCAGTGCTATAAAAATGCAATGATTACTGTATAAATGACACTGGCAGGGAAGGAGTTAACCACTAGGGGACGATGAAGGGGTTAAGTGTGTCCTAGGGAGTGATTCTAACTGTGGGGGGATGGGCTTCAACTCACATGACAGCGATCACTGCTCCCGATGACAGGGAGTATTTCTGTCATGTCGCAAGGCAGATCTGGGAAATGCCTTGTTTACATAGGCACTTCCCCGTTCTGCGGCTCCATGACACGATCGCCGGGAGACTGGCGGACATCGAGTCTGCCGGTCCCGCGGGCACGGTCTGCTATCCCCGCCAATTAAAGGGGGCGTACAGGTACACCTATTTGCTCACCGCTGCCATTGTGCCGACGTATATCGGCGGTCGGCAAGTGGTTAAAGTAGAAGTTAGGTGAAATACTGTCTAAACTTAAACCTGCTCCCACCCTCATTCTAAGCCCTAAACTAACTACGCTGTAAAGAAAAGATGTGTACACTTACCGTCTTCATTGGCGCTTTGGTCCAATCACGTGATCGACCCCCAGCCCTGGCTGCAGGGTGGAGGAGGGACAGTCAACAATAAATGCCCCACAGTAAGCCTATGGGTGATGTCACTGCATAGACACAGCAGCCATTGCCAACGATCTCTCCTCTTCACTGAAGCCGACTGCTGGGGAGATCATGTGACCGGACCGGAATGCCCAGGGAATAGGTAAGTGTACACATCTTTCCTTTACAGGGTAGTAAGTATAGGGCTTAGAATGGAGTTAGGAGCAGGTTTAAGTTTTAGATAGGATTTTGAATGGTTTTTTACTTTAACCCTTTTGCACTGTTGCCTCGCGGCCCTTTAAGGGATCTCAAATGCTGGAAGGCGTGGCGGGGTTTATGATCATGTGACCATTGTATTGTCACGGCGATCACATGATCAAAAATCTCCCGATTGCAAGGAACGATCGGGAGCTTTTCATTAGTCGCTGTCACTGTGCCGGGAGTGCACAGGGCATGCACTCTCGGCACAGCTGTGTCTTCAGATTGGTATGCAAATATGCAGCCTCTCTGCGCCAACAGCCGAAAGGCTACATATTTGCATACCATCGGCACCTAGGGGTTGTTAAGTAGATGACAGGATCTTTTTAAAGGGGTTGGATTTCTCCAAATTTTTGGGGATTTTTCCCTTGTCAGCAATCAAGTGCAATCCAAATATTGGTAATCTCACTAAGTTAGGCCTGTGTCAGTCATGTCACTACAGAGGTGTGCCTAGTTGTGATGAGCTACAGGGTTATATTTCATGTGTCACTGGTCCCAGTCTGGGGATTTACTGCGGTTTCCTGGTCTAACCCTGTCTCTATGGTGTGTGCAGCGCAGGCTGTTTCTGGATTCCCTATTTGTTGTTCCACGAGATCACTTATGTAGTGCCTTGGTGTTGCTGGACCAGCCTTTCTAATTTTTAAGATCCCACTGCCATCGTTCTGGCAGATTCCCCCTTCCTGGGCTGGAGTTGGTAATTCTCACTGGAAGTACGTGCTCTCCCTCCTTATTTTTTGGCTTACGCCTCACTAGGTACACAGTGCACCTTTCGGGGTTCTAATTTCCGCTTGCAGCAATGATTGTTCAGCAGTCTGACTACCCAACCACACACACTCCAGCTATGGACCTGGTCTTTTAATCACTCCCAAATTTGAGTACCCATAGAAAGATGTGTGTAGCACATGCAAGTGTCTTGCAACAGGGATTTTACACCATGTCTCTTTCTATTTGTCTTTTTTTTTTTTGCTAGTTTCTCCCCTTATCAATGTATGGCACAAATTTGACAGGCAGTTCATTATGTGGATGCTAGCAAACATGTTGTGCAGTCATCCTCCCGCTGAATATTCTGTCTGCAGGTTTAAGTGGCAGAATTCCTTCTGTGAATGCTCGTTTGAAAGGAGCCTAACAGTATCTACAAAAATCAATTTCTTTTTGTTTGCAAGACCTAGAAATTCTAACTGTTTTATTGCTGTATATGCCTTCCTGGGCCAGTGACCACCACTTCCCCCTACTTGCACCTGGATGTTCAGCTTGTAAAATGCAATATTGTCCATTCTTATTCAGTTTGAGAGAGTGGAGGGGGGTTGCCACATATGTATGTTTGCTTTATTTATTTATTTGTATTTTTTTCCAGATGGAGGTCAAAGTAAAGGGGACTCAAAACCACAGCGTAAAAACCCATGACGTGACTAAATGAATAAAAAGGACATTTAATTTAGGTTTTATTTTTCTGAATGGCTATCGGAAAATACTTTTCTGGCAGAATGAGCTGCCATTTGCTATGTTTACATTACTCTGATCCCAAGCACTGTGGAAAGCAGAATGAATACTTGATTGAAGCAAGAAAAGATGGCGTTAGGTTGGTCCTACAAGATAACAAAGGATTTGTTTTAGAGCAACTGATGATGAAGAGGATGATTCTTTCTGTGACATGAAATCACTGGGCTAGATGACTTTTTATATTTATTTTTTTTGCCTACACCACAAAGAACACAAACATGAAATGGATACATTTGCATTCCATTATATTTTACTGAGGATTTCAGAACAAGGCTGTTGACCAATTATTACTAACCAATAAAATGCAGAAATTCACTCTCCCCTAATCCTGGCTGTAGATTATCTATTGAAATAAGTAATAACTAACTTGAATGGAAATATCACATTATGCATTGTTTTTACACTTGGGTTCTTTTATATAAATTACATAAGGTTTCAGTTTTAACTCTAGAACACTGTGTATTTTAAGTCTCTCACAATTGTCAGCGTGCGGTCCTTAAGAGAAAGTAGCTTAATATGAGGAAAATAAAAGACAGAATAATTTGATGTGTATTTAAGTGGGTATCTAGGCTGCATTAAGACAAATTAGTTTTTTTTTATATGCTGGCTACTAACTTGGAACATTTCTGGATAAAGTACAGTATGCAATAGAAAAGTATTATATTATTTAATTACCTTGTTCTATATCTCTGCCAATACTTCAGTACTTGAAGATATTTTCCATTTGTTACAATAAATGTTCCTGCAGTATTGTTATCGCTACCCTATCTCCTTTATGGAAAAAGTTGAACTTTAAAAAAAAAAAAAAAACCTTGAAAGCAACATTTCAATGCAAAGAACTAATGATTATGTTTAATTAAAGTGCAGTGTATAGCTGTTACAACATTGCATGTTGCCTGTTCTGCTGTAAAGTATTAATTCTACAAAGTCTGTATTTGTTTTGTTGAATTTAAATGCTTCCCTACATTAGACACTTGTACACTGTTAGATTACACAGCAGTAAAAAAAAGCATTACTTTTAGAACTCATTAATCCTAACTAAACCTCATATTTTTATTTGTGGAGGGAGTAAGGTTTTGATTGTATGTTCTCTCGCTCCCTCTGGGCAAAAATTTTATGTATTGCAAAGTTGGAGGCAGTAGGGGAGAAAATGAAGAATTTGTCACGTACAGGTGTTGAATCCTTCTGTTTCCTGATGCCTTTTGTCACCCCCCCCAAATATCCACCATCTTCCTTGTATTGTCAGCCTGGAGAAGAACTGCTTCTGAGCACAGCTTAGCAAATGTAACCAGAAAGCAATAAGACTATGATCAGGAGCAGTTGTTTGGAACAGCTATGAATCACCGCCTGGGCCCTTTATTTGCATATGCTGAGGCTTTGTTTAGAAGCAGTTTCTCTTAACACAGGCTCAGTTATATGAGGTTATGTGTAGGCAAATTACTCCAGATCACATCCTCAGCAAGTGTAAACAAAGGGAGCTGATTCTATAACCAAGAGCTTACTGATCACAGTTTTGGTGCTTTTTATTTACTTTTTTTTTCAATTCTTAAAGTTGTACAGCATTTTTAGGATATCAAGTGTTTACTTATATTTAGCCTGTATTCAAGACCATCTCTCCTGTAGTGACTTGGGAGGAGTAGCCTCTAACTGCAATAAATGAGTAAAATCTCTGCCCAGTGGGGACAATAGGATGCACAAATTATTCACTTTATTAATCATTTAGGGAAACCATGTCAAAAGAAAGACTAAGAAGTACCATATATACTCGAGTATAAGTCGAATTTTTCAGCACATTTTTTTGTGCTTAAAGTGCCCCCCTCGACTTATACTCGAGTCAAGCACTTTTCTACAGCAAAAAATTTCATTTTCCGAACCGACTTTGGGGCCCCGTATCTCAGGGTCACTTGGTGCTAGGAACCCCAAATTTGGTGTACCACAACATATCCAAAGATGAAGTTCCTAGCACTAAGTGGCCCCGAGATACGGGGCCCCAAAATCGGTTCGGAAAATGTCATTCTCTGCCTCAGAAAAGTGCTTGACATTTTCTGAACCGACTTTGGGGGCCCATATCTCCGGGCCACTTGGTGCTAGGAACCCCAAATTTTGTGTGCTAACCCAGTTGAACTGGTACCATAACATATCCAAAGCTGGGGTTCCTAGTTCGGAAAATGTCATTCTCTGCTGCAGAAGTGCTTGACATTTTCTAAACTGATTTTTGGGGCCCTGTATCTCGGGGCCACTTGGTGCTAGAAACCCCAGCTTTGGAAATTTTATGGTACTAGTTCCACTGGGTTTGCACACCAATTTTGGGGTTCCTAGCACTAAGTGGCCCCGAGATACGGGGCCCCAAATTCGGTCAACTGTGTCCATCTGCAGCAATGTCATTTCGGGACCCTTTGGGTTCAGAGACCCCAAATTTTGGCTGCAGCTAGGAGGCATCTAGGAACCCTTAACTACCGAGTTTGAAGTTCAGGGGACCTATGGCTGCAAATGGGCACAGTGAGGCATGCAAATGGGCACAGTGATGCTGCAAATGGGCATTGTTGACCCTCTTTTCCACTTACAATAGCTGTGCATTTCTCACAATCGTCTTATACTCGGGTCAATAAGTTTTTCCCATTTTTTTGTGGTAAATTAGGGCCTCGACTTATACTCAGAACGATTTATACTCGAGTATGCACGGTAGGTAGTATACTGCTACTTACAGGTGAATTGGATACCAGCAACAAAACGCTGGTATCCAGTGTAACCTCTCCCACCCCCAGCATGCTTCAGGTTTTTTTTTTTTTTTTGCTAGTTTCTAGAAGAGTTTCTTACAAGTGTTTCTGGCAGCAACTGTGTTTTACCTTTTTTCTCTTTAAGCAAGTTTCTGTTTTCACTGCCAAGCTCCTTTTGCAAATTTCTGGATTGGCAGATCCTTGGTGCTGCTATAACGGGGCCAGCCTGTGATATTACCCTAGGGCACTGGGTTCTGCTTGTAGTGATCTCATTGCATCTAGTGACCATTGTTAGCTGTTTTACAGATCCAGGGCCTTGATAAAAGCCTGTCCCTAAACACTCGTTTGGAGTATGCACACCAGGTAAAAACTGGAATGTGATTGTTAGCTGCAGGATGCTGTTTGCAATTTTGGAATGCTGCTGTGGTAAGTGCAGTGCAGGAGTTTGCTCACAATTTTTTTTACTTTTACTATGGAGCCTGACGTGTGTGCTCTGCCCCCTGCATTTATCCTTTTATATTTTAATGCTTACAGCACTTGTGACACTTCTTTACTGTGTGCTTGTTAGTCCCTGGCGCAATCTACTATGGGGCTGAAGTTCAAAGGTCAATGTATGTGTTGCAGGTCCATTGGGGCTGTGACACTTTTTAAAAATGTGTTATGTATGTCATGTTAGTTTGCCCATGACACATTGTGCTGTATGTACATGCTTTTTTCTTTACTGCTCCTGCCTGAATACAAGCTCCACCGGCTCCCTGTGAAAATGAAAGGGTCGGTGCTCTCACTACCTGCGGTGTCTTGGTCACAGAAGGTTGCCTAAGCCCTCTTCAAGGGCACAAGACCTGTGAGCCTTTCCAAATCTTGATCCAAATCTTGATCCACTAACAGCTGCAGGGCAGCTTGCAATGCTCTTCCAGCTGCTTCTGCACACACAGCTGAGGATCAAGAGGAGTCTAATCTAATAGATGATCTGGTGCCTGAAGAGTTAGTCTACTGAAATAACTCCTAGGCTTAAGGATATCATTTTGTTATTTTGGATATGGTGTGTACATGTTTAGAACTGGAGCAACCTACAGTTATTAGTCTGGGCTCCCTTAAAAGTCCCCAACCTGTCATCTTACCAGTACATTTGCTAGTACAACCAGTTTTTTATGGTGTCTATTGCTCTTTTTACAAGTGACTTTCCCTTCTCAAATGTATTGCTGAGCAATGCCCCAATAAGGGGACTGTTTAAGAAAGTGTCCCATCCCATGGTTGACCTGGTCAAAGGTTTGCCTTAACAAAACCCTTAACATACTTGTTGAGGACGTTCCAGTGTTTAAAGACCTGGTTGACAATGCTTTCCAAGTGCCTCTTTTTCCTTGGTAGGCTCGGCTTTGCATTTTGACATTGCTGTCATGATTGTTTTGCCATACCTGGAAGGTCTAAATCAAGGATATGGCTAAGCCTTTTTTTTTTTTTACAGAATTTTAACTGATCCTTCAGTTTTACAATAGTTAGAACTCATACCTGTTACCCTACACTACTGTGTTGATGAATTTGTGGATATGGTATACCCTTATCCAAAATTATTCTCTGCTCTATACATACGGATTGTTTTACTTAAAGCAGGTGTTCCAGGTACCAGGTGTTCTGGTTGATCGATAACGGTATATTAGCATGCAATGCCAAGCTACAGTTTCTAAAGCTAGACCCTTTTGTAGGTTCTGCTGTTGTGGCCATGTTCTGTGAGACAATAACTGTCTGGTCCAGAGACATGTCTTGGAGTCCTGTTTCTTTCATAATGGACCCTTCTGTCTGCAACAACTGAAGCTTTTGTCTATAACCATAGGTGTGCGCAGCCCATTGCATTAGGGTGTGCACCCCAAAGCTCAAATATACATGCGCATGTGTGTGTATGTATACGGTGTAAACAGGCAACGTTGTCAATTGAGCAGAGATTGATGTCAGTAGTTTATTTTTATTATTTTTTTTTTTAAATTTTTTTTTACAATGTTTTTTTTCCTGGGGGTCAGCAAGGAAGATTCACGGTCCACCCGTCACCTGCCCGAGATTGACTGGTAGATTGTGATTGACAGGTTATCCAGCCTAAGATTAGGGTGTGCCCAGGCACACCCTGTGTACACGCCTATATCTATGACCCTGATATTTTAGGTTGACAGCCAAGAAGGTAATCATCTATGTCCAGAATGGGTCTCCCTTCGGTGCACATGTGGAAGACATTCTGACTCAAATGCTGTTGGTCTGTAGATTTTCAATGCAAGAAAACACCTCTTCCCTATGACCTTTGATGATGAATTCCCTGACAAATCTATCACTTGGGAAAAGTACAATTTTGCCCAAAAAAAAAAGTTTGAAAACTGCTTCTTTGAAATTCACCTATTCTGAGCCTAACAAGAGTCTAGCCTTTGTAGTGGAAGCTGTGCTGACTCTGTAGGTACAGTTCAACCTGACTTCTGCCTTTACTCCTCTGAAGCTCCTTCCTTGCCTACACCACAGGATCGAGACAGAGGGCATTCCAGTGATTCGCATTGCACTGAACAAGGGGTTCAGGAGAATGTGGCACTTGGATCTCATCAGGCTTCTGGCAGACTCTCCATGGGCTTTGCCAAACAACCATTTGAACCTATTGGTCGTTTCATTGTTATCTTACTTGCCTTTCTTCTCGGCATAATTTCTCTGAGGTGAGTCTCTGAGTTAGGGCCTTAATCTATAAAGAAGCCTTTCTTGTGCTTCACAAGCACATGGTTATTTTGATGCTCTGGGCCTTTTTTTTTCCCAAGGTAATTTCTTCCTTCCACCTTAACCAGATACATTGTTCTACCATATCTCTGTCCTGGTCTAAGGTATCCTAAAGAGACTTCCCTCCATCGACCGGATGTGGTACAAGTCTGTCTCTGAGTTATAGTCCTCTGTTGTCATTTCTGAAGATTATCGTCAAGTGTATTCCACAGCTCATCTTTCCTTATGTCTTAAAGAACAAGGTTCCCCTTTTCACTGTCAAAGCAATCTCTACCAGGTTGCTCTATACTGCTTGAGATTTTCAGCATCAGGCATCTATTTGTCTGATTTGCAAGGTTACCATCTGGTCTTCTGTTAACGCTTCTTTATTTACCAGGTAGACTTTTAGGCCTCAGCTTATGCCAGCTTCAGTCATAAGGTTCATCAGACAGCTCTGTTAGCTGGTGAGTCCCTTCTGTTAACCTGTTGGTTCTCTTGAGCTTGTTAGCCATATTTTGCTGTGACTGCTATTGAGTGTCCCTATGTACCTTAATAGTTCTTCTCTGTCCCGTAATGTATAAATAGAAAAATAGGATTTCTGTCTTACTGTAAAAATCCTTTTGTTGGAGTACATTACGGGGCAAAGCTCCCCCCTACTTTTTTTTTTTTTTTAATGATTCACTCCTACTACTGCTGGGGCATGCAGGCAGAGGGGAAGGGTTATCGTTGGCTGTTCTTAAGGCATTTGTTTGAAAGTGTTTAACCACTTGACAACTGGGCACTTAAACCCCCTTCCTAACCAGACCAATTTTCAGCTTTTGGTGCTCCCACATTTTGAATGACAATTACTCAGTCATGCAACACTGTATCTATATAAAATTTTTGTCCTTTTTTTCGCACAAATGGAGCTTTCTTTTGGTGGTATTTAATCACCGCTGGGTTCTTTATTTTTTGTGCCATAAAAGAAAAAAGACCGAAAAATCTGTAAAAAAATACAGTTTTCTTCATTTCTGTTATATTTTGCAAATTATTAATTTTTCTTCATATATTTTGGCCAAAATTTATACCGCTACATATCTTTGGTAAAAATAACCCAAATCGGTGTATATTATTTGGTCTTTGTGAAAGTTATAGCGTCCACAAGCTATGATGCGAATATCTGAAAATTGATCACACCTGAAGTACTGACGGCCTATCTAATTTCTTGAGACCCTAACATGCCAGAAAAGTACAAATACCCCCCAAATGACCCCTTTTTGGAAAGAAGACATTCCAAGGTATTTAGAAAGATGCATGGTGTGTTTTTTGAAGTTGTCATTTTTTCCCACAATTCTTTGCAAAATCAAGGTTTTTTTTTTTACTTTTTTTTTTTTTCCACAAAATTGTCATATTAGCAGGTTATTTCTCACACACCGCATATGCATACCACAAATTACACCCCAAAACACATTCTGCTATTACTCCCGAGTATGGCGATACCACATGTGTGAGACTTTTACACAGTGTGGCCACATACAGAGGCCCAACATGCAGGGGAGCACCTTCAGGCGTTCTGGAGCACCCAGGCCAATTCTGACATTTCTCTCCTACATGTAAAAATCATCATTTTTAGCTAGAAAATTACATAGAACCCCAAAACATTGTATATGTTTTTTTAGCAAAGACCCTAGAGAATACAATGGCGGTCGTTGCAACTTTTTATCTAGCACGGTATTTGCGCAGCAATTTATTTAACGCGTTTTTTTTGGAAAAAAAAATGTTTTGTGCTTTACAAAAACCAAAACAGTAAAGTTAGCCCAATGTTTTTGCATAATGTGAAAGATGAAGTTACGCCGAGTAAATAGATACCCAACATATCACCTTTCAAAATTGCATGCGCTTGTGGAATGGCGCCAAACTTTGCTACTCAAAAATCCCCATAGGCAACGCTTTAAAATTTTTTACTGGTTACATGTTTTGAGTTACAGAGGAGGTCTAGGGCCAAAATTATTACTCTCGCTCTACCGATCGCAGCGATACCTCACATGTGTGGTTTGAACACCGTTTTCATATGTGGGCGGGACTTACATATGCGTTCGCTTCTGCATGCGAGCACACGGGGACAGGGGCGCTTTAAAAAAAAAATGTTTTTCTTTTTTTATTGTTCATTTTACTTTATTTATTTTAGTTTGATGCTTTTTTCCAAAAAAAAAAAATTTTTGACCACTTTTATTCCTATTACAAGGAATGTAAACATTCTTGTAATAGGAATATGGCATGACAGGTCCTCTTTACAGTGAGATATGGGGTCAATAAGATCCCACATCTCACCTCTAGGCTGGGAAGCCTGAAATTTAAAAAAAAAAAAAAACGATCCTGGCTTCGATCGTAGCAGTGAGTCGGTAGAAGCGCGGGAGGGGGGGGACATCCCCTCTCGCCTCCCGTAAGAACGATCAAGCAGTGGAACAGCTGCTATGATCGTTCTCATGGTGTAGGGAATCGTCGGCTGAAAAAGCTGATATCTGAATGATGCCTGTAGCTGCAACCATCATTCAGATATCTCCGCACAAAGTCAAGGACGTTGTATGACGGCCGGCGGGCGGGAAGTGGTTAAAACGCATTTTTTTTTTTTTAACACAAAGTTGTCCATTTATACAATATTTCTACCACATAACATGTACATACCAAAAATGACACCCCAAAATAGATTCTCCTGCTCCTCCTGAGTACGGCAATACCACATGTGTAAGACTTCCACAGCCTGGCCACATACAGAGGCAGAGTACAGCCGAGCATGGCTCAGCATGGCAGGGTATGGCGGGGTATTGCACAGTATAGCGGGGTATTGCACAGTATGGCGGGGTAATGCAGGGTAATGTGGGGCTTTGCAGAGTATTGTAGAGGTATTGCAGAGTAATGTGGGGTATTCCAGGGTAATGTGGGGCTTTGCAGAGTATTGCACAGTAGTAGGGATGGCTGAGCATGGATGAATGGATGGCTGGATGTCTCTGTGCAGCACTGTGGGCACTACACATCCAGCCCACAGCGCTGCAGACATCCATCCATCCCCCTCTCCACTCAGTGTACCGATCGGCACACTGGAGGGGAGGAGAGGAACCAGCGTCATCAGATGATGCCGGTCTGTTTACATGTGATCGCGCCGTCATTTGACGGCGCGATCACATGGTAAACGGCCGCGATCAGCGGCCATTTACCGGGATCCGTGATGCGCCGGGTCCTCTGGACCCGGCGGTCACGGATGTGTTCGGGTGCACGCCCCAGGGGGAGCGCGAGAGGGGAATTCTGGGAGGATGTCATAGTACGCCCTCCCAGAGTTATCCAACCGCCCTGCAGCCGTCATTCGGCTATGGGCCGGTTGGTAAGTGGTTAACCTCCTAAAAACGGCAACATAATGTGCTCCAAGAAAAGGATTTTATGATTTGTTAAAAATACTATTGGTATTTACACCTGTCAGATTTTTATTACCATCTGTGTCCCCAGTAGGAATATTCACCCTCTCTATTTGTCCTATTTAATGTTCTAAGTAAATGAAAATCCCGAATTCGGGTTGTCCCCAGAACAGGAAGAGAGGGGAAATCTTCCAGTGGGGGTAGAGGTACTGGTAACAAAGCAAAAAGACAAGCAGCAGGATCTAAGTGTAGCAAATCATTAAAACCTATTTATTCAAAAAGTAAGCAACTCACATTTATGAGAGCTTGTATATAGCAAATCAACAATACACTCCATACCCGAGATGACGATCATGCTATGTCCAACATCGGTCCTGTGATGAGCCGCTTCAGCCATGCTCGTGGATTCCAGTGCTACTCAGCTAGCCGGATCTCCAGGTGGACATTCCAATGACAGCTCTAGCAGTGGGGGGGGTGGCGTGCGTTCAGAACATGCGTGCTCCTTCGTCAGATCATCTTGGCTATGGAATTTGTCAATTCGCTATATACAAGCTGTCATCAATGTGAGTTAAAACACAGAGAGCAGCGCCAATCTTAAGTGCAGCAATGTAAAAACATTTATTTCAATGTAGACAATTGGGAACTCACAAGGTCATTGCTTTGTTAGCGCATTGGAATATTAAGGAGGTTCATCCACTCGTATGGGAAGGCGGTCGGCTCGCAGGTGGAGAGGCAGCTAGTAGTCCGGCTGACGCTGGTGGCTCCCAACTCTTCCAGACTCAGAACAGCTCTGGGGCAGTGATACATGTCGCCTCCGGTTGGAGAAGGAGTGGTGAGGAGCCCGCGTTCTGAGCATGCGTGTTCCTTCGTCAGGCGATGTCAGTGGCCATATTGGAAGTGGGATTTGCCTGGTTGGCCAGGAAGTGTGGATGCAGTGCCATAGCAACCGCTCACAGGTGATCATAATGCATATCAAGTGCACTGGTGTGACAGGCTGTCTTGATTATCACTACAGGGGGCAGGATGAACTTATATAAAACAATAATGAACATGAATCTAAAAACATTAAAATGACAATAGCTTGCATAACAATAGATAATGAAACATATGTAGAATTATACAGTGCACACATCATATTATACAATTTAAGCAATCAAAGGGTCTAATAGCAGTAGTAATGGGGAGATAGATGAACATGGAATATCAGGAAGAAAAGAATGGAAATAAGAATTAGATGTAAACCAAAACTGACAAAAAAAAATGGAAAATAAAAATAGAAATAATGATAATAATTTTACATTGCTGCTCTTAGATTTGTGCTGCTCTTGTTTCCTGCAGAGCCCCTTCTAGCTTGTTACGAGCCGGCAGCCGTCCTCAGTCAGCACACCTGAGACCACCATTACATTCTTGTGCTGCACATGAACTATCCTACATGGACTCCCTGTTTAAAGCGGAGGTCCACTGACTTTTTTTTTTCCCCCAGACATTAACACCATCACATATTGACAATGGCACACTCAATGCTTTGGTGAATTATCTCCCCCGATGTCTGGTTTCGTTGTAAAGAAGAAGTTGTAGGGAGATCCGAGCAGACGTGCCTGGGGTGAGCTTCTCCAGGCATAGAGCACACCTGGAGCTATACTCACCCACTGACCGGCGCTAACCCTACTAGAGCCCCAGGGAGTCCCACAGACAAGGAGTGAGCCGTCTGGGACCGAGATCACAACGATCGCGGAGCTCCGGCCGCCTGCTAGGAAAGGCCATGGCTCCGGCCTACCCACGGGGAACAGCGGCCATCTTGCTTCACCTGGATACCGTGCCAGCCCTGTCTATGGCCACTACACATGCCCTGAGATCGGACCTCCTCCTGCACAATAATTGGGGTCATCCAGCCTGCTACTCGGGGCCTGTGATCCCCTCTGTACCGCTTTAGGAGGCCTGCCAGAGGGACCTGGTAAATGACGGCGGCCATTTTGCTACACCCGGCGGCCTATACATCTCTCCTGGGCCCAATCTGAACCCCAGCCACCCCCAGGGAGTACCTTGGCCTGGCCAATTGAGACCCCAGACGGGGATATTCAGTGAACATTTACCCCAACCTGTGCTCACGGTGCTGCTCTAGCTCCAGAGACTGAATGTGGCGGCCATCTTGCTACACCCCGGCAGCCCCCTGTCTCCTCTGGGCCTAATCTTAGCCTCACCCACACCCTGGGGGCACCCTGGTCTGACAGATTGTGGCCCTCGACGGGGATACTAGCAAGCATCTACCCCCATAAATACGTGAACTGTCACCACGGCCCTGAACACGAGTGGCGGCCATCTTGCTCCATCCAAGCTGCTGTATCCACATACATTCCTGGTATTCTTACCCCTCTGAACCTGGAACGCTCCCTGCACAGCCACAAGAGTAGCCCAACAGGGTCGGCGCCCATCAGTGGTCCCCATTCATACAAATTTGCAGAGGAGCAGGACAGACCATGTATGGCTAAGCAATGAGCTGCTGAGCTCCGTAACTGCCCGTAGCTGACAGGCTATTCTTCAGTCGTCGCACATCTTTGAAAAGCATGTCCACACACAGTGCTCGATCCACTGAGTCCACGGACCTGCAACAGGGCACAATCCAACGATACCTGCTCCGCACATCTCAGTCTGATCCCCGCACTCCCAAAGACAAGATGGCGTCAGCTCGAAATCCAGGGAAGGGCAAGCCTCCTCCCCCCACTCAGCCAGCGACAGACAGCAGTGAGGAATCAGATGACCCTCCCGTCCTGCACTCGGATCTATCAGATGTGGCGTCCAGGTCTGAGACCCCTGCTGCCCCTCTTTCGGGACACAGGTCCTGGGGATGTGGCCCCTCAAGCTTCAGGAGGATCGACTAGATCTGAGGCCTCGATCCTTCTGGCGGCCTTCTGAGCGGAGTTTGAGTCCTGGGCGATCAAAATGGAGACCTCACTCCACAAAAACCTCCAGGCCCTCCAAAAGCAGGTCCCGACTAATAAGACCGCAGTGTCTGCCCTAACTGACATTCAATCTGACCATGCAGCCCACATCACGTCTCTTGAGCAGGCCTCCAGGGAGCACTTGCACTGTATACGTCAACATCAATTGCGCATAGAAGACGGAGAAAATAGGAGCCGCAGGAATAATATACGTTTGCAGGGCATACCGGAGGCCACGGCGGGTACAGACTTAACCTTCCGTCACTGCCATCCTCAACATAGTTCTGGGAAGAGAGGCTTCATCCCCCATTGAACTAGACCAGGTGCACAGAGTGGGGGGGCCGAGGAGAGAACAAAGTGACCGCCCACGCCACGTCCTCTGCAGGGTTCATTATTACACCCTTAAAGAAGAACTTATGCGCAAGGCATGGTGTTTGGGTCCCGTGGACTTGGATGGTTCTGCTATCCACCTATACCCAGACCTCTCTCGCAACACTCTCCACATGCGCCGAATGGTCCGCCCACTACTAGACCTGATACGTCAAGCCGGAGCAACTTATACATTGGGACACCCCTTCAGTATTAAGGTGACCAGAGCTGAGCACAAATTTATCCTCTCCGACCCAGATCAACTTCCAGCCTTCTTCACCTTCCTGGAACAAGACCCAACTGAGGCACCGAACTGGCTGGACCCGCCGGATGGCCGCATTAGGGTGCAAATACGTGACCCTCTCCCACGACGACGCAGACACCCGAGGTCCAGATCACATTCTATAGGCCCCAGAATACGTCGGCCTACTAACCCAGAAGCTTAAGGTACCTCCTAAGACGTCGCATGAAGCCATTTCAACGCTACCCACATGGTTAGCACCATCCCAGTGCGCTGCTCATCTCTTGTCTCCTGGTCGGGTCGATGTTTGGAATCCCCACCACCCCTCTACAGAATTTTTGGGGGGTTTTTTTTCCCTTTTTACATTTTACTCCTTTGTTCCACCTGATTTCAGCAAGATATGGTACACTAGGAGACGGGATGACCTGCTCCATACCCCAATGTCTCAGGATAGAAGAAGAAATACATTGGCGGGCCTTCTCCCTGCCCTTCGCTAATGTGTTGTACCTAGCTGGGGTTCGGGGGAGGCTAAAGGACTGCAAATTTCTGGTGTTTGATTTGGTTATGCTATTGTTGAGCTTCTAACATATTTTACCACACTGGCCTTATCTTTATGTGTTTAGCGGAAATGTTCCACCTGGATACAGGTGGAGGGGCCGATAGATGGACTGGATGGGTCCACGGTCTCTTGCCATTATCCAAATGGACACATCTAGCTCTCCGTGTACGGTTTCTCATACACCATTTACTCTCACCTTAAAATGTTATTACACATTGTTACTGACTTCAGTATTATTACACAGATTTGTTTCCGGGGCCCCTGTTGGGGTCTATGGATAGCATATGTTGAAAATGCTTACTTTCCCCTTCCCATGATGTTATTTTACGGATTGATGTCTCCTCTGTGAGGGAGAGAGGGTGGGCTTGTGCGGAGTCATTTGCCCACATGGACCGCCACCCTCCTTCACAGACGATCTGATGTGTGTTCTGCTGTTTAAATGTTTTGTTACACTAATGTGCCTCAGATAAGCTACATATGCCTGTCATGCTACTGGGCTCACGGCTCGGATTCTCCACTTCGACCTCCCACCCTCAATAGGCCGGGCATGAACAGTGCCTTTTTACGTGATTTTTCACGTGGTGTCCCGTTTTCGTGGACCCCTTAGATTTGTTAAGCTCCTTATTTAGGTGTCCCCCCTACCTAGTTTTGTCCTGGTATATTTTTGCCACCTTATAAATCCCCCCCACCCCCATCCCTCTTCCTCCCTCTGCTGTTTCTAATCTGACTCTCTTCTTCTCATTCCACTATGGCCCACACAGTACTATCTCGACCTCGCCTGAAATTTTGCTCCTACAATGTAAATGGCCTCAATATAGCATCCAAGAGAGGGCAAATCCTCTACCAAATGCACAAACAGGTCAATGTATTACTATTACAGGAAACTTATTTCCACACGAACTCCACCCCTTCCTGCTCCAACAGGTACTTTAACAGATGGTTTCACAGTACAACCCCTCTCAGAAAACCAAAGGTGTTTCTGTTGCCTTCCACAAAACGCTTCCGATTGACCTGATAGACCAGCTCTTGGACCCCCAGGGAAGGTATGTGTTCGTAAAGTTCTCCTTATGGGGCACGAAATTCACTATTGCCAACCTTTACCTACCAAATACTAATCAAATATCGTCTGCTCTGTGGTACATAATCTTGTCGGAACTTGCAGAGGGTAAACTAATCATAGGCGGGGATTTTAATGCCCCCCTGGATCCACTCTTAGACTCATCAACCTCTCGCTCATCCATCTCCTTTACTAAGTTAAGGGCATTTAAACGGGCTATGTATGATTTCTAATCGACATTTGACGGGTTCTGTTCCCCAAAAATTGCAACTATACCCACTTCTCACA
Organism: Lithobates clamitans; assembly: GCA_037952925.1. NCBI lineage: Eukaryota > Metazoa > Chordata > Amphibia > Anura > Ranidae > Lithobates > Lithobates clamitans. The sequence goes on from JBBGZY010000884.1 coordinate 2,536,846, forward strand.
GGTTCATCACTCTTATAGTCGTATAGACTATTTTCTTCTTGACTACAGCTGTTTGATCACCTGAATGCGAGATAGACCCAATGGTCTGGTCTAACCACTCGCCTATCTATCTGACACTAATGATTCCCTCCACACCGGTGAGGGAGTGGACGTGGAGGCTGAATGATTCCATTCTCACAAATTCTGACTGTTCCCAAAAGATCTCAGAAACCATTTCTAATTTCTTAATAGATCATGCATCGGACACTACCTCGCTACCCATACAGTGCTTAAAGCTGTCCTACGAGGAATCTTTATTCAGATGGGGACCCGCTTGAAGAAGGTTCGCTCAGCCGCGATAACCTCAGCAATGAAAAAGCTCAGAGACCTTGAGACTCAACATAAACTTGCCCCAACAGTGGTGACTCTTACAGAGGTCTCAACGGCTATATCCCAACTCAAGGACTTGTATGAGGCTTCGGCTCGTACCTATGCGGACAGACTTGCATTACACCAGTACCGATTTCAGGATAAATGCGGTAGACCGTTGGCCCGCACCCTTCACCCAAACACGTCTTCCACATTTATAACCCAGATTCGGGCCCCTTCTGGAGAAATGCCCAGTGAGCCCTCCAAGATATCACAAACATTCCGTGATTTCTACCAAACACTATACAATCTTTTGCCCAGCATCTCTTCTAGCCCCACCCTTACACTTGACACCAATAGACAGTCTTATATTGAGGAGACTGAGCTCCCTACATTGGATGGCAATACTGTAGAAGAAATGGAGCAGGTAATTACAGCTGATGAGGTCTTAGGGGGCGATAGCGGCCACCCCGTCCGGCAAAAGCCCAGGGCCCGATGGCTTCACCCCTAAATTTTACAAGATATTTGCTCCCCTATTGACCCCCTTCTTGGCTAAGGTATTCAACTCCATATCAGAAGGCTTGGCGTTTCCTCCACAAACGCTAGAAGCCCACATTACCATTATCCCAAAACCGGATAAGGACCCTACTTTGTGCACTAATTATAGGCCCATATCGTTAATTGGAGTGGACTTGAAAATATATGCCAAAATTGTAGCCACTAGATTAAAGCCGCTGCTCCCCCGCCTCATACACCTGGACCAGGTGGGTTTTGTAAGTGGTCGCGAGGCAAGGGATAACACCCTGAAAACCCTGCTTCTTACCAACTATGCACGCACCCGTGATGTCCCTCTATGCTTTTTGACGGTCAATGCGGAAAAGGCATTTGAGCGGGTCAACTGGCAATTCCTCCAGATGTCTCTGAAACAGATAGGTCTGGGCCCCAAAATGCTATCCCGAATTATGTCCCTTTACTCTTCTCCTTCTGCTAGAATACAGGTGAATGGCTCATTATCACCTACATTTTCCATCCATAACGGGACACGACAAGGCTGTCCTTTTTCTCCCCTTCTCTATGTCCTTGTTATGGAACACCTGGCAATTGCCTTGCGCAATAACCCTAACATCTCGGGTGTATCGATAGGCCCTATTCAATCCAAACTGGCTCTCTTTGCGGATGACCTGTTAATGTTTGTAACCCAACCCCATCTATCTTTACCACATATTATGCAGGAATTCACGAGGTTTGGTAAGATAAGCAATTTCAAAGTGAACCATACTAAGTCAGAAATCCTGAACATTTCTTTATCCCAGGAGGCCCTCCGCCAAGTCTCTATTAAGTTTCCCTTTAAAACAGGTTCCACTTCCATCCATTACCTCGGAATCCAAATACCCACAGAAAGGTCCCAATTGTTCTCTCTGAACTATGCTCCCCTTCTGCTTAGAACCAAGACTGATCTATCAAACTACACGAAAAAACGCCTATCGTGGCTAGGCAGGGTGAATGCTCTAAAAATGGACGTCCTCCCTGGCTTTCTTTATTTGTTCCAGACAATTCCCATTTCAATACCCTCCTGGTTCTTCAAAAAACTCCCCCAACTGTTCTCCTTTATCTGGGGGGGGGGGGCTCGTCCTCGGATACGCTATGAGACTCTATCGCTCCCCAAGATTCGTGGTGGAGCTGGAGCTCCAGATGCCTCTATATAGTATAGAGCAGCAGTACTAACACGTAACTGGTTTAGTAACTAACTGGTTCCTTCATTCCTCCACCAAATTATGTGTACAAATAGAGAGCCATCTCAATTCAGTAGATCTCCGCGCACTACCGTGGACGCCTACTGAATTCCTAAAAGGGGGGTTACCCCTGAGCGACCTCACCCAACAAACTATACAAATTTGGACCAGAATGAATTCCTCCAAGACCCTATCTCCTCTAAAAGGACCCATGACTCCACTCTTTGGAACTCTGGCTTTTCCACCGGCCCTACAAGTAGAGAGTTTTGGCCTTTGGTGTAAGGAGGACCACAGACGACTTGCCCAAGTCCTGCGTTCAGATTCTTCTCTGAGTCAAGACGTTCCCTCCGTCCCAAATTCCCATACTTCGACGCACTGGCTGCAGAGGCAACAGGTGATATCTTTTATTCGAATCTTCCCATCCTTACCGGATGTACTTACTGACCCAACAGACTTGGAGAGCATGCTGCTCCAGATTGACCCTCCTACGCATGTGGTCTCTCAACTATACTCTCTCATACATATGGTCTAAAATCCTGACCTCCCCCCATACACACAGGCCTAGAGGGAAGATTTGGGTCACCCCATTTCACCTGTAGATTGGCAAAAGTGCTTCATTTTGACTCACAAAATATCCTTAGCCTCCAAATCACAAGAAAAGGGATTCAAGTTGGTGACCCGTTGGTACAGATGCCCCTTGACATTACGTTGGATAAACCCGGCGCTCCCGGATACCTGCTGGCGTTGTTGGTCATTCAAGGGAACCTTACTCCACATTTGGTGGGATTGCCCCCCTGTGCGGCGGTTCTGGCAAAAAATCCTCGACTTGTACTGCAGACTCATGGCAACCTCGATTGCATCCTTTTCTGAGGTAGTCCTGCTATCTACGCTCCCTGGCCCGCTTAAATTGGTCAAAAAAGACGTTTTGCGTCACTTTCTGGCGGCAGGTAGAACGGTTCTGCCCAGACATTGGAAGTCGACAAGCATGCCTTCCCTAGGGGATTGGGCAATTGAAGCAGACCAAATCAATAGACTGGAACGAATGTTGCCACAGGAAACTGGTAAGGAGGAACAATTCTCCAAGACCTGGACCTCGTGGTCTATCTTCCGTTACTCCGCAGAATTTATTCCATGGGCTACAGAGGACTCCACCAATGCAACTGTGTAACCAGAATGGAATATCTTTCTTTTAATATCTATATTCCTTACTTCCTTGTCCCCTCTATTCCTACTTCCCTTTCCCTTTATATGTTACAGCGCTACACAATCACCTAAATCAAACTCTCTAAGCTCATCAGACCAATAATGTGATACACAAAGAGCTTCCCCATCAGAGAAAATGCATTTAGCACAGCAACAATAGCCCTAGCTTGTTTGCAATAGGTGGACGCCACTTGTTGAGTGGATAGTGGTGCTCACCTGCCCTTAAGTCAGATTAGACGATATAGCTATGCAGGCTTAAATGTCAAACTAAATCAATAAAAGCTCACAAATTGTTTAAACCTTGAGATGATATGCTACCAATATCACAATGATGTATATTTCTATTTTTCCTGTTTTTTTATGACATAACTGTCTACTGTACATTTTCCCTTTCTCAATAAAATAAGATTGAATTAAGAAGAAGTTATAAAAAATGTGGATGGCCGTTTTCATCTTGCTTGTGGGCATTTGAAGCCCACAAGCTTTAACTTCCTGGTTCCAGTGATGCTGAGCTACCAGCATTCCTTGCTCGTTCCCACGCATGCTCAGTTGTAACGGCGCGGAGCGCCGAAAACTTCCTGGTTGCCATCACAATGGGCGGTGTTCTAGGAAGTTCATCTTTCCAAATCCCGCTAGATCTCGCGGTGGGCCTCCGCAATGACTCCTGGGAACAATGACACAAGCTCCCAGGAGACAGTGTGGCACACAGGACATATATAGCCACAGGAGTGATATACTGGAAACTAAGATGAAAAGCAGAAATACACAGGTACACTCGATGAAAAAAAAAAAAAAAGTTCAGTTTAAGAATGAATTCATTTATGCAATTTGATTTAGAAAAACGTATAAAATGGGGTGGACCTCCGTTTTAAAGAGAGTATTTAATTACCCACACTCTCTCTGACCAGCTGACAGAGCATAAATGTGAGTTGCCTACTTTTTTGAATAAATTGTTTTTAATGATTTGCTACACTTAGATGGTGCTGCTTTTCTTATTCCTTTTGATCCATAGAGTTGCTTCTTACTCGTTAAGCTGGCAACCATCTACCCTTCATATTTGGGCTAAACATATAAACTTTGTTCTTACTCTGGACTTTTTATTTTGAATATGTTTTTATATCCCATTGGGTAATAAATTTAAAAGAGCGAACAAAAATCGTGGATGGCTTAACTCCAATGTAAAAATGCATATAAAAGCAAAGGAGAAGGCCTTCAAAAAATACAGGGTTGAAGGATCATCCTCAGCATTTAGACTTTATAAAGAATGCAATAGGAAATGTAAGGGTGCAATTAGGACGGCTAAGATAGAACATGAAAGACACATAGCGGAGGAGAGCAAAAAAAATCCCAAGAAATTCTTTAAGTATGTAAACAGTAAAAAAGGGAGGACAGACCATATTGGCCCCATAAAGAATGAGGAAGGACATCTGGTTACAAAGGATAGGGAGATGGCAAAGGTATTGAATTTATTCTTCTCCTCAGTCTTCACAAGTGAATCGGGGGGCTTCAGTAACCAAAACTGCAGTGTTTATCCTCATGACACAACACAGGAAGCACCTACATGGTTAACAGAGGACGGAATTAAAATTAGACTTGAGAAACTTAACATTAATAAATCACCGGGACCAGATGGCTTGCATCCGAGGGTACTTAGGGAACTCAGTCAGGTGATTGCCAGACCGTTGTTCCTAATTTTTACAGACAGTCTATTGACTGGAATGGTACCAGCTGATTAGAGAAAAGCCAATGTAGCACCAATATTTAAAAAGGGCCCAAAAAACATCCCTGGGAATTACAGACCAGTTAGCCTAACATCAATAGTATGTAAACTCTTGGAGGGGATGATAAGGGACTATATACAAGATTTTAGTAATAAGAATGATATCATTAGCAGTAATCGGCATGGATTCATGAAGAATCATTCTTGCCAAACCAATCTATTAACCTTCTATGAGGAGGTGAGTTGCCATCTAGATAAAGGAAGGCCCGTAGACGTGGTGTATCTGGATTTTGCAAAAGCATTTGACACAGTTCCCCATAAACGTTTACTGTACAAAATAAGGTGCGTTGGCATGGACCATAGGGTGAGTACATGGATTGAAAACTGGCTACAAGGGCGTGTTCAGAGGGTGGTGATAAATGGGGAGTACTCAGAATGGTCAGGGGTGGGTAGTGGGGTTCCCCAGAGTTCTGTGCTGGGACCAATCCTATTTAATTTGTTCATAAATGACCTGGAGGATGGGATAAACAGTTCAATCTCTGTATTTGCAGACGATACTAAGCTAAGCAGGGCAATAACTTCTCTGCAGGATGTGGAAATCTTGCAAAAAGACCTGAACAAATTAATGGGGTCGGCGACTACATGGCAAATGAGGTTCAATGTAGAAAAATGTAAAATAATGCATTTGGGTGGCAAAAATATGAATGCAATCTATACACTGGGGGAGAACCTCTGGGGGAATCTAGGATGGAAAAGGACCTGGGGGTCCTAGTAGATGATAGGCTCAGCAATGGCATGCAATGCCAAGCTGCTGCTAATAAAGAAAACAGAATATTGGCATGCATTAAAAGGGGGATCAACTCCAGAGATAAAACGATAATTCTCCCGCTCTACAAGACTCTGGTCCGGCCGTACCTGGAGTATGCTGTCCAGTTCTGGGCACCAGTCCTCAGGAGGGATGTACTGGAAATGGAGCGAGTACAAAGAAGGGCAACAAAGCTAATAAAGGGTCTGGAGGATCTTAGTTATGAGGAAAGGTTGCGAGCACTGAACTTATTCTCTCTGGAGAAGAGACGCTTGAGAGGGGATATGATTTCAATTTACAAATACTATACTGGTGACCCCACAATAGGGATAAAACTTTTTCACAGAAGAGAGTTTAATAAGACTCGTGGCCACTCATTACAATTAGAAGAAAAGAGGTTTAACCTTAAACTACGTAGAGGGTTCTTTACTGTAAGAGCGGCAAGGATGTGGAATTCCCTTCCACAGGCGGTGGTCTCAGCGGGGAGCATTGATAGCTTCAAGAAACTATTAGATAATCACCTGAATGACCGCAACATACAGGGATATGTAAGGTAATACTGACACATAATCACACACATAGGTTTGACTTGATGGACTTGTGTCTTTTTTCAACCTCACCTACTATGTAACTATATTGCTTGTGCTGGCTTCCCCCTCCCTCCCAGAGTGCCACATAGTCCTTTTTATTGTTGTACAGGTTTTGGTGACATACAGGGGTTCTGAGGTGACTGGGGTATAACTAGGAATGCACCGATATATCAGCCCAAAATAGGTTTATCAAAATTTTGCCCATAGAAAAAAAAAGTGCCCGTAATGGCAAAAAAGGTTCACTTACCAGTGCCATGCTGTAATATGCAGCCTCCATGGACAGCGCTCTGTGTTCGTGCCCATTACTCTACCAGTGCAGAGTAAATATGAGTTTCTGCTTTACATGAAACAGAATAACAGTCTCCTGCCATTCTGTTGGTTATTTATTACTGTTTTGCACAGTAACTTTGCAATTAAAGGGAAAATACATTTACTTGAAACAGATTGGAGGCCTTTTGTCATTCTGTTGGGTAGCTCTATTTAATACTACTGTATCGCACAATAATTAAAAGTCAAAATACATCTACATAAACATAATTAATGTGCAGAATATTTTAGTATTTTATTTTCTGTCCAATTTTTGTGTTACTTTCTGTAAGTTATATTACGCTACTGGATTGTATATTTTAAATTCATGATATTCATTTAAAAGTCAAATATAATACATTTATATATATAAAAATATATATTTTTAAAAACTCTCCGCTTTGGTTTTTGGCCAAGTGCATCCTGAATTTTCGGTTTTGGTCCAGAATTTTCATTTTGGTGCACCACTGGTTATAAACCTCACTTATGCTATTCAAAATTATGAAAACAATTTTACCTTCAGTTCTACTGTAAGGGACAGTTCCACCCTGCTATCTTAAGATGAAGCGTGATGGAAGAGCAAGGGAGTGTATTGGCTGACTGACACATTTTTTACTTTTTTTTAGTATCCAATTAGCCTGTAGGTGGCAGTATAACTCCTATGTCTCAGAATTCCTTTTAATACTGTCACTTAATAAAAATTTGATGTTTGATTTGGTGACAGGGTCATGTTAACCACTTGCCGACCGCCTCACGTCTATATACGTGAACAGAGCGGCACGGGCAGGCAAAATCACGTACCTGATACGTGATGCCTTCCCGCGGGTGGGGGGTCCGAACGGACCCCCCCCGGTGCCGTAGGCGGTCGGCTCTTGTTCGCGGGCAATGAGAAGTCAGGGGGGAGGCCATCCATTGATGGCCACCCCCTCCCGATCGCTCCCAGGGAATCAAATGCTTCCTCTCCCTCTGTAATGTAAACAGAGGGAGAGTAAGTGATGTCATCCCTCCTCGAGCCAGTCTTTTTGATCCGGCGCCGAGGAGAGAAGACATCCAAGTAAGTGCACCAACACTACACTTCCAGTAGAACACGCAGGCACACTTTTCACCCCCAGATCACCCCCCTGTACCCCCTGTCACTCTGACACCAATAGCAGTGTTTTTTTTTTGCATTGGTGTCAGTTTGTGACAGTTATAAGTGTTAGGGCAGTTAGGTTAGCCCCCTTTAGGTCTAGGGTACCCCCCTTTAGGTCCAGGGTACCCCCCCTAACCCCCCCTAATAAAGGTTAACCCCGTGATCACCCCCCATCACCAGTGTCGCTAAGCGAGCGTTTTTCTGATCGCTGTATTAGTGACACAGGTGACGCTAGTTTAGGGAGGTAAGTATATAGGTTCGCTGTCAGTGTTTTATAGCGACAGGGACCCCCATATAATACCTGCTAAGGGTTTTAACCCCCTGATTGCCCCCTAGTTAACCCTTTCACCAGCGATCACCGTATAAGTGTTACGGGTGACGCTGGTTAGATAGTTTGTTTTTTGTAGTTTATTATAGTTTTAGGGCACCCGCCGTTTATTACCTTATAAAGGTTTAACCCCCTAATTGCCCGGCGGTGATAGAAGTTAAGTTATTAGGATCAGATAAGGTCTGCGTCGCCCCAGGCAGCGTCAGGTTAGCGCCAGTACCGCTAAAACCCACGCACGCAGCATACACCTCCCTTAGAGTCCCCTCCGATCAGATCTATACTCCCCAGCAGTTTAGGGTTCCCTGAAACACAGTGTTAGCGGGATCAGCCCAGATACCTGCTAGCACCTGCGTTTTGCTCCTCGGCCCAGCCCAGCCCACCCAAGTGCAGTATCGATCGATAACTGTCACAAAACACTAAGCACACATAACTGCAGCGTTCGCAGAGTCAGGCCTGATCCCTGCGATCGCTAATAGTTTTTTGGTAGCGTTTTGAATCAGTCGCTGACAGTCAGGAGCTTTTTTGCCTGTGAGTCTCACTAGTGTACCCCTAAATTTAGAGCTCAAAATGGCAAATCGAAGGTACACTAATGAAGAGGCCTACAGGTTTCTGAGCATGACAGATAGTGAAGAGGAAGTCACTCATCTGTCAGATTCAGGCTCAGAATATGATCCTGTAGAGGACAGCGGCTCCATGACAGATAGCTCTGACGACGGAGTTGTGGTCCCTGCTAAGGTCAGGCGTACCAGACCCCGAACTTATTCTGTCCTTGAAGTGCAAGAACCGCAGGGCTCTCGTATGGAGCAGAGAAGTACTAGTGCCGCTATTCCTTTTGGTGAACTGGCAAGCACCAGCGGCCTAGTACACCCTGGTCGTACATCCAGCACTGCAGTAACACTTGGTGACGTGGCGAGTCCCATAAGTGCAGTTCAAGCTGGCGAGGTGGCAAGCACAAGTAGTGTCCCGCTGCCACCAAGAAGACGAACACAGGCCCGTTGTGCCCATAGTGCCCTTCCTGCTGCATTCGCCAATCCGAATTGGGTACCCACCACTTCTGCAGCACCCGTACTTCCCCCATTCACTGGCCAACCCGGAATTCAGATGGAAACAGTTGACTTTACGCCACTGGATTTTTATTCGCTGTTTTTCACCGAAGATCTCTATAGATCTATTGTGGACCAAAGCAATTTATACGCTGGTCAACACATCGCCACTATTCCCCAGTCCTCCCTTGCCAGAGATTGGAAACCAATTACGGTTTCCGAATTTAAGATCTTTCTGGGCCTTTCCCTCCTCATGGGCTTGAATAAAAAGAGTAAGTTGCGGTCATATTGGTCCACTGACCCAATTTACCATTCGCCCTTGTTCTCTGTCTCCATGGCCAGGGCACGATACGAGCAGATTTTGCGGTTCATGCACTTCAACGACAATGAACTCTGTCGTCCTCGTGGAGACCCTGCATACGATCGGCTCTACAAAATTCGGCCCCTCGTAAACCACTTCGAACCAACGTTTTGCAGACTTGTTTACTCCCCATCAAGTTGTCTGCGTTGATGAGTCCCTGGTTAAATTTTCTGGCCGCTTGTCATTCAAACAGTACCTTCCCAGCAAGCGTGCCAGATACGGGGTCAAGATGTATAAGCTCTGTGACAGGGCCACAGGCTATACATGTAGTTTTATGGTTTACGAGGGCAAAGATAGTCACGTAGAGCTGACAAACTGCCCTGACTACATAGGAAGCGCTGGCAAGATAGTGTGGGACTTGGTGTCACCCTTATTCGGAAAGGGGTACCACTTGTACGTGGACAATTATTATACGAGCGTGCCACTTTTTAGCCACCTTTTTGATCATCAGATTGGAGCATGTGGCACCGTGCGACCTAATCGCCAGGGCTTTCCCCAGCGGCTTGTAGATTCCCGTCTTAGGCTGGGGAAGAGAGCCTGCTTGAAGTATAATAACTTGGTCGCTATGAAGTGGAGGGATAAGAAGAATGTTTTCGTTCTCACCTCCCTTCATGCAGACACGACGGTCCAAATTCCTACGGCGACTGGTGTTGTGGAGAAACCCCTCTGTGTCCACGAATATAACCTTAATATGGGAGGGGTGGACCTCAACGACCAGTTGTTGGCGCCGTACCTAATTGCCCGTAAGGCCAGACGCTGCTACAAAAAAGTGTTTGTTTATTTATTTCAATTGGCTTTGCTGAATGCTTATGTGCTATACAGAGCTTCAGGACGGACTGGATCCTTCCTTAAATTCCAGGAAGAGATCGTCAGAGCCCTTCTGTATCCAGACGGTGCTCCACCTCACCATCCCCAACCAAATGCAGTAAGCCGGCTGCATGAGAGGCATTTTCTTTATGCCCTCCCGAGTACCCCTACCCAACGAACCCCCCAAAAAAGATGTCGTGTCTGCAGCAAGCGCAGATTTAGGCGTGACACCCGGTATTATTGTCCCCTCTGTCCTGGCAATCCTGGTCTTTGCATTGGTGAATGTTTTGAACGCTACCATACACTAGTGGAGTATTAGCGTAGGGTACAGCACTGCACAGACTAGGACACACTTTCACAGGGTCTCCCAAGATGCTGTCGCATTTTGAGAGACCCAAACCTGGTACCAGTTAAAAAAGTTAAAGTTACAAAAAAAAGTGTAAAAAAAACAAAAAAAGTAAAAAAAAAAACACAAAAAAATATATAAAATAAAAAAAACAAAAATAGTTGTTGTTTTATTCTCTCTCTATTCTCTCTCTCTTGTTCTGCATTCTATACTGCAATGTTTTATTGTTATGTTTTTATCATGTTTGCTTTATAGGTATGCAATTTTTTTATACTTTGTTTTTTTATTGTTAACCACTTTTTTGATTTCAGGTACGCCATTCAGCTGCAGAGCGGATTTATTTATCTTGACAGCAACAGCGTTTGCTCCCACGATACATAAAGCCGTGACTCCAGCGCTGTCGGAGGTGATTTCACCACCACAGTTACATACTTCAGCATATATGCCGAAGCGTGGGGGCAGCAGTGGGTGGAGGAGCGATTTGCTCTTGCCTTTTGCGGGAGGATGCCCCCATGCTTCGGCATATATATATTTTAGGTAGGCACAGGTTGCGTTAAATGTTTTATTTTTTACTATGTTTTTTTTGTATTTTGCTTTGCAGGTATGGTAAGTATTACTGTTATACTGTAATGTTACTTTGTTTTTTTGTTAACCATCATTTGCTTAGCAGGTACGCCATTCAGTTGCAGCACGGATTTATTTATCTTGACAGCAACAGCGTTTGCTCCCACGATACATAAAGCCGTGACTCCAGCGCTGTCGGAGGTGATTTCACCACCACAGTTACATACTTCAGCATATATGCCGAAGCGTGGGGGCAGCAGTGGGTGGAGGAGCGATTTGCTCCTGCCTTTTGCGGGAGGATGCCCCCATGCTTCGGCATATATATACGGTGCATGTATGCCCATCACTAGAAGTGGGTGGATGAAGGGAGGTATTCTAATGGTGGGCATACCCACCGATCAATATCTTTTTTTCGTTCAGCCCACAGGCTGCATGAAAAAAAAGTTTACAATGTATGCCCAACAAGGACCAGCAACGTACTGGTATGTTGCTGGACTTTGAGTGGTTATACCAGAATGATGCCTGCAGGTTTAGGTATCATCTTGGTATCATTCTTTTCAGCCAGTGGTCGGCTTTCATGTAAAAGCAATCCTAGCGGCTAATTAGCCTCTAGACTGCTTTTACAAGCAGTGGGAGGGAATGCCCCCCCCACCGTCTTCCATGTTTTTCTCTGGCTCTCCTGTCCCAACAGGGAACTTGAGAATGCAGCCGGTGATTCAGCCAGCTGACCATAAAGCTGATCAGAGACCAGAATGGCTCCAAACATCTCTATGGCCTAAGACACCGGAAGCTACGAGCATTTCATGACTTAGATTTCGCCGGATGTAAACAGCGCCATTGGGAAATTGGGAAAGCATTTTATCACACCGATCTTGGTGTGGTCAGATGCTTTGAGGGCAGAGGAGAGATCTAGGGTCTAATAGACCCCAATTTTTTTTAAAAAGAGTACCTGTCACTACCTATTGCTATCATAGGGGATATTTACATTCCCTGAGATAACAATAAAAATGATTAAAAAATAAATAAAAATGAAAGGAACAGTTTAAAAATAAGATAAAAAAGCAAATCTATTGTGAAAAAAAAAAGATAAAAAAGCAAAAAAAATAATAATAAAAAAAAAAGCACCCCTGCCCCCCCTGCTCTCGCACAAAGGCGAACGCAAGCGTCGTTCTGGCGTCAAATGTAAACAGCAATTGCACCATGCATGTGAGGTATCACCGCGAACGTCAGATCGAGGGCAGTAATTTTAGCAGTAGACCTCCTCTGTAAATCTAAAGTGGTAACCTGTAAAGGCTTTTAAAGGCTTTTAAAAATGTATTTAGTTTGTCGCCACTGCACGTTTGTGCGCAATTTTAAAGCATGTCATGTTTGGTATCCATGTACTCGGCCTAAGATCATCTTTTTTATTTCATCAAACATTTTGACAAAATAGTGTGTTTTAGTATATTAAAATTTAAAAAAGTGTGTTTTTTCCCCAAAAAATGCGTTTGAAAAATCGCTGCGCAAATACTGTGTGAAAAAAAAAAATGAAACACCCACCATTTTAATCTGTAGGGCATTTGCTTTAAAAAAATATATAATGTTTGGGGGTTCAAAGTAATTTTTTTGCAAAAAAAAAATATTTTTTTCATGTAAACAAAAAGTGTCAGAAAGGGCTTTGTCTTCAAGTGGTTAGAAGAGTGGGTGATGTGTGACATAAGCTTCTAAATGTTGTGCATAAAATGCCAGGACAGTTCAAAACCTCCCCAAATGACCCCATTTTGGAGAGTAGACACCCCAAGCTATTTGCTGAGAGGCATGTCGAGTCCATGGAATATTTTATATTGTGACACAAGTTGCGGGAAAAAGACAAATTTTTATTTTTATTTTTTTTGCACAAAGTTGTCACTAAATGATATATTGCTCAAATATGCCATGGGAATATGTGAAATTACACCCCAAAATACATTCTGTTGCTTCTCCTGAGTACGGGGATACCACATGTGTGGGACTTTTTGGGAGCCTAGCCGCGTACGGGACCCCGAAAACCAATCACCGCCTTCAGGATTTCTAAGGGCGTACATTTTTGATTTCACTCTTCACTGCCTATTACAGTTTCGGAGGCCATGGAATGCCCAGATGGCACAAACCCCCCCCCCCCCCCCAAATGACCCCATTTTGGAAAAAAGACACCCAAAGCTATTTGCTGAGAGGTATAGTGAGTATTTTGCAGACCTCACTTTTTGTCACAAACTTTTGAAAATTGAAAAAAGAAAAAAAAAATACGTTTTTCTTGTCTTTCTTCATTTTCAAAAACAAATGAGAGCTGCAAAATACTCACCATGCCTCACAGCAAATAGCTTGGGGTGTCTACTTTCCAAAATGGGGTCATTTGGGGGGGGGGTTGTGCCATCTTGGCATTTTATGGCCTTCAAAACTGTGATAGGTAGTGAGGAGTGAAATCAAAAATGTATGCCCTTAGAAATCCTGAAGGCGGTGCTTGGTTTTCGGGGCCCCGTACGCGGCTAGGCTCCCAAAAAGTCCCACACATGTGGTATCCCCGTACTCAGGAGAAGCAGCAGAATGTATTTTGGGGTGTAATTCCACATATGCCCATGGCATGTTTGAACAATATATCATTTAGTGACAACTTTGTGCAAAAAAAAAAAAATTGTCACTTTCCCGCAACTTGTGTCAAAATATAAAATATTCCATGGACTCAACATGCCTCTCAGCAAATAGCTTGGGGTGTCTACTTTCCAAAATGGGGTCAATTGGGGGGGGTTTGTGCCATCTGGGCATTTTATGGCCTTCAAAAATGTGATAGGTAGTGAGGAGTGAAATCACAACTTTACGCCCTTAGAAATAATGAAGGCGGTGCTGGGTTTTCGGGGCCCCGTACGCAGCTAGGCTCCCAAAAAGTCCCACACATGTGGTATCCCCGTACTCAGGAGAATCAGCAGAATGTATTTTGGGGTGCAATTCCACATATGCCCATGGCCTGTGTGAGCAATATATCATTTAGTGGAAACTTTTTGTAATTTTTTTTTTTTTTGTGTCATTATTCAATCACCTGGGACAAAAAAATAAATATTCAATGGGTTCAACATGCCTCTCAGCAATTTCCTTGGAGTGTCTACTTTCCAAAATGGGGTCATTTGGGGGGGTTTTGTACTGCCCTGCCATTTTAGCACCTCAAGAAATGACATAGGCAGTCATAAACTAAAAGCTGTGTAAATTCCAGAAAATGTACCCTAGTTTGTAGACGCTATAACTTTTGCGCAAACCAATAAATATACGCTTATTGACATTTTTTTTTACCAAAGACATGTGGCCGAATACATTTTGGCCTAAATGTATGACTAAAATTGAGTTTATTGGATTTTTTTTATAACAAAAAGTAGAAAATATCATTTTTTTTCAAAATTTTCGGTCTTTTTCCGTTTATAGCGCAAAAAATAAAAATGGCAGAGGTGATCAAATACTATCAAAAGAAAGCTCTATTTGTGGGAAGAAAAGGACGCAAATTTCGTTTGGGTACAGCATTGCATGACCGCGCAATTAGCAGTTAAAGCGACGCAGTGCCAAATTGTAAAAAGTGCTCTGGTCAGGAAGGGGGTAAATCCTTCCGGGGCTGAAGTGGTTAATATATTCAGGGATACTACTTAACTTTGTAAATATTACCTGTTAACTATACCTTCTTTCCTCCTCCCATGTAAACACTGCTTTGTTTTCATTCAGCTTGTATGCATCCTACAATGAGTTTGATTAAGAAAGATATCTGCTAAATATACTTTATTGATTAAGAACTCATTCTTTAGTCCAATGTGTAGCAGCGAGGGGATGTGCCTTTAGTTTTTAAAATGCCAGACACTGTTTACCTTTTTTTTTTTCTTAATCCTTATTAAAATATCGCTGAAGCACTGCATATGTTCTGTGCACCACAGCGGTGTTGCAATAACGGGAGGTGTGAAGGGAAAAAATGCAGCCTGTCTGCCTTTTTATGCACTGGAGCCAACCTCAGCACTGCGCTGTGGTGTGAACATGGCACATAGAAAACAATTGGTTTTGTGACCTGGCTTTGAGTCTGTGTTGCTCTGTGCAGATAATGCAGCTCAACTGATGTGGTGTGGTGTGAATAAGCCCTTAATGTTTTATTCTTCAGGATCTGTATAATTTTCTGTATACGTGATTATTTGGTTTGGACACCGCATAAACTTTACCTGCAGACAGGAAGCAAAAATAAAGAAGTTGGAGTCTGTGTGAGTGTATGGCTTCATTGGCAGAAAGCATAAATGGTTTCAACACTGCAATTCTCTTGTAGTCTTTGGGGTCCACAAACGTATACAAATAGGCATCTCCTGAGTAGGTTTATTTACATTTTAGAAGGAGTTTCTTCCAGACCAGGATAAGCCAGGGATCCCACTAGATATATGTAGTCTGGGATCACATGTAACCGGGGCTGCCTGCTTTGCGTTTTATATAATTTGTGATCCCCAGTGATTGCGTACCTTTATTGCAGCTTTGAATCGGTGTCTCCATTCTTAAAAGCCTTAAATGGTGTCTTCTGACAGGTGTATTCAAAAGATACTTTCCTTGTTCTTTCTACTTGTTTACAGTTACAGTGAAGGCCACAGAAAAGCTGATTGTAAACAGGGCAAAGGTTTTTATTGTGCAGGGCCCGAGCCTGTGAAGGCTGCTGTCAAATTAAAGATATAGTAATTTAGTTATATTGTAAAGCTACTTTGAGCTAGCTGTTTTGATGGGAACTAATGCGTTTTAAAATTGCAGTCACCTATTATTTAAAGCCTTTTTTTTTTAAAGTAGCTTTTGCATACCCCTTGCGTATACTATGGAACAAACTAGTTTTCCTTTTAAGGGCTCATGTACACTGCAGCTTCTAAACTTGAGTTCAGGAGCTTTTGGCGTTTTTTTGCCAAAGCTCTTAACACAACTCCATTAAAGCCTATGTGTCCATGTACACATAGGCTTTTACAAGAGTTTAGAAGCTGCTGCAGTTAGGGGAGGTTCAACCTCCCTCTCCTGAACGTGGAAGAATCGTGTTAAGGATAGGAATGTTTTTTTTTCAAAATTATTTATTTGTATCAGAAAACCGGTTCACCGGGATATGCAGAACATGGTATAGTTGCATTAACAATAATGAAGGTAGTTATTCACATACAGTTTTGAAATGCGAAGGTGTTAAGCAAAATAAGCTGTTCAATATTACTATAAACCTTGTATGATAAATAACAGAGTATTAATGTGAGTAACTTATGTATTATTTGCAGAGGTCATAAGTAAGGGAGCTGTCTGTTTCTTGTTCGCAATCTAGTTATATACCCTGTTTTAGAATTTGGATATTCCTGGATATAAAATTCCTTTCGTGAACGATTCTCTGTCCTTTTTATATTTTGAAAAGATAGAAAGAGTAGATTAGTAGCACAGAAAAGTCAGAATAGAAACAGATGAGTGAGGTAGAGGGGAGGGAGAAAGGGGGGGTAGGGTGGGGGGAGAGAGGGAGGGGTAAGGGAAGGAGGGGGGGTGTTGGGGGATGAGGGGGGGGGTTCAGAGTGACAACCCACAGAGATGGAGTTGGGCCGGCGACTGTGGTTCTCCATATCTATCCACCTGGAGTGAGATGGAGCTACTCGCCAAGAAGAGTTTTCCCCTCTTCCGAGTATTTGAAGATGTTCCAGAGCTGCCAGATTTTGGAGTACTTCTGTCTATTTAGGCTAGTGAGGATTAAGTCCTCCAACTGATTTATTTCCTCGACTTTTTGAAGCCAAAAGGCTATGGGTGGTGTTTGAGCAGATTTCCAGAATGAGGGGATACAAGCCTTCGCTGCGTCCAATAAATGCCTTATAATTGATTTCTTATAGGCTCGGGCGGGTATGTCGGTGGCGTGCAAAAGGAAGTAAGCCGGGTCATCAGGCACTATGCGATCACTGAATTTTTGGATTATCTGGCGTACTTCTCTCCAAAAGGTCTGGATACGGGAGCAGAACCAAAAAATATGGATGAGCGTACCCCTTTCTTCCTGGCATCTCCAACAGACATCTGTCGTGGAGGGGAAGATTGTTTTAAGTAGTGCAGGTGTTCTGTACCAATGTGTGAGGATTTTATAATTCGTTTCCTGGGTTTTGGAGCAAATAGAAGATTTATGAGTGAAAGTTAAGATTTGTTGCCTTTTATTGGTTGTGAAGTTGCAATTTAGTTCTTTTTTCCATCTGGTGAGACTATGTACCTGATAATCCCCGGGCGGAGTTATAAGCAGTTTGTAGTTAAGTGAGAGAGCGTGAGGTAGGTCCCCCGTCTCTGAGCAATGAACTTCCATGGTTGTGAGGGTTTGGTTAGCCTCCTGTGGTGGTGGCATGTTACTTAAGAAGTGATGTAGCTGTAGTGCTCTGAGATAATCTAGGCGGAACTGTCCTTCTAAATCAGTGAGTTCCGAGAGCGTCTTCCACCTCCCCAGGGTGCTAAAGTGTGATGCTTGGTACAAACCCTCTTCTCTCAGTTTCAGAAATTTTCTATCTTGTAGCCCTGGTTGGAACTGTGGATTACCCAATATGGGTCTGAGTGGTGAGTTACGTGAGAAATGGGGGGAGGTATGGATCAATTGTGAGCAAACCCGTAATGTGTTACCTATTAGCGGGTGGCGGGTGATTTCCGTTGAGAGGGAGGCGTGACACCATGGAGCCCTGTGCAAGGGAATCTCACTTTGTGCCTGCTCAAGTCTTGTCCATAGTTTGGTGTTTGTGTGTCGGCACCAATCGATGAGTCTACTCAGGTGGGTCGCTCTATAGTAAGTTTGAAGATCTGGCATCGCCAGGCCCCCATTGAGCTTAGGCAGTGTGAGGACTCTCCGGTGTAGACGCGGTTTCTTCCCTGCCCAAAGGAAATGTGTAAAGGCTGTTCTCACCTGGTTAAAGTAGTCTACAGGGATGCGTATTGGGATGGCCTGCATGATATATAAGAATTTGGGTAGTACCGACATTTTGAGGATGCTACATCGACCGAACCAGGAATGTAGGCCGCTGCCCCATTTGACTAGTAGTTGTTTGACCTTACTTAAAAGGGGTGGAAAGTTGAGTTTGTATAGCTGGGAAAGCTTCGGGGGTATTTGCGTACCTAAGTACTTCAGGGCTGTAGATGTCCATTTAAAGTGGAAGCTGGATTGGAGGTGTGGGAGTTGATTTTGGGGGATTCCTATACCCATCGCCTCAGACTTGCTGAAGTTAATCTTCAGGTTAGCTAGTTGACCGTAAGTGTGGAATTCTTTCATAAGGCTAGGGAGCGAGGTGATGGGTTTTGTAAGGGAAAACATCAAGTCATCCGCATATGCGGAAACTTTGAATTGTTCCCTGTCAATTTCTACTCCTGAGATGTCGGGATTTAGCCTGACGTGACATAAGAAGGGTTCTAGGGATAGTGCGAAGAGCAAGGGCGATAGTGGGCAGCCTTGACGGGTCCCGTTTTAATTGGAAAGGTCTTGGACATTACCCCATTAGCCCGGACTCCTGCTGTTGGGTTCAGGTAGGCCGCAGTTACCCAATTTAACATTTTGTCTCCTAGTCCGATGTGTCTCAACCTTGCAAACATAAATTGCCAGCTAACTCGGTCGAATGCCTTTTCGGCGTCTGTCCCAAGGAACACGCATGGGGTTTTAGTGCTGTTTGCGATATGAAGTAGGTTAAGGACTTTAGTCGTGTTGTCCCTGGCTTCTCTCGTCGGGACAAAGCCTACCTGGTCTAAATGTATAAGCGAGGGTAGGTGTTGTTGAAGCCTTGTGGCGATGATTTTTGTGAAGAGTTTTAGATCTGTATTTAGGAGGGAGATTAAGCGATAAGAACCGCATAGGCCTGGGTCTTTCCCTTCTTTCGGAATAACTGAAATCTGTGCCTGCAGCGTGGCTCTGTGGAACTTACCCCCTGTGCCCAGATCATTATAAAGTCTAGTCATGTGACCACCTAATGAGGGGAGAAAGGTTTTGTAATAAGTGGTGGTGAGGCCATCTGGGCCTGGGGCTTTCCCTGTTTTAGAACTTTTTAATGCAGTTTGGAGTTCAGGCAGGGTAATGGGATCCTCTAAAATTGATTTGGCTTGTTCTGGGAGGGACGGCATGATGGAAGTCGCAATGTATTCCGTTGTTGCCTCTGATGAGGTTTGTGTCTCAGTCAGATTATATAGGGACGAGTAACAGGAGCAAAATTTCTGGGCAATCTGATGGGGTAGGGAAATCTTCTGGCCTGTAACAGACTTGATGTGTGGTATGTATGAGGCAAGTCTCTGTTCCCGGAGGGACTGGGCTAGCAATCTTCCACATTTGTTGCCTGACTCATATATTCTCCTGCGGGAAATCTGTAATGTAGCTTTTGCTTTGAATCGCAAGATGTCGGTGACTTGCATGCGGACTAAGTTTAATTCTGTTTCTAGTTGTCTTGTGGGTGTTTGTTTATGTTGTGTCTCTAATGTTTCTAGTGTCTTTAGGAGTGCATTCAGTTGTGAAGTCCTTTGCTGTTTAATACGTGAGCCATGTTTAATGAGAATCCCCCTGATTACAGCCTTGTGGGCTTCCCATATCAGACCAATGTCGCAGTCAGGGGTGTCATTTGAAGCGAAGTAGTGAACGATAGGAATGTTTTGACCGCTGGCCGCAAAATGTTTTTGCAGTGTTTTGCGTTTTCCCTTGACCGGCGGTCAAACTAGTCTGTGTGTACATGAGCCCTAAGGAAGCCTGTTGGTGAAATATGTAGGCTCCCATTTTTGAAAATGGTCTGAAAATGTTACTTGCCTGCCTATCATTCAGACCCTCTGGCTTTATTACTTTAAATTACCAACCCAAAGCAAGGGTGTTGTCAATCAAATCAATGTAGAAACAATTTACTAAAGCCAGATAATCTGCACAACAGCTAGGTAACTAGTTTAAAAAGATGATTTGTTTGGAAACAGGCTTCCTCTACCTGTGCTTTGACTAAATGCTGTAAAATATATTTGGATATTATTAACCATACGGTGTCAGGGCATATTTTTACTTTTACTCCTATGTAACTACTGACTTCCTAAAAATAAAGTCATAGGCTTGCTTCCCCCACATCACACAGTATTATTTTCTATCTTTAGGTGACCTTTCAACAGCCCTGTGCCCCAACACAGAATGTTTTATATTTAAAGTGGTGGTCCAGCTGAAAAAAACAATTTTAAAGTCAGCAGCTACAAACACTGTAGCTGCTGACTTTTAACCACTTCAATACTAGGCACTAAAACACCTTCCTGCCCAGGCCAATTTTCAGCTTTCAGCGCTGTCGCAATTTGAATGACAATTGCGCGGTCATACAACACTGTACCCAAACAATTTTTTTATAATTTTGTTCCCACAAATAGAGCTTTCTTTTGGTGGTATTTGATCACCCCTGCGGTTTTTATTTTTTGCGCAACAAATAAAAAAAGACCGAAAATTTTGAAAAAAAAAAGTTTTTCTTTGTTTCTGTTAAAAATTTGTGTAAATAAGTACGTTTTCTTCAATGACGGGCACTGATATGGCTGCACTGACGGGCACTGATACGGCGGCACTGATGGGCACCGATGAGGTGGCACCGATGAGGTGGCACCAATGAGGTAGCACTGATGAGGTGGCACCGACGGGCACTGATGATGGGCACTGATAGGCGGCACTGATGGGCACTGATAGGAGGCACTGGTATGCGACACTGATGGGCACTCATAGGTGGCACTGATGGGCACTCATAGGTGGCACTGATGGGCACTCATAGGTGGCACTGATGGGCACTCATAGGCGGCACTGATGGGCACACATAGGCGGCACTGATGGGCACTCGTAGGTGGCATTGATGGGTAGTTATGGGTGGCACTGATAGTTGGCACAGATAGGCACTGATAGTGGGCACTGATGCCCCCAAGAGTGGCATTGCTGGGCATCAGTGCTATATAATGGTGCCAATCAGTGCCCATTTGTGGGCACTGATTGGCACAGATTGGGCATTGACTGGGCACATGTGGATGGCCATGGGGTACATACCTGTCCATCCACATGTTGCCCCTCTTCCTGGTGGTCCTAGTGGCGATCCCTGGTGGTCCAGTGTGGTGATCTGAGGGGGGCTGCGCTGATAAGCAATCAGCGCAGACCCCCCCCTGCCAGGAGAGCCGCCGATCGGCTCTCCTCTACTCGCGTCTGTCAGACGCGAGTGAGAGAGCCGATCAACGGCTCTTCCTATTGACATCGTGATCAGCCGTGATTGGACATGGCTGATCACGTGGTAAAGAGCCTCCACCGGTGGCTCTTTACCAAGATCGGTGTAGCGGTGTGTCAGACTGACACACCGATCGCCGCAATGCGCGCCCCCACGGGCGGGCAGCGGCATGTTATCCTGCTGGACGTCATCTGCTATGAGCCGGGCAGGAAGTGGTTAATAAGCACACTTACCTGTCCAGGGTGCCCGCGATGTCGGCCGCCCGAGACTGATCCGTCCATTGGTTTGGGTCCCAGCGCTGCCATTCGAACTAAGGGAAACAGGCAGTGGAGCCTTCACTGCCCATTTCCTATTGCACATGCGTGAGTCGCACAACGCTTTGTGAATGGCCGGCTGTGTTCTGGGACATACATAGTTCCCAGAACACCGCGCGCCCCATTACCCAGAAAACAACGCGAGGAGGAGAAGAATGAAGATCACTGCAGAGTAGGAAGTGGCAGATTAGGACGATCTGCCCAGCAACAGTCATTTATGGTAATTTAAAAAAATATATATTTTTAGATTTTTAGGAGCATTTTTATGTCTTTTTTTTTTTTTTTTTTTGGACCTCCGCATGAGAGCACAGCCTGGTTAGTTTTCTGGCTGTGCTTGGAATTTGGCCTGCTCTCCTCCAATGATTAGATTTGTGCTGACACAACCCCTTCCCACCCTCACAGCCAATCATTGGGAAGACTAGTGTGTTACGGTTTTTCCTCACCTAGCTTTCTGATCACCTTATGCAGCTGAGAACAGAGGGCTAATGATCACTTATAAAAAAAATAAAGTGGGGGGGGGGGTTATAATTTTCTATTTATGTACAATACTGTGCAAAATTTTTTGTGTGAAAAAAATGCTGTAAAAAAAGAATGCTTTCAGAAATAGAAGTGTTAATAATTTATCAATTAACAAAATGTGAAAGTAAATGCACAGAAAAGAAATCCAGATCAAATCAATATTTGTTGTGACCTTCCTTTGCCTTTAAAACAGCATCAACTCTTCTAGGTACACTTACACACTCGGCAGATTGGTGGTTCCAAGCATCTTGGAGAACTAACCATAGATCTTCTGTGTATGTGGGCTGCCTCAAATCTTTGTCTCTTCGTGTAATCCCAGACAGACTCAATGTTGATCAGGGCTCTATAGGGGCCAAACCATCACTTCCAGGATTTCTTGTTGTTCTTTACACTGAAGATGGTTCTTAATGACATTGGCAGTATGTTTGGGGTTGACCTGCTGCAGAATAAATTTGGGGCCAATCACGTGCCTCCATGATGGTATGGCATGATCAATAATTATCTGCCTGTATTTTTCAACATTGGGGACACTATTGATCCTGACTAAATCGCCTACTCCATTTGCAGAAATGCAGCCCCAAACTTGCAAGAAAACCTTCACCATGCTTCACTGTTGCCTGCAGACACTCATTATTGTACCATTTTTCAGCCCTTCAGTGAATAAACTGCTTTTTGCTACAGCCAAATATTTCAAATTTTTACTCCTCAGTCCAGAGCACCTGCTGCGATTTTTCTGCACCCCAGTTCCTGTGTTTTCGTGCATAGTTGCGTGGCTTAGTCTTGTTTCCACATAGGAGGTATGCCTTTTTGGCCACAATTCTTCCATGAAAACCACTTATGACCAGA